>CM052262.1:4812013-4909643 GCA_028455795.1 Lasioglossum marginatum
TCCTTACAACCACAGAATTATCGCTGACATTCAACAGTACTTCGAATTTTGAATTACCTGTACTCTGTACATCCAACACATTCCAACTTCTACACCTGGAACGGGTCCACGGTGATTAGGAGGAACAATACTGCATTCCTTTGTCCTTCCTACACACGCCATTCCTGCACCCCAGTCTCGTTTACCATTACCATTTTCATTTGTCTTCCTTTTCGTTTGCTTCAGTTTATCGCCTGCCTTTAAAAAGTTATTATTTATACGATCGTAAAAAATTTTACAAAACGAAAATATACTGTGCAATGAATAACCTTCACAATCTCGTTCTCGTCATTTTTACATTCCGGGCAATACCAATAGTCTTCTTCCGGTATAGAAGTTAACGGAGGAGTCAAACATCCTAGATGAAACGCAAAGTTGCATTCGTCGCACAATAGAAGATTGTGTTCATCTTCTTTTCCAGCACAGATTCTGCAACCGCATTCCCTACACTTTTTACTAGGATTATCCGCACATGCATGACAGTTAGCTTGCAGACGTCTTCGTTTACCATTGCTAATCATTTGTTGCTCGTCTTCGGGTGTTCTTTCTTTAAGAAATTTTGGCTCCTCTATTGAAAAAATCTCACCTCTAGGATTTACTTGGCGATTTTCAATCGGTTGATTCCTGTTCGAGTAGAACTCAATTATATACCGAAATGGATAATGTATCAATGAGTAACAAAAATTTACCTTCCAATGTGTAATGTCCCAATAAGCGTTTGTGCTCTTCTTTTCTTCTCTACTTTTGATATTGAAAAATCATACCACAATCCTGTTGCTTTAGGATCATCCACATTGTGATTAATCATTACTTTCTGACCTATCTTTAAAGCATTAAAGTCTAAAAGGTGCCTAGCACGTGGTCTTATCGATGTCTCAGGTACATTAAAAGGTAGACTTTTATCGTCGAACTCCCATTGTACGTTATGAAATATCTTATCTTCTTTTTTAAAAATTTTCAATATTATCGCCTCAAACCAAGCTCCGTTAGTTTGATCCAGGCAATCCACAGCGTCTCCAATTTTGTAATACAAACTTTCAGCTTCGAAGAGTCCTTCATCTTCGCCAGAATTATCTATAACTTCTTTGGCATCTGATTTGATGGTCGTACCAGTGTTACTAGAGGTAGGTTTCAGTTCCACAACGTCGACATTTACTTTTACCATTAACTGAATCACGTCGTTCAAGTTCACATTGTAATCGTAAAGCTTGTAACCATTTTCCAATTGTTTCCCGCGAAAGAATAATCTCTGTAAATCAGCTTTTACGTTCAATTCCTTTTCTATCTTATACTGAAACGATATTTTAGAGTATAGTACGAACACATATGTGAAACTATTTCTAGAATGTTACCGTGTAAACAATAAGATCTCTTAAGTTTCGCATGCACGTGGAGCTTTTTTTTTGCAGCTTAATAATGTACAATATACTGGTTTAAATTTTGATGTCTTTCTATTTATGTGCATAAGACAAACAATACCTTGAAATCTTCCACCTCCGTCAATTTCGAGATAGTCAATATTGCCTCCTGTTTACCATCGATTGTTCTTACTTTAACATACATTTCCGGTGCGTTTCTTCAGGATTAAATAATTACAGAAAATCAAAACGTTCATCTAATAAATACGAAACTACAGGAGTCGTACGACACGGGACCGCACGGCACAGGGCATATGCACAGGTAAACTGTAACGGCTCAGCGCCAATTGTCGCTGTCACCGCTAGTCTCGCCACTTGTTGGCGTCTGGCAAGAATGGAATTTGGCGGGAAGAAACTGTGAAGGCCCGTAGCAGGAGATTAGAGATATGAAACGGGAATGACGTAAGGTACGTTTCCCTACGTTCTCATTGGCGGATTTACTTGCGGACTCGAGAAACAGACCATTCACGAACTTCCTATGGTAAAATGAATTGTTTTATTCGAAGGCAGCCGTACTAATTAATATGTATATATATATATACCGTATACATATATGTATATACAACACTTATACTCAAAAATATTTATAAATGAATGCACGGAGTACATATATTATTTTCTTTAATTTTAGACATCCCTTTATTACATTCTCGTTTTCTACATTCTTCGAAATCGGAGTATAAATTTGTATAAAAATGTTAGAAATTTATATATAAACATTTACGGAATTTTTATACCCGAACAATCGATCATGTTGCTTTGCGGTCTCCCGCTCTTTCCGGATTCATATTTTGAATAATTCCATCGAATCGATCGATTATAATTTCAGCGAGATGTACATTGCGTTCGAAAATGATTTATACAGGAACGAAATGCATCGAATTTAATAAAGATGTAACGATTTAGGAACTGTCCACATTTTTAGCTTAAAAAATTATATATCACAACAATTCCTTGTGCGAATCTATTATAATTCATCAGGACAATTTATCGAAGTTCTGATATGATCGAAATCAAGATCACTGAAAATATAATTATGCATTTAAGATAGGAATATGTACTGTCGTTGTTAATATTGTTACCGCCTGGTCTGTCTGTCGCAGAATATTTCAATGATTACTGCACAGTTATACACAATATACGTACAACTTATACATATAATTATATTAAAACGCGATTAATACATACCATTCTGAGCAGAACTTTAAAGTTGCTAATTTGTTTCTTTTTTTAGATTATACTGTAAGATAAAATTACAATTTATACAAATGTATAATAATATGTAAATATATATTAAAATGTATTTATACATACATAACTGCATTTATACTAATTCTATCCTTAAAGAAAATCTTAAAGAAACTTTTGAGATGCATTATCCTGAAAGAAATTACTATATATCGTCGACTTGCGTAATTATATATAAAAATATATAATTCAGATTAACTCATTTATGACTACGATTACAATAGAATCAACGTATATAGCGGTTAAGCGGAACTTTAAAGTTGCTACTATTTTTACAAAACTAATATGCTTTATCTGTATAATTACATATTAACAAGTAATTCGCATAACTTATAAACACGATGATAATACGATGCATTTATAAACTTAAACTCATAGTTTCTGCTCTCTTAACTTATACGATAATCGCAACTTATATAATTACGTTAATATATAGTTTAGCGTGATTCATGTATAATTACAATCGTAATGTGGTTAACAGTTCCATCGTTAAATAGAATATTTTAGTAGAAAATGTTGCTCCATCCGTGGCACAACCTATGGCTAAGCAGCACAATATGTACCGGTACAAAAGTATGCGTAAAACAGAGAAATAGTTTTCTAACTCGTAACCGAACGGTGTCGATAAGTGATCATGTAATTCTTTCAATATCGCTCTTTTGACTAGAGAAATTAAAAGACATTATTGACTTCGATAAAGAGATGTTTCGTGAGTTATATTAACAAGTGTAATTACGACTAAAAATTATAGACAGAAAATGTCGTTATCTCATTCCGTTTCAAATATATTTTATCTAAATTATTCACGCTTCGATATAAAAACATAGAAAGTTGTTTTTAACAATACTGTATTTTTCGATATATTCATCGAAGAAATCATTCTTGAGAAAACAATCATTTGGTACGCATTGCACAAAATGTATCACTGTAAAATTTACACTCTAATTTACTCTAATTACTTTCGTCTAACTGGAGTGTGTTAGAAGTGTTTTTTCAAATGCTTTCTAAACTCGGACGATTTTACAAAATATAGGAGACTGAGGTCTATGTACCGGTACATAGGAAAACTGCTAATGTAAACCTAAATTGTCAATACAGAATTCTCCAAGTCAACTTCATTGCTCGTTACACTCGGGAAGACTTCCGTTAAATCTCCTGATTGTCTTCTCCAGTCTCATTGTCTACGAATTCGACGTGCGTGAATGGGAAATGACCAATTTTGCCGTGCAGTTCACCTTCCCACTGGCCGTTCATATTAGTCTTTGTTACTTTTATCACATCTCCGACTTCCAGTTTTAGGGCCGTTTTATCGTACGCATTCGGTACCCTTGCTTGTTTTACTTTCGCAAACGCGGGTAATGTTCGCTGAATGTTTGATCTGCGTGTGGTCCCTTGTCCGCTTTCCGGGTAAGGCATTTGTGAACCGGTAACTTGTACAGAATTCGAATTCACCGTTGAACTTCCTCCGCTTTCCGGACGTGAATTATTTTCCATTACCGAGTGATTATCCTCATCGTACTTCTGAACATATGGAACTGGAACCGATCCAGTTTGACCAAGACTGTTCTTGGCAGTCCACCACTGCTCTTCATCTTTTGAAATTATCGTTAGAATTTCACCTGTGATAAATCGTACCTATTCGTTAGCGAATTACCTACATCGATCGTTTACAAAATTAAGTAAAAAAGAAAGCAAACCTTTCCTAAAAGGCAAGTCGTCGGAATCGTTGCCTTCGAAGTCATATTTTGCTATTACCCTCTGTGTTTTCTTGGGAGCTGGCCTGATCAACGGCGTTGTGTCCAAGTAATGTAATTTATAAAAAGCCAAAAGGTTGGGAATATCGGGAAACATTTGATCTCCGATCCTATAACGTATTTGATCACCCTGCTGAAGTTTATTTATTATATAATGGCTAACTTTGCTGTCTTCTCGTACACATAATACAAAATCCCCTTGTATCGATGTGCTGTCACGTACTAAAAACACACCACCTTCTTTTTCACCCATGAGTAAATCCGAGGCATCTTGACGTGACATTGCGCCGAAGTACCAGCTAAAAAACAGTACAATTATAAATACTCCGTTCCAATATTTCATGAAATGATCGTTCGAGAAAACATCAGCGAGGAATTAAAATGAAAATACTGAATGTTCGACGAATCATCTTCGTACAGATGATATTTTCTAAATCGTATATTTTAAAAAATATTCTATATCACGAAGGTTATTTGAACATGAAACCTCGGGAAGAGTTATGCGATTGGCGTAATGTAGATTTACAGGTTAACAGTCGATACAAACGTCTATTATACGAAGTCACGTCGAGAATCAAATTGATAGATAGAAGTTAAACGAAAAAGAGAAAATGCATGGTTATTTACCTGGACCTGTCATATTGATCGAACGTAGCAGCCATTGTTTTGCAAGCAATCGGTATTGAATCCGTCAAGATCGGTGATGGTGAATTTGTACTTGTTGATCAATATATCGTGGGAGCGCCTCTTCTATGTGTGTGTGAAAAGGACCCGGAAAAAGTAAAAGACGCAGTGGGCCTGGATCGCGCGGCGAATAGCGCCCTTCTCTGGGACGGAGGGAGGCCCGGGTTCGAATCCCGAATCGAATCCCTCTTTTTTTCCACAGATCCTGTAATATCAAAGAGCACCGTTCTCGAAGTGGCTTTATTAAACGTCTGCATAGCAAAATTATAAACAGTCCTCCCCGAAGAGTCGTCTCTGTCGTTGCACTCACTCGGTGCAACGCGTTTTAAGACACCGCCTTCGAACGAAAAGCAAATAAATACATTCGAGAACGACCTTTCGGTCAACGAGATCGAATCAATTTTTTTTAAAAATCACTTGTCAAAGAGTGTCTCGCCTGAAGTTGCGTATTCGATTGGAACAATCGCAAACATGTTCGAAACAAGTGCTTACTTCCTTGTTTGATAGGTTTCTCCCTCACATCGAATACGTTGCACTAATTCCCCGTTCCTCTCTTTTGTATTCTTTAATTGCACAAAGGATAAGAATTCTTATTGTTAATTACATACGACTGGGAACGTTTTTTCGAGTTGTACTTTTTCGAAAATGGTAACCAGCATTATCTACCTACGCATAAAAATAACAGCCAATGAATCGTTCAAGCTCTGCCAGGCTCTGCTAACGTGCTAACGACAGAGGATAATAACAATAGAGGCGAAACTCTCGTCGGAAATTTTGATGTTCGTAATCTTGAAATTGTTCATTTACATACGGACAGTATTGCCGTCTCTGCAAGTTGATACGTCTGTCCTTTCTAGCCTTCTGGATGAAACAGGGCGAAAAGGCTGAATGCGAGAAATTGGAAACGGTGCAAAGCGCGGCGATATTTGAACCGCGTAACATGATAGAAAACGACGTTTCCTTTCGATTTCTAGTACGTCGCCGTAATTATTATCAAATCCTAATTAACATAGCATAAAATGCATTCTTTCAACTTTAAGTCTGTGCCACCAGTCATCTAGAGCTACCCTGGCCCACTTTCAACCAGCTGACGGTTGACCAAAGGTCCTTCGATACTGGTCTACAATACTAGTCCATGCTAACAAGGAATAAATTGAGTTCTGGTCTGCTTAATATGATTAGTAATTTTTGAGAAAGTGGAATGAAATAAAATCCTATTTTGAATGTAAACAGCCTTTGTAGATCCAAAATAAATAAAAATTGTACAAAATTCTGTCGAATTTTATATTCTATCCTTTTTTGAAGACTTTTATTAGTCATGAATAGACTGCGGATCTTTATGCAAAATAAAAAATGTTTTGCATTGATTGACAAGATACAGGAGCAAAATAAAAATTTCTTCTTTTAATTATCTGATTAAGCTGATATCGATACGCTGATGTCTTTAAATCTTTGTAATATGTCCATTGCTTTAAATTGTGCTTACCCATATTTTTGTCATAAATGCATAAAATCCAAAGTCTAGTCATGAAGTTTGAAAACAATTTTTTGAAATATGAGGAACAGGTTTAAGAAAACAGTTGTTTAACCGTTCACAGATTTATTTGTTCTTTTCTTGCTAGCGCGTGAATTCTCTGTAGAATTGATATTGATATTTTCGTCCTAACACGACCCCATTATCCTAAAAACTGCATGGTATGTGTTGTAATTAAACCAAGAAACACATGGGTTTTACTTAAACGGAATTCGGAAAAACGATGACTCATATGTCTGTAGCAAACTCATCGGGCTAACTGTGTGATTAACGCTGCACACATTTCGAAGAATTCCATTGTATGGTGACCAGTCATTTGCGGCGGTGGAAGTGTCGGATCTACAATAAAAATTGTTATTAGAAAAACTATGAAACGAAGATTTGTATTATTATGATACTTTACCACGTCCTATTTCTTCTCCTTCTTCGCTAGACAAAGACTTGAAGTCCAACAAATAACTTTTACTATCGACTTGGTAAAGCTGCAACGACATTTTGCTAAATCTATCGGTTATTTTATTTTTCTGACGCACTCGAACACTGTAGGCATTTATGATCTTCCATTCCTAAAAAGAAGGTGGACAGTCTTGACTTGTTGAAAAAAAATTAGTAATATTCATGATGTGCAAATAGAATTGCTTACAAAGTTAAGAGCTTTCATAGCGCGATAAACTTCATTCATGATGTCGTTAGGTTTCGACTGCGAGCGTATTCCTAAGTGCCACTTAGCCCGCTTTACAGGAGTGCCACGATTACCTTGTGTTTGCGACGACGTGCTTCCTTGAGAACTTTGTCGTTCTCGCAACG
The DNA here is from genome assembly GCA_028455795.1 of Lasioglossum marginatum. Lineage (NCBI taxonomy): Eukaryota > Metazoa > Arthropoda > Insecta > Hymenoptera > Halictidae > Lasioglossum > Lasioglossum marginatum. The sequence goes on from CM052262.1 coordinate 4,819,498, forward strand.
CTACGATTATACAATATAAATAATAAATATGTCACAGTTAATAATATTTTATAGTTTGACCCAATACTTGTTAGAACAAACATACGTGCTATTCTTTCCGGATGCGGTCTCAGAGGGCTGTTATTGGAATCGTTGGGACTAAAAGCTACAGGAGGTGGGCTAGAAGCCACATAGAAATCTTTCAATTCTGCTTTAGCAGCCTCGTCGGCGATTAATTTATTGTCTATTATCAAATGGTACGCGATTGCTAGTTGATCGTGCGGATCTCCACCCAACAACGCAGAGTGAACTTCTGCTTCCTTTACATTGAATTTGTCGCAAACTTCATTTACCGCATCTATATTGATTACAGAAGAATCCTGTTCGACAGGAGATGGGAACAAATATGTGGGTAAATCCTTTTGGAACCATTCGTGCTTCCTAAAACAAAATCGTCGTTTAACTGAAACGTTGTTACATTTCAAAGTAATAATTAATTGTATAGAATTTCGTGTACTTGATATCTTCGATGGTTGCCCTTTTCATTGGATCCACTTGTAACATGTGACACAAAAGACTCACAACGCTTTTATTCAGGTACTCCGGAATGGGAAAAACTCCAGCTGAAACGAATATTCTGTTTCAGTTTTCGTATAAAGAATCGATAATAATAATAATTATGTAAGTACTACTGACATTTAATTTTACGGAAAAGTGTTGGTACATGTTCATCGTCGAATGGTAATGTTCCGCAAAGGAGCGCATATAATATTATTCCACACGACCAGATATCAACCTCGGGACCAGCATATAGCTTTCCCGAAATTACTTCCGGCGCTGCATAATTCGGTGAACCACAGGAAGTGCGTAAAAATTCTCCATCCATCATCATGTTTGATAACCCTGAAGTTACATAAAATTCGACATAAGCGAAACTCATTTATTCCATGTAAGGTACAAGACATTGATTCATAGTTATTCGAAAAGTGAAATAAATTGAATAGATTCCATAAAGGTTTCTGAATGTCTTGTACTTTGTCAAAGCTTTTGCTTAATATATAATAAAGTCCCAGCTCTATCCAAATACCGAAGTCTGCTATTTTTACATGTAGATTCTGATCTAAAAGAAGATTTTCAGGTTTCAAGTCACGGTGAACTATCATGTGCCTATGACAGTAATCGACTCCTGAAATAATCTGCTGGAAAAATCTTCGTGCCTCGTATTCCTTCAGCTTTCCATGTTTCACAATGTAGTCGAACAATTCCCCACCCGACACATACTCCATTATCATAAATATATCTGTAGGTGTGCTTATCACTTGGTACCTAATCAAAAATATAAATTTGATTAACCGTTATTTTATACATTTCAACGTAGAGAACCGTTGACATACAATTTAATGATGTGAGGGTGTCTAAAGAGTTTCAGATTTTGTATTTCTCTTCTAATCTTTCCGACCACATCGAGGCTTTTGATTTTCTGGCGATTCAGAATCTTCACTGCGACTTTATGTTTTGTAAGAACATGTTCTCCAACTGCGGAAAAGGTACAAGTTATAAATTCGACAACTATATAATTTCTGAAAAACACACGCAAAACAACTTACTCACTTTTTACTTTACCAAATGTTCCGACACCCAACGTTTGTCCAAGCGTATAATGACCTATCTTAACGATAGGTTGTGGTTGATTAGACGGAATCTTTTCAGACATTTTGAATATTTCTGCAATAAAGGATTAGAAGAATTGTTGAGAGCTAAACACTTGAAACTGCCGAATACGAGCATATTTTAACATTTAGAGACTTGTCATAATATTAAAGACAAACCGTTGTAAACACCTTTCAACGCAATTAATTACTGTCATCACACGTACGCGATAAATCTACAGCAGATTACAGCAAGGTCGAATAGAATAAAAAATTAGTTGCATTCGGTGATTTCGCTTCTCTTTTCTTAATAAAATAGCGATTGTTACGTCGAAGAAAATAAAAGCACGTAAAGTTAAAAGAATACTTATTTTCGTGAAATCGTAAATCAGATTGCAAATGATTTCAATCACCTGACACTATTTACATGTTCTTTGACACTTATTATCTTGAAGACACTATTGGACACTATTGCACAGCCATTCGATGCAATGTTTCAATGGTTTCAATCATTTATCATGTGGCATAAAGAATAGGAAGCCGCTGATCAATTTTCTGTCCGTAGATAGAAATACATCTGTATTTTTGATTTTTCGAAAGCTAGAACTGTTCATTATTGAAATGTTTCACACTCTAAGAGCACTCTATATTCTATATACGCAGTACTGTCTTAAACCGGGTTGGCGGCACGTATGAAATTATCTTTTCATATTTTCGAAAAAAGATCTTCAAAAATTGTATCGAAAGCTAGATGTACAATTAATATTATCAATAAATTTTATGTTCGTCCTTCGTTCGAATGAATGTATTACGCACTTGTACGTATCTCTGAACCGTACAATTTGGAAAGTTTATAACATTACACGTCTCTTAATTCCTTCCAGGTTTTAAACAAAGCGTTGTGTAATTGCTTCGTTGTTGTACAGCTTGTCAATTATATAAATAAATAATTAATAAAGGAAACCGAATGCACCCACTACGTCCGAACTTTGTACTGCAAGTTCCTTCAGTAAAAGGAACAAGAAGGCTTGTAATTGAATCTGGCTGTTGAACCTGTTAATGTCCCTGTTAGTTTCATACTAAATAGAGTAACGTCGAAATGTCGGAGAAAGAAAGCCCGATTAAATATTTTTTAAGCGGAGGATTCGGTGGAATATGCACCGTAATCGCAGGACATCCTTTAGATACGATAAAAGTAAGGTTACACGATCGTTATTAAATAAGAAAATTATATACCGTTATAGAAAAAACTCTTAATTGTTTATAAAGCCGAATACTTATTCTTCCATACAATCGAAATAAACAATGATAAATTGGTAAACGAAGCTAACGCACTTCTACTGTTTACTTATATTTATTTATTTATTTATCAAGTTCCTTTTAAATTAAGCACAAGTATTTCCTCTGTCAATATAAATATTGTGAAAAGAAAAATGACTGTTAACAGGTTCGTCTTCAAACTATGCCTGTGCCAGGTATAAATGAAACAGCTCTCTATAATGGAACGCTAGATTGCGCTAAGAAAACAATAGCAAGAGAAGGAGTGCGTGGTTTATATAAAGGTATAAAGTAGATAGTTGATTCTCAAAATATATTAGAAATTCTAAGCGAAAAACGCGTAAAAATTTATTTACTAAGTCATTTACAACGCGTACTTGTTCTCTTAGGTATGGGCGCACCTTTGTGCGGCGTAGCTCCAATATTCGCTATAAGCTTCTACGGCTTTGGTCTTGGCAAGCAACTTTTAAGAAAGATCGACAATGAACAATTGACCCCAACACAATTATTTGCTGCTGGTGCATTCAGTGGCATTTTTACAACATTTATAATGGCACCTGGTGAAAGAATAAAATGTCTTCTACAGATACAACAAGGAGATGCAAAACCAAAATACAAGGGGCCTATCGATTGCGCGAAGCAACTTTACAAAGAGGGAGGAATAAGAAGTATATATAAAGGTACCTGTGCTACTCTTCTGAGAGGTATGTGAAATATCAATTTATCATTTCTTTTCTTTTCCCATTTATTTTCACAGTGACATAGTACTAACATACATTACCTTCTTCACCGCGCTCCATTGTGTTTTACTACTTTCATTCGAAACTTTTTGTTTCTATATATAATCTATTCCTACCTATGCACAAGTTTATACTACAGATTCAGTTACATCGTGTTTGATCATGCAAATATACTCTAAAAACGATATATTTAAAACAAATAAATTCGTAGAAGCTGAAAATTAAGAATTATGCCACATTCGATTCGTTTTTCTACAAATATTAATTACTTGTGAATTGTCTAACTGATGATGTTATTATCTTCGTAAGAGCTCCTTCCGAAGGAAGATTTTTTTAAATGTCTTCTTCTTAAACTCCTGCATTGGAGACCACCTTTTCGTAGCGCATAGAAAACGCCCCAGTTTCGCAACCCTTTTGGAGTCCAGCAACGCGGTGCTGTTTCTCGTAATCTATTTACCTATTTTCGGCAGAAGTACAATGTTTTTATTAATATGTTTTAAAGCAATTACGGTTTAAAGAGCGTCTCATTGTCTTTACCAATTGAGGATTCCATGTGGTCATGGAACAAGTGCAGTCCCATGGATTACCGTCTAATCTTACGGTTGATATTTGCTGTTGTTGCTTATTTGGACCGCGCAGCATCTTGAAAAAATCTAGAGGTAGTGTAGTCAATTTATTCTTGGTGAGAACGATTTCTTTCAGTTCTTGTTGTTGTTGTAATCCAAAGAGACCTGGCGGAATAAATTCTAACTCGTTGTTAGATAAATCTATGCGCTTAACATGCTGCAATCCGTAAAATGCATCCATAGAGACTTTACGAATATGACAATAACTTAGATCGATATCCTGCAGTTTAATTAAATCCACGAATGCGTCGAATTCTATGCTTGTAATATTTCCACGTGCTTTTAATTGCAATAGCTCTGGCATTCCTTGGAATACAAAGCGTTCCAATATATGTACTTCCAGATTGTATATATGCAAAACTTGAAGTCGATGTAATCCCAAAAATGAGTTCTTCTGTAGATATAGTTTCGAGTATTCCCCTCCCAAGTACAACTGTATCGTTGTGTTCATAATTTCAAAGGTACTAGAAGCAAGAAATACGTCTTTAGTGTTTATCGGCAATGTACATTGAATTAGAAACTGTAGAAGTTACCTTGGAAATACCGAGTCTAAAGGGTTTTCACGAAAATCTGCTATCTTTAGCATCGGAAAAGGAGGCAGAGATAATTCTGATAAGAAAGTTAAATTATTTCCTCTTAAATCAAGATTTTCAAGCATCAGCAAGCCTGCCAAGTCAACGCTTTTAAGTGTTAACAACTGGTTACTTGCGAGTGAAAGCACTTTTACATTAGGTGTACCATAAAAACAAAATTCTGGAATAAATTTTAGATTGTTCTTTTCCAACGAAAGATGAACAAGACTGTTCAAGCCATCGAACATATGCCACGATATATCCTGCAAATCACAGTCGTAAACTCTTAAGTGAGTTAAGCTTCCCAAACCAGTAAAAAGCCCAACAGTTTCTCTGTAGCCTTCCATTTCTTGCTTGTAGATATCGTAAGGTAGTATTTCCTTGTCATTACTGTCATCGCTATTTTGTTGACTTAAAAATATCAATCTATGCCCTGTATTTAGCAATTGCTTGTTTCTATCCTCCTCCTCAGTTGTGTTCATTGGCTTCACTACCAAATTGGCTTTGTTTCTTTTCGTTGGGCTCAGACTCGTTAGCTTCACTCGTTCCAAATTCAAATAAAGAAGATTCAAGCCCAGCGGAAACAAAGAATCAACAGATAAAATGATTCCGCCATGATTTTGGTATTTATTGTCTGAATTCTTCCGTCCAGGTTCATTGAAATCTATGCCTTGTATGTCTAAAGATATTAATTCTGTAAAACGCTGAAATGTTGTAGATTGCAGGAGAATCTCAAAATCTCTGGCACCGGATTCGAGTATTGTAAAAATCTGAAAAATTTTCGAAGAATACACATATGAACATACACGAACTCCTCTGACACATAATGAAACGTTTGTAATATCTTGTATTTATATTCACTTGTATATCCGAAGGAAGTTTTTCCAATAGTTCTTCGTAATCTTCTGCCACAACACAGATTGCTACCTTCAAGAATTCGCTGATCATAGAATGATCCATGTTCAAACCAAGTTCTAACTCGACATCACTGGATAAAGTCTGTTGAAAAGAATTCGATTAAATTATGAAAGAAGAAAGAAAGAATTATCGTCATACCTGATCTTGACTCGTTCGAATCCAACGCTGCAAAGGCAAATCAGCGAATCGTTGTACCTCGCAAGAACATCCTTGTGGACATTTCACTTCCCAGACACCGCCGATGTCGATTATTTGACCAAAGCACTCGTTCTAAATGATATGTGTTGTATTATTATTCGATCAACGGCATGTCGTTTCGAGGAGAACTCGTATTTTAAGAAGATAGATATAAAAATAATTGTAACTAAGACATAATGTCGAATTTAGTACAGATAAAAAATATTCTCGAAGCGAGTAAAGCTTTTTTTAATTAGGAGGAAAGATTCTGTACCAGCAGAGTGATCAGAAGAATTAAAATAACCGTCATTATCCGTTTGGAACTAGAGGAACGAAGAAAAAGTGGATCTTAAAACCAGTAATGGTACGCTGGTTTGAAGGAAACTGAATTTTGTTAACTGTTATCTATCTGCCTCGATGTCCCCTATCAAACAGGATGTTTCCTATCTAGCAGCCTACACACACTATTCTCGCTTTATAATTATAAATAACGTTTCCACAAGATGCTTGGATTATGTAGATCCAGGTGGAACTTAATCTACTTTCCATGTTATTATTAGAACTAGTTTTCATTGTGTTACCATATTCTTTTTCTTTATGAAGTATTTCGAACGAATAGTTCTTTCTCTTTCTTGTTTCCTCCATGTAAAATTTCATTGTCAAAACTTTCAGATATTCCTGCCAGTGGAATGTATTTTATGACGTACGAATGTCTGAAAAATTGGTTGACTCCTAAAGACGGAAGCCTTGGATTATTTCCTACGATATTCGCCGGTGGTTGCGCTGGTATTGCCAATTGGATCGTAGGGATGCCTCCTGACGTATTGAAAAGTCGTCTACAAAGTGGTACATATATTTTAATTATTATTATTTCTCTCAGGAATGTGCCATATTATTACACAAATTTTTACAGCCCCAGAAGGTACTTACAAAAACGGCATTCGAGACGTCTTTGTAGCTTTAATGAAGAAAGAGGGGCCAACAGCTTTATACAAGGGATGCGCACCTGTAATGCTCCGTGCTTTCCCAGCGAACGCAGCATGCTTCCTCGGTTTTGAAATATGCATGAATTTCCTAAACCTGGTGTTGCCTGCTTTATAAAGTACATTATACACTGAATAATCTAATTGCATATATCGTAACTACCAATATATTTTTGATATGAAGCATAACCGAACTCTACGTGTAATAGTAGTTATGGATGCTATTACATTAACTGTTTCTGAAATTATAGTTTATAAGCAATTGGATTGTTATATAACATTGTTTTCTTTGTGGAATCTCTATTTTGTTAATTTGTAATACGAATATTTTGTAATTGCAAGCGAGAAATAAAATCTGGAAATCTCTTTCCGATTTTAACCTGTATTTTTATTTCTTTACACCGAGAGAACAATGCAATAGCTACATATAGCTACATATAGTCGATCTAATAGAAATTTTTCAATACATAATTCTCTTGTTTCTGACTTGTTGTAATTCATTCATTGAACATTTCTTGAAGGTTCTGATATGTCAGGATATCCGATTTCTTATCTTATCCTGTCCGCTGAATTGGAATTTATGAAATAAAAATTTTGAAGTGTTCCTAAACCTACCGACTATATACATACTGATATATCGCTTTTTATCGTCGTGGCAAGTCTACTCTTTATGACAGTAACAAAATTTGTAAAACATATAAAAATGATATTGAAAGCTGTCATATTAATAGGAGGCCCTTCGAAAGGTTTGTTTTTTTACGGTTTCACTTAGTTTGCTATCGATTTCATACATAAAAATAATATAACCTCGAATGCAGGTGTAAATATTGGAACATTCGTTCCAGTACGTCAGTCGTTAGTTAAGTACATCGTTAAATTGATAATGCAAAATAACAAGGATAAATATACTTTGCAGGAACCCGATTTAGACCTCTTTCCTTGGATATACCAAAACCATTATTTCCTGTCGCTGGATTACCAGTAATACAACACCACATAGAAGCATGCTCAAAGGTGGAAAATCTTGGTGAAATATTAATAATTGGATCGTACCTTGCAAGCGATTTGGCACAATTTATTAATGAGATGACAGCTACGTATAATATAGTTATTAGATACCTTCAGGAGTTCACTATGTTGGGAACTGCCGGAGGAATGTATCATTTTCGTGATCAAATACGATCCGGTTCTCCTACACACTTTTTTGTGATGAACGGTGACGTTTGCGCCGATTTTCCTTTGCAAGAAATAGTTGCATTTCATACGGAAAAGCAAGCGTTACTTACAATTATGGCAACAGAAGCGACCAGACAACAATCCATAAATTATGGATGTATGGTTCTCGGTAAAGATGGGAAAGTTGCGCATTACGTAGAGAAACCGTCGACGTTCGTCTCAACATTGATCAACTGTGGAGTCTATCTCGCTTCCCCAGATATTTTTCAAATTATGGCGGACGCCTTTTATGCTGGACAGAATCAAGAAACTTTTACGTAGGATATTTTAGTGCTGGATATGCGTGTACTTTTTTCCAAAGCGTCCAAAAACAACACGCAATGGTACTATAGTTTTAATAGATACTCTGTTTCCAGGCAATTGAATGGAAATGGTAGAGACCCGGCTCATATATCTCTCGAACAAGACATATTAACTCGATTAGCTGGAACTGGTCGTTTATTCGCACTACCTGTACTAAGATGGTGGTCACAAGTGAAAACAGCAGGTTCTGCGATATACGCTAATCGTCATTACTTAGCTTTGTATAAAGTGAATCGCTCGAACCGTCTTGCATTCACAACTAATGGGCCCTGTAAAATTATCGGCGATGTTTATATTCATCCGTCAGCTACGGTTCACTCAACAGCAGTGGTAAATAAATTGTTGAACTGTTTTTATATGTGGCACAGTTGTTAAAGAACCCATTAATAGGCTTCCAGTAGATGAAACGTTCAATATAGATTGATTCGTGTTGTACTACTCCTTTTACAGTTGGGTCCAAATGTAAGCATAGGTCCAAACGCTATTATCGCACCAGGTGTTAGAATAAGAGAATCGATTATATTAGCTAATGCTCACATTCTAGCACATTCAATCGTTCTCCATAGTATAGTAGGCAAGAACAGCTATGTAGGAGAATGGGCACGTATAGAAGGAACGCCGTGCGATCCTAATCCTGATAAACCATTCGCGAAAATGGAGAACTTGCCATTGTTCAACACAAATGGGAAACTTAATCCTTCTATTACAATTCTCGGTAAGTAATTTCTCATTCAAGACGTTCTTTGTGAGTGAAACAATTATTTTCTACCATTTACGTTTCAGGCACAAGCGTACGCTTAGCGGCTGAGAAAATTTTATTGAATTCTATTGTCTTGCCGCACAAAGAGCTCACAAGAAATTTTAAGAATGAAATTATCCTTTAAACTTTGGTTGAGCCACCTACAAGAAGACATCCTCGTGGAATGATTTATCTATTTTTACTTTAAGATTTTAGAATCAGTGATTCATGCAATCGTTAACAAAGCACAAATGTCAGTTGCCTAATGAAAGCCAGAGAGAGTAATGCACAACGCATAGATTGATCAATTATTTCTATTAAAGTAATGTTTTTGTAAACGAGTTTTCTGTAAATAATTAATATTTACTAAAGTATAGTGTATATATAGTAATATATATATATATATATATATAGGTTAGGTTAGGTTTGTAAACATTTGTATCATTTGTATCTATGTATTTGTATTAACAGGACTGTTTTAAATATTTTTATTGTATATGAGGAGAATTTCCTTTTAACATTGCTCAAAGAACTTTTGATTTCTACACCACCGAGATAATTTGTGACACATTTTCGATATATTGTAATATTGATGACAGATACGATAAAGGAACTGAACTATTTTAGCTACTGTAAAAATGAAAAAAAATTTATATTTCCATTATTGAATAAATATCGTTGATCCAAATTCTAAATAATCTACATGTTTACATAATTGTTCGTGTCAACGACCATTGCCACGCTGCAAAAACCGGTTCTCGTACGATCACCGAAGTTAAACAGTGTTGGGCGCAGGCAATGCTTGGATGGGTAACCGCACGGTACACGCCGGGGGTTGATCCCCTGGGTACGCGCTGCGTTCGGAACCCACCGTAATAAAAAGTAGGTCCCGCTGAAATTAGGCAATAATGAGAGTGGAAGAGGGGGAGAATGGTAAATGGATTTGAAACCTTGAGGGGACCAAATATCTCATTACTACTACATAATTCTTCCTCTCGTGGAAGCACACAAATAAAATGAAGCCTACAGTATAAAATTAGCTTGATTTGTAAGTTGTATATTTTCTAATAAAATACAGTTGAAAGAGTCAATAATTTATTAAAAAAGGCATATAAAATGCATAGAATAGTAAATTCGTATAAAAATCTGTATACTTAATATCTAACGATCAATTACGTAAATAAACGTACCTGTGCATCCAACTCGGATTAAATTTGTACAAAGATGAGTACTTTCTGCCGTCCTTTACATTCTACACGGAACAAATGTATTGGCAAAATAGTGCAGTGCGGGACATCTCTCGCGCGATGCAGAAAGTAGGAATCGTGTCGTATAAAAATACAGTCTTATTTTTTATTTGAATTTTTCGATCAGCTATTATACAATCTCTGAAAATGTATTACTAAAAATATAACTTCAGAGTTTCGTTTCGTGTTTAACCCTGTTTCTGAAAAGCTGATTCGGTCGCTGTACCCCTTGCGAATTATTTAAATAAGAATTTCCAGAGATCACGACAGCTGCCGTAGAATCCGAATTGGAATGCAAGAATTCATTCTGACCGTTCGCTTCGAACACGTATCGCTGTTGCTGATGTTGCTGATGTTGTTGATGTTCCTCTTCGCCAATGTAATTATTATGACCGTAGCCGTTTTTCACGCGAAATTGCACTTCGGAATCTGTCTCGTCTTCGTTGTCTGCACTATCTACATCTCCTGTTGACATGTTCAAATTAAAGATAATCCATCGAAATATTAACAAGGCAGATCTTAGTTAATTCGTACCATCGGAACTGTTGGTGGAAGGCAAATAGAAACGCGTTGCTGTAACCTTGCTGCTTCCTACACGTCGTTCCCGTTCTCTCGCGGTATTATTTGGATGATTATATTTAAATTCACGAGGAAGCGTGTAACTTCGAGGTAACGATACTTGGCTGCCCTCCATATCGCTCATTTCTCCTTCCATTTCTCCTTCGCCCTTCGAGCTTTCTTCTCCTCCGTTCTGACTCGAACGCAATCTAAAATTTATTTATACAGGATGTTCTAAATTTTACAAAGTAAGCCTTAAGCCTTAAGGGGGTAGTTTCGTTTCCTATTTTTATAGCTATTTAAACGAGACTACCCCCTTAAGTCTTAAGTGTTCAGTCGTGTGTTTACCTATGATTAACGTGAGCAGATGGTGCCCAATGCGAATAATGATGAGGAAGACATCGTGGCGCCAGTAAAATTTCTGGAGTGTCCGCTCTCTCCCTCTGCGTTGTCCTCCACGAATTCGAAGGATGAACGTTCGGGTAATAAGAGGAAGATGGTGGCGGATGTAAAAGGCAGTGCATTTTCACCGGTGGCCACGAAGACAACGTGACTCCTCCGTTTTGATCAGCTACGGAGGGAGCAGATGTGAACAAAGGCGAGCTAGGAGAGGTATGCAGCTTCGTGTTAGGCGGTGGCTGCTGATTCGATGCAGCCGACGACGAGAACGAAGACGCCGATGCCGACGGTGGAGGGAACAATTTTCCTTCTTTTATTTCTTCTTGTATAGCGCGCAATTCTCGTAGCTGTTGCTGTTTTTTCTCTTGGAGCTTTTCCCTGATTAGATTCACGCTCAGGGAACCTCCAGATCCAGCATCTGCTCCGATCTTTTGCTCGTCCGAGTGATCATTCTGCCTCAAATAAGAAATTACTGAATGTAAGTTGAAAGAAACGATTGTCTTTATAAATTTCGAAAAGACATTCATATATAGAGCGACGTAAAATATTTCGCTACCTGTAATACACCTGAAGACGTCACGGATCTTTTCCAAAATGGAATTAATTGACGCGAATTACTGTTCATACCCAGCCACTGCTTCGCGTCTCCGACACCGTTCATAGAAGCTGCGACAGCTCCTGTCTGAGACTGCGATGGCGGAGGAACAAACGTGGTTGGTTTCTTCTTCTTTCGATTTGGATTTACTACAGTCGGATTGGCGAAACGGCAGTTAAATACTCCGGGTATTCCACCGTTGCTCAACTTGACCCGTCTCATTCCCACGTTCATATTTACTTTCTTATCTTCCGTATAGTCTATTTGTTTCTCCTCCAAATTGTCCTGCAAGCATTACTCTTTAACTAATCTTTCTCATGAAATATTTTTGATTCTTTTATGAAGTTATTCGCGTATACCTGGTTCGGCAATGTTGCAAGGTTTGAAGCAGTCATTCTACCACCAGCCTCGTACCTCAATCTTCTTACGTGAAAAAATCTAAACGTAAAATTCACGATTGAAAAACATGTTCCATAAAAATGAAGAGACTATACTGCACATTTTCATAATTACCTGTAATAAAGACCCATGAAAAACATACCACCGAAAAATAAAGCTAACAGCGTGAGTACTAGAGTTATAGGATTCGGATGGTGTTGATGCGGAAGGAGATCGCTTCTATTAATGCCTACTATCCATACACCGATAAGCAGGCTGTTCTCCAAAAACATTACCGTATAAAATATTACCTGCACAAATACATTTGGAATTATCAATACGAATGTTATTATTATTGACATTATTACGTGAATATTCGTTTACTTACCATCTTTTGGCGATGATTCGTTTCATGCAAATTTACATATGCAAATATATAAACGAAAGCCAGAAGAGAGGCCAGAAAAGTTTTCTTTAAGATAGGCAAATGTTCGCCACCGTGAAAAAGACCATCTGGAGTAAGCAGCAGCCACATCAACATCGATAGCCAGTGGAGAGCCATGACAATTAACAGCCACTGTCCACCATAGAGCGAAGCGTAAGCTACCAATACTCCTACTCTAGCACTTACGGTTCCTAGCCTCCATGCCAGTTGTGCCAGCACACCTAGCCAGGTCAGTACCAAACGCTCCAAATTACGCAGTCGAGCTGCACCTTTGCTAAAACTAGCTACCGCCCAGCATACGCTCCACAAAGAAAGTCCCGCAGATACTGCAGTTAATTTTGCTAGTTTCACGCTATCTCTGGGTTCAGGTTCTTTCCCTTTCCCTACATCTGTGTTCGAGTCGTTATTGACTCCAATGGATAACAGGTATAATTGCAAGAGCAACATCGGAGCAGCTTCGCAGAACGCATGAATAAGGCGGAGTACACAAAGCTCCCTCACCTATTAAAACACAAAGCAATACTATGAATTTGTACATTACTTTATACAGGGTGAGTCCACGATCTTCCATTACGAAATGATGTTTACCTCGTGTTTAACATAAGTTAAATTAACCGGTATAAATAATTTGAAGTATCTCCACAATACTCCAACTTGAGTGGAATGAAGCAATAAAACACACCATATCGTCCAATTCCCATTTTCTTTCTTTTCACTGATATTGCAATCGGCGATAGTTTTACCAGTTAATCTTCCCCTGGCACCCCACAAGTACCAACGTACGCTGACGATCTGAAATCAATGAAATCATTACACAAATTGATCTTGATAAAAACAAGAAATTCATATAATAATCTAAAAAATTACCTGGGAGATAATTAACGACGTCGCGATAAGAACGATGCTCAAAGGAAAAAGGATCGGCGGAGCAACAGAATGATGTGCTAGGGCATACACCATTGCAAAATCGAAAACAACGTCGCAGAAGTACGAAGCAAGAGAAATTATGTTAAATAGTACATCACACAACGGTAAGAATTCGTGCTGATGCTGTATCTGTAGATGCTGGGCCATAATGGGCTTTCGTTATCCATTTGGATTATCCAGCACCTTTTCCTTTTATCAACCTATGCCACACATTCCACGGTAGAAAAATTCGTCTGGAAAATGAAACGATTAGCATGAAAGAACAGAAATAGTTCAATCTCACAGTTGTCAAAGAAAAGTGAATTTTTTTCCGAACAAATTCAAATAAGATAATCGATTTATTAACGAGAAACATTTTTAAGTTTCTTGTGAAGTTGGCGTTTAATTAACGAGTGGTCGTAATCGACAGATACGAATTCAAATTGACCGATTCTTATCAGCTCTTTTCCGCGTGTTACCGATCTTCGAACTTGTCCTCGCGTTTAATATATACAAACAGCGAGAAGTTCTGTAAATAATCTGCAGATAGAATAAACTGTGCGAACGCTTTTAGATTAAGTCGAAAATATAGCGGAAAAGTTTCGAAGGAAAATTTTCTTCCTTGCGTTTCTTGTCAGCCGAACGTGTCGGCATTTTAACGAGAGAACTAGAAAATTCTTCTAACTTTAATCGTAAAAATGCTGCGCACCATAGACACGCAACAAAAGAGAAAAGAGAAGTTCGCGAAGCGTAGGAGGGAACGAATTTTCTTACCACATTCCTCAGATGTCACCGAATGAGTAATCAGAAAAGTTACATTCTCATCTAGATGCTGCCTCCCGAGAACCTGGACCAACGTTGGAATGTCAGGAATTTGTCCGTAGAGTTGGTCGACGCTTTCGAAAATAGAAGTTTTTTCATCGACTGACCGTACCTTGGTTTCCTATTTGACCGTGGCGGTGCATTTTTTGCGGGTTCACGTTCAAAGGATACCTCTTTATTCGATTTCGGGGAAACTCGGCGAAAGATACCTGTTGATTCGAAGGATAACTATACGGCACGGTATAGCGTATAACATTGCACTTATCGTTGCTCCACTGACTCTAAAATGTGAGATTGTCGACCAAGTAGCCAGGAATTCCGAACAGTGGTTCTCAGTTGTATCTATGCAGAAAAACGATCAATCTCTCGCATTCTTCGCCAGCGGTGCTCAACAGCAAACACAGAAACATTTGTAATTACACAATTACGATTGTAATTAGCCTGCGAAATCAAAATTTTCTCGACAAGCCATGCAGACTATCGTTTTACAAATTTAAAATCTTCCGAGAATATATATACTTACATTTCCAACGTGGTCCAGCACGTTATCGTACGAACGAGTTATAATGACTTAATGTTGAGGAATGTTAATAGTAAAATGAACAATGTATATAGCTTTTTTTTTTATAATCGTGCCTAGTTTTCATTTCAGTTGTACACGTACATTGTTTTACTATATATTTTGCGTAGATAGAAAATTGGATAAAATACTTGTTCATTTGAGAATCGGGTATACTTACAGCTATAAATTACCAGCTATTATATAATTATAATCTTTCGTACGATGTGTAAAAAATGAATGACACCATTTTATTTTTCTTCAAATACCATTTACAAACATCCGAATGCACAATGAAATGAAAATATAAGTTGTTCCCTTAAAATTTTACTAGATTTAAGAATAGAGTTACGAATGTCACCCTTCTGTAATAAATAATGAAATCGTTCGAACGCGTACATTCTTCGCTACTTCCTTAATATTAATTATAGTTTGTATAAAGATATAAAAGGCTTCCTAGATCTGGTAAAATTTTAAGGTCGATAGCATAAATACGTGCTTATATAGTGCAATTTGGCTGTCATAAAAATGTCATTGTGATCACAAGTTTTACAAGTGTTCGTTTAGTATCGAAATAATGAGCTGAATGGAAAAGATTCTTTACACATCCCTTAATTTACAGTTAAACAGTATAACAAACGTTGCTTACACAGGAGCAGGTCTTTTTATACTAGAAAACTATTCGATTATAACTAACATATAAAAAAAGACATTCATACGCAAATGAAATGCCGATCTGTAAAATCAGTCTTACATTTCCGAAATCAGATGTGTTTGTATCCGTGCTTGTAACAATGTATAAGACCTGGGATACATTTAAGTACATTGATGTTAAAACAAAATAAAACAAACAAACAAAGAGCAACGGCAATATGAAACGGCAGGGATGAACCTAATGTGTACCGTTGACTATGACTATACACTTGTTTCTTCCACGTACACAACACAATATATCGAAGCGAGTAATTTCATATGCTTATATTCTCCGATGGTGAAAATTCTCGGATAACTCGCGCAACCGAGTTTGCACTGTTATGAAAACGATAATTCCAGGAGAGGGCCCTGTTTACTAAACACCACTTAAATAGTAGTTTGTCAAAATTATGTTAATAAATATTTTCTTGTTGTTTAGAATATACGCTTACACAATTTATGCATACAGTGTGTCTCATCTCTAATATCATCTCACGCAATAAATAATATCACCGATTTCTTTAAAAACAACCCGTAATACTACGACGGTAGAAAATAAAATACTTCTGAATTAAAGTGCTGTTCAAGTACCGGCCACGTTATACCTAAATGAAAAAATGTTTACCAAAATTCTTTCGAACTTAGATCTTTGATCAACGCTACTTATTCAAGTTCCAAAACTTAACGAGAAGAACAAGTAGATAACATGAACCTCGTCCGCTTTTTATCGTTATTCGATAAAACCTGTATGATATGGATGAGTATTTTAATTTTAATACTATAACCGCACGATGAGATTCTAATGAAAGGCGCTAATGACTTTACACTTAAATCATCGAAGATAGCTGTGACATTTTTCGCGATTCAAGGAATCGTTTTCTTTTTTGTTTTTTCGTTTCGAGAACGAGCAATACACGTTATAAAGGAAATACCCCTCCCCCTTTCATCGGTTTAGTCCGTCGGTAAGTCTCGTTTCTTGGAGTCATGTTTTCGATTCGTTTCTTTCGTCTTGAACACCTCAGGAACAACGCAGCATGTCTGAAAAGCTCGATAGCAAAATAGTCTTCGCGAAGAGTATTTCGAGCTTGTTCAAAATCCTGGGTGGTTTCCCCATTCGATATACAATGAAAAGAACAATTCAATCGATCCGACCATAAGCTGGAACGATATCTTTTCCTATCCAGACGTCGCAGTTCGGATAATCTTGTTCGGGAAGCGTGTCTTGTCCGACGACGAGGACTCGTTTCACACCGGTCGAATCTGCCTGGGGCACTTCGCCGTGCCAAACGTAGTAATTGAACAACTGTTGCATTGCAGTGACATGCCTTTTTTCCGCAGGTATACGCGCAGCAAACGATCCAAGTATCGCAGCGGCATCGCTGTCGGGGTCTGCGAATTGGCCACGCGGTTGCATTGCCACATAGAACGGAATGGTACTCCGCATTCGGGCTACCGTCAGCAACGGGCAGATCACACGTATGTCGGAGATCATGCTCAGCAAACCTTTCAACGTTGCGTTGTAGCGTCTGAAAAGTGAACCGCAAATGTTTCAATGAAATGGTTCGAAATTTTCCAGCGGAACACGCGCGTCAACCATTCGAACATTCTCGATATACTTACTTGAGAGCTTCGTCGGCCAAGCCCGATGTCCCCAGCAAAGATTCCCTTACCAGTTTCTCGACTTGCGTAGAGTTTAGAGTCGTATTCGAGTTCAGATATTTCAAAGGAGCTCCCGCGTGCGCCGTAGTGCCCATCACGATCTTAACCGGGAGTTCTTCGCGTGTCCAGGTTCGACCGACAGGCTCCTGAAGAATAGCGCGATCCAGAACGAGCCACTCGTGTCTTCTGTCTCTCAAAGTTGCTTCCCTGGCCTCGGGAAGTCCGCCGTTCCCCGCGTACCACGTATCCGGGACAGAGTCCATCAGTTCCTCGACGCTTTTGCTTCTGAGACACGCGGCGTCGAAGCATTTTATAGAATTCAAGAACTGCTCGTTCAACCTCTCCGAGTCCTCCAACTCTCTACCCGGGAATATCGCGCTTCCGCTGGATATCCAAACTCTAGAAAACAAATCCTTGGTACGACGAATTCCGACAAGCGTGGAGACGAGGGTTCCTCCCGCTCGGTGTCCCCACAGGATTACGGACTGCTTGTTACCACCGAAATTCTCGATATTCAATTGAACCCATTGCAGCGCTGCTATGATGTCCGACAGTCCATAGTTTCCAGACGTGGGCGGATGGGTTGCTCTCGAGAGCGGCTCGGCGGCCAAGAAACCAAAGATGCCCAACCGGAAGTTTGGTCTGACAAAGACCATGTCGCGGACACGCGCCAGCTTTGCGGAAGGCTGCATTATACCCGGCGATCCTCCGGTGAGAGTCTCCGCGCCGATCATAACGACCACGGGCAAAGGCGAGTCGTATCTAAGCTCGGGCGTGAACACGTCCAGGTGCAAGCAATTCTCGGATCCGATCGTGCTACCCGAAGCATCCCGTTGCACACAGAATTCCGACGCGTTGTGCGCGAGATAAGTATCTGTCCAACAACGTTCTATTCTTCGCAACGGCTCCGCGGGCTGCCAGCGACGATTTTCCAACGGCGGAACCGCGTATGGGATCCCTCTGAATGCAAATGCACCGTCTTCCGATACACCTTGCACTGGACCGCAAGATGTAACAGCGTCCACGTAGTTTCCATCTTTTATCGGCTGTGTGTTTGCCTTCCTTGGCCCGACACAGGCAACGCAGACTATGATGACCACCGATAGCAGGATGCAGAGCGTGGCCACTATTAAAGAATATAATATTATTATGGTTATACGTTTTTTAGAGGACCAAAAATCTTTATACCACATACCTAATACAAACAAATTTCTCCTGGCAACGGCTACGCAAGCGATAAGAAAATGTTGCTTAGGAGAGTCGATAGCATCTGGCGCGTCCCCATCCAGCCGAACAGTTTCCATTCCGTCTTCGGACCCCACAGGGTTCTTGTCTCCTGCTCCGTCATCCAGGGTCTCGACGCTGGCTAATCCTGCTGCTCCGGTCGTTCCTAGTTCCACTTCTCCTTCCTAAACCGTCAGAAACATTTCCCATGTAACATTGAAGAGAGGGAGACGAAAAGCCTTTCCACCGTGCGACAGAGATTCGTTCTGTTCTACGACGCGTTAGGGTGCGACCGATGTAGACGCAAGAAGAGGTTGAACGTGGGTCGATCGATTAAAGAACACTTCAAAGAAAAGCCTGTACGTGCTCGAGTGCTCCGCGTTACTAACTCGAGTCTTAAGGTTTCAATGGGTTTCGCTTGGTAAATTTTACAATCGAGCAATCGATTGTTCCGTTTTATAAACGCAATAAACGCAAGACAAAGTTACAAAATCGATCCCTAAGCATCACCTTGTTCTTTTTCCGAGGAAAAACAGAGACTAAGGGTAACTTTATGGCGTCAAGGAATCCCTTCCGTCCCTCTTTCTCTTTTGCATCTTTGCTCGGCGTGTTCGCCGCCTTCTCCGAAGACACGTTCTGCTCGTTTTCTTTGGCATTTTTCTCTGTTACCTCGGCATCGCCCGAGTCGGCTGGTTTGCTCTCGTCGTCCTAAACAAAAAGAAAAATGGGAAATAAAAACAAATCATGAAAAACACTCGCTATGGATATAGCCGGATAAGATGGGCAAAAGTGACCGGAAAAAAAATGTTTATTATCACATCGTTCGGCAGGTCCCCAAAAGGATGACACGCACGACTATGCATTTTTTCAGAGTTTTTGGTCGCAATAGCGATTTTTAAAAAAATACCAGAAACTTGGATATTTAACAAAAAATTGAAAATCTCGCGGGAACAAAATGAATCGTTTCCACGCATATTGATGTTGGATGCGTCACTATATCGCTGTCGTTATCATTATCATTATCGTACTCGACGTCCGTCATTTAAAGGGCCGCCTGATCAATAATGCCAGGTGTACTGTTCGACTGACGTCATCCATTGGTTTAATGTTGGAAAAAAGAAATCGTTACGGGGCTATGGTCACCCCTCGTAAACACGCTATGGTGCTCGGGGAACTTGTGCTCTTTCAGCAGTATCGGCTTGTCGTAAACAGATGTTAATCGAGCAAAAGGAAGCGGCGCGGCGGTTTCGAGCAGTCCTTGTCTCGGATCGCATCCGCTCGGACAGATAATTTCGGCGCGCTGAATTCAATAAGTAAACCACGCAATGTATAATCAAACCACAAACGTTTGTCACGCACAACGAACGGATAAGGGGCGCAGTTCATTTTACCCTAATAAAAGAATTATGGCCCAATAAATACAAATAAACATTGCCCGATGTTTCCCAATGTAGAAAACCAATTAATAGGGGTGGACGGGTGGTACCCGGAAATTCGGTTTCGGGTCGGGAACCCAAAAATTGTTATTGTTCAGAGACCTGAACATCATAGATTTTCGGTTTCCCGACTTCGGGTAACCGCTCACCCCTACCAATTAATTCCAAGGGCAACATACAAGAGTTTAGGCTTAGTCAAATAAGACGTTCCATTTAATTCTCGCGCGGGCAACTTCAAGAACGCTTCTATCTAGTTTACCACTGGACTGCGGATCTTCATGCAAAATAAAAATGTTGTGCACCGTTTGCATAACACAGAGAAGCTGCATTTGATTTCCTCGCTTAATAATTATAAAGAACGCGGGTGTTGAATGATTATTACTTTGCAAGGTTCCTTGCTCTTTGTACGACAAAAGCCGGGCATCTTAATGCCGCCGATAGGTATTTTCTTCTTGGGCTTCTGTTCTTCGGATTCCGAGTCCGGCGCGGTCGATGATACCGTGTGCTTCGTGTTCTCGGCGTTCAGCATTTTCTCCCTCTCCTCCTCCGCGATTTCCTTCTTGTCCATGCTCTTCTCCTGATCTCCCTGGCTCATGATTCGCTAAAAATATACCAAATAAGTGCGATTACATTTTTACCGGTCGACAAGTCTCGCTACAGGTTCGTTGAAGAACGTTCGAAAAATCTGAACTGCTCTCTCTCTCTCTCTCACACACTAGAATCATACCGTTCTCGCTATTCTTTCAGGTGTGATCCGCCCCTTTAACTAATTTGATCCCTTCGGAGCAGTGGTGCTCAAACTCACCGCCTTCCACCTACAACGCGAAATTCATTTATTTCTAACTGTGAAGTCTTTTCCTTCACTTTATATTCTGCAATTCTTTTCGGGGTATCGCTGCGCCCAGAGAACGCTTTGAGAACCACTGTTCTCGAGACAGAATTTCCAGAAGCACTATACTTAAAATCCTAAAATCTAACAAATGAAAATATGCTTTGTCGAACGGTGTGAGAAATCGCAGGGAAAACGCGCGGAAACCGCAATGTGAATCGTCCTGTATCTATAAGCGTTGCAGCTGGCGTCGGGACGCCCAGACGTAAACCGATCGATCGGATGGCATTGCTCTCTGAGCCTATTGCCTTCAGGAGTCTAGCCATACATAGTTACCTGGCTTGCATTTTTCAAGAGCCGGGGGAAGGTTAGATATTCACGAGATAACAATTCAACGACCGGACGAACGTGCACAATCGTATTATAAACATACGGATACAGTATAACAATTATTTATTTATTATTTATTTTTCGAATCGCGCGACTACCGAATACTTTTCGAATAATTCATCCGGTTCCCTTCCACTTGCTCATCGATTTTCTCGTTGATTTATACTCGGTGAAATCGAAAAGGTGTCCGATCGTTTTCAAAATATTGGCCGTTAGAAGCCGAAATAATAGGTCACGCACGCATTAGCGACCCTTCCCATTCGACAATGTCCAGGAAACATAACACATTCAAACGCAGCAGGTGAGGGTGGCAAAGCCGGCTAATACCGACTCGCCGAGAAAATTCGACGAACCGAAATGTACACGGGGATTCGTTTCGTTTCGTCGGCCTCCTCTACGGATTTCGTTCCTATCACACGCTCTTACGAATCAAGCACTGCGATATTACACGCCTCTAAAACAGATCGACTTTCTCTTTCATAAATCACTACTCCTACATGGCGTACGCGTCCTTCTCTTTACACTTAGCATCCATCTTTTTATTTAAAAAAACTTCCCCGTGAAAACCATCGCGATCTTATCGTAATACATCCATATCTGTATAATGGTACGAATTAGATCCTTTTTCTATGAATCATAGGGTAAATCGTCTTATACATCTTTAATGTTCATGGTCGAAAAATTACCCCGATTAATAGGCTGGAAAACTTGAAAGTGTAATAAATAATACTCGTTGTAACGTGTTTCTCCTCCTCTACCTCCGACCCCTTCCCCTCGTTCTTTCTCGAACGATATGATTTATTTAATTAATGGTATAAAACTCTAGACGATCGTACATCGTATTGTGTTCATGGCATATAAAAGGCCCCTCCCCTCCCCATTTAATATGTACATTGTTGTTACGTATCCACAGTCATTTGTTTCACTTTTATTCGATAAGTAACATACTCGTTCACGATTCTGTTCACCGAGTTCGTTTGTTACACGAATCGTGCGGGTTGCGTTCGTTGAGAGACAACGGATAAAAGTGAGCATGTAAACACTCACGCTTTTCGAAGGGTACGTCGAGGAAGGACGCCACTGAATTTTCAGGAGGAATCCCTACATTCACGTGGTCGAAACCTTTCGAATGGCCAGCCGGTTACCGGGACGAACACGGTTCACGTTGCCGTTTCAAAACGATCACTTGGTCGGTCGCCGATAGGAAGCGTAAAGAGATGGTTTACAGGGAAACGTTTGAACGAGCGCAAATGTCAACGAGGATGACGCCAAGCGCGTGCCTACCACGACTGTCGTTCCACGATCCACGATTCCGCTTTCCGAGGCTCTCCACCACCACGGTTTAAATGCGACGCGACGCTCCTATTGGCTGGTTTCAACCGTGCGCGGTCATTTTCTTTTGAACGAGTGCGTATGCAACAATAGCCTCGACTCGGCACACGGAATAACATGATACATTTTCTGTATACAGCCATATACTCATAGGACAATGTGGTGCGTCATGAAATGCATGTAACAATAATTATCTTTCTACTATATAAAATAGTTTCGAAGTTCTGTCGCGCAGAAACTCCGAGCGGCGAAGCCTTCTGACGGGAACAGAAAATTGAGCGACGTAACAGTGTATATTTTCCAGAGAGAGAGAAAGACAGAGAGAGAGAGAGAGCGAGATGAGTGTGGCGTTTTTGTGGGTTCGAATACCGCGCGTAAAACGCACAAGCGTCTTGCGTGGTCTTGCATGGTCTTGCGACAACGCACGGATACCGCCGTGTCGCGGAAGACGAAAAAATTGAAGAGCGACGAGACAAACGCGGATAGGAAAGAGTTTCAATAAACTAGTCTTTTAGCAACCATCACCAACGACGCACATATTTCTCCCATAGAAATTACCTGACATTACCACAGAGCTAGCGCGACCTGTACGAAGCGCTGAAGCGTACAATGGCGGCCGGCAGTAGTTCTATCTCACTCGCACAACTCGTCAATTAGGAAGAGAGCGCAATACCTCCCGGCTATTGCTCTCTCTCTCTCACTCTTTGTACCCCGCACCGCCATTGTGGGCTTCAACTCGCCCGTAAGGCGGCTCAGTCTATTTCTATATGTCTATGATTTCTCCTTGATCCCTCACTACCTCCTTTATCCTCCGTATACACAATTTTCGGTGTCGGAACAGCGAGCGAAGCGAACAGGTAGTAGCAATATAAAATGAACTTTTTTATTACAATTCGAAAGTAATTTAATAAGTTAATATCTTTAAATTAAATTCAAAGAGTCAATTAAAAGGCGTCTTCCTTCATCCATAAAAACGATGTCTCCAAAGAGACGACTTTCAGGTATGAACCACGTCTTTTTGGGACGTAAGACGTTCAGACCTAAAAACGACATAAAACCAACGAGTCGACGTGTGCTATCTGGGTAGTTTCTTTCTCGCCATCGAGAAATATAGAACAAGGAAACTGAAACGGTACGTTTAAAGTTTACACGAGGAAGAAATATATTCTCGCCTAACTAGTGCGTAAACGTTTTTAAACAAAAACCGTGAGAATCGCTTGGCATTACGTGGATGAAAATAAAATCGCCGGTAATTGTTTCGAGCAGCGTACTTGTATAGTTCGCGCTGAATCGCAAAACGCGCATGCGAACTCAGGCTGAAGCGGATCCGCGTCGTCGCTGTCGTAGTGTCGTATTTGCGTTGTGCCTCGTTTCACGGTACGTGGCGTGCGTCGTCGTTCGGTCGTATATACTCGTCTATCTTTTGACAGTTGGATTGGATCTCAACGCGCGGGTACAGCGATCGTTCGATCGGTTGACGTTGACAGGCGAACTGCTCTTGTGGTGAAACGTTTAATCGGGAACAGAAGCTTGTTTCTCGTTTGATATGTTCTCGACGAAGTTCCGGAAGTCGTTTTGTGAAAAAGCGCGCTCGTATCTGGACGCATTAGACACGTAAAGTGTCCGCGATGAGCCAGAGAACCAACGAGTCTGCGTCTACGTGCCTGAAGATGAGATTCCTGCGTTTCTTCTGGACATCGCGGGGTTAAAGTCTCGTCTCGACTCGACACAACAAATAGCTAGACAGATAGATAGATTAGTTAGATAGCGAACGAGGAGGATCGAGGGTCGAGACACCGGAATATCAGCGGCGTGGGAGAAAAATCGAGAAGTGTGTTGTTCGACAGAGAGTTTCCAATTTGAAAATCGCCAAAAAAAAAAAGACGGCCGATCGATGTCTTATTTGTGATGGGAGTGCCTGCGCGGGGAGCACTCGCGGCGATCGTCGCCATAAGCGCTTTCGTCGTCTATCTGAACAGCTTGAACTGCGGCTTCGTTTTCGATGACATTTCTGCGATCAAGGATAATCGGGACTTGAGGCCTCACACACCCCTGAAAAATGTTTTCTACAATGATTTTTGGGGCACTCCTATGCACAAGGTGGGTTAGTTGACAGGATGGAGGCGCTTTCCCCTTCTCTTTCCCCCTCCCCGTCACTCTTGTCTACCTTCTTGTGTATTGATCCGTTGAACTCTTCTCCTCCTTTTCCTACCTTTCGATTCGATTCGATTCGATCCGATTCGGGTTCGAATCGGTTCGATCCGATTCAATCTTATTAAATTTAAATCGATCTCGCACCGATCCGATTTCCTTAACTTCTTTACACGCCAGCCGGCCGGCCGGTATTTTTACTTGGAAAAAAATATTATTTTGATGTTTCTTTTGTACAGGAGCAATCGCACAAATCTTACAGGCCATTGTGCGTTCTCACATTTAGATGGAATTACTTGATTCATCAATTGGATCCTATGGGATACCATTTACTTAATGTGATCCTACATGTTGGAGTATGCTTATTATATTTTAGGTATGTTTGCGCTTTAACGTACACCGATCGTTAACTGGACTAAGTCAAAAATCACTTTGTGTTTGTACGAAACTAATGTCAATCGATGTTGCAGGACTTGTTTGATGTTTCTGTCTGATTCCGCGACATTCGTGTCTTCTCTCCTATTCGCGGTGCATCCTATACATACAGAGGCAGTAAGTTGCACAAATTGGTACTGATTTCGATGGAATCGATCGACGTTACCTTGAATTTATGTATAAGAATATGATTCGATCGTTATTTCTAGTCGTTGTTCCTCTCTTCGGCGACAATCTTTCAGTACTGTATCCAGATTCAAAGGGTCGACGTCGAGCGATCGATCGCTTCGTAGTTTCTAGATCTCATGCAAATACATTATCAGTGGATAATCGTGTATTAAAGGTTACAGGAGTGGTGGGAAGAGCAGAGACACTGTCTTCTTTATTTTACCTGGCAGCTTTAATCACGTATACTAAATGTTGCAGGAGTAAACGATCAACAGGTGAAGATGGCTCTCTTATACTTCCGTTAAGTTACCATACCTTTTAGTTTAAATGGTACGACTTATATCTACATTTTTTATAGAATGGAAGTCCTTGATATTATCTATGTTGTTTGTTTGTACTGCCATGTTGTGCAAAGAACAAGGAATAACGGCTACCGCTGTTTGCGTATTGTACGAGATTTTCGTTGTACAAAAGGTATATGTACATAACAGGTCGATTAACGTTATGGTATTTTTGTTAAATTTGTGATATATTATTTTACACAGGTTAGAGCAATGGATATTTTCCTGACATTAAAGGCAGCTTTCGGTGGGAAAAAAATAGCCCTTGCTTGGTCCAGTGAAGGTACAAAACGTTTGACTGCCCTTACACTTGTTACATTTAGTTTACTCATACTTCGACTACATGTAATGGGCTCAAAGTTACCTGTATTTACCAGGTACCCGCAAAAAATTCCATACGCCTTGTACATAGAATATTCGAGGTGGCTCGCAGATTGCACCGTATGATTCTTTTTGATTATGTTTCAGATTCGACAATCCTGCATCCGTGGCACCAACGCCAGTAAGGCAGCTTACATACAATTACCTCGCAGCAGTCAATTTAAGGCTGTTATTTCTTCCAAACGATTTATGCTGTGATTGGACTATGGGAACGATACCGTTGATAGAAAGTTTTACAGACCTTCGGAATCTCGCTACTATAGCAACACACACGACGGTATTAGGACTATTGGCAACAGCAATTTTAACACCCAATAAGCAGACCTCCATCGTTCTTATAATGGTTAGCATCGAATACGTTTACTATGGAAAATTCAATGTAACACATGGCTGGTGTACATGTGATATGTATTAGCTTTTTCCGAAATCTTTATGTCATCATCGTTTGAACAGAGTTTGGCCATGATGATACTGCCATTTTTACCTGCCTCGAATCTCTTTTTCCCGGTTGGATTCGTCATCGCTGAAAGAGTATTATACGCACCGTCTATGGGGTTCTGTATGCTTGTCGGATACGGATGGAGTATCTTGTGCGATAAAAAGTAAATTTATCGTATTCTCGCTCGTTCGGGAAACCTGCTTATCATTAATGTGTATCTTCTCATTTGTAGATTCAAGAAACTCACACTATTTTTACTAATTACACTTCTGGCCGCCCACTCGACGAAAACTTTTATCAGAAATTACGATTGGTTGGACGAATATTCCATATTCATGTCAGGATTGAAAGTGAATAATCGCAATGCCAAATTGTTGAATAATGTCGGACACGCATTGGAAAGTCAAGGACAATTTAAAGAAGCACTGAACTTTTTTAATATGGCCGTGCAAGTTCAAGGTGACGATATTGGCGCACACATTAACGTAGGCAGAACTTACAATCATCTGAAAATGTTCAAAGAGGCCGAAGACGCGTATTTGAAAGTAAGTTGCATTTGCAATACATCATACCGGTTGTATCTGTTAACTTTCCTATACTCGTTGTTACATCTGTTTCTTTTAGGCAAAATCGTTATTACCGAAAGCAAAACCTGGAGAGTCTTACCAAGCGCGAATAGCACCGAATCATTTGAATGTGTTTGTGAATTTAGCGAACTTAATAGCAAAGAATGCAACTAGGTTAGAAGAGGCCGATTTGCTTTATAGACAGGCGATTAGTATGCGCGCTGATTACACGCAAGCATATATTAATCGAGGCGACGTCTTAATTAAACTAAATCGTACCAAAGAAGCCCAAGAAGTTTACGAGCGAGCTCTTTTCTACGACAGTAATAATCCAGATATCTATTACAATGTAAGTACTCGAAGAGAGTTGATTCGAGGAGATACGCAGCAGGAATGTCAGAATTTACAGAATTGTTACTTGTTAAGCTTGGAGTTGTATTCTTGGAACAAGGAAAAGCATCCCAAGCTTTGGCATATTTGGATAAAGCGTTAGAATTCGATCCGGAACACGAACAAGCTTTGCTGAACTCCGCCATTTTACTTCAAGAACTGGGACGTGCAGAGCTGCGAAAAGTAGCTCGAGAAAGACTTCTGAAACTTTTGAGAAAGGTACTTTCTATTTCTCGTTATATATTATTAAATTTGTGAAAGATAGTCTGACAAAATTCGGTTATACTTTCAGGATTCGAATAATGAGCGAGTACATTTCAATCTCGGAATGTTGGCCATGGATGATCACGATAGCGGAAGCGCTGAACGATGGTTCCGAAACGCGGTCGCTCTAAAAGAAGACTTCCGGTCTGCCCTGTTCAATTTGGCTCTATTGTTGGCAGACGAGCAACGTCCTCTCGAAGCAGCGCCGTTCTTGAACCAGCTAGTTAGATTCCATCCGGACCACGTTAAAGGATTAATTCTTCTAGGAGATATCTACATAAACAATATAAAAGACTTGGATGCTGCCGAGAACTGTTACCGTCGTATACTACAATTGGATCCAACGAATATCCAAGGTCTACACAATTTGTGCGTGGTGATGGTGGAGCGTGGTAAGTTGGGCTTGGCTGCTCAGTGTTTGGAGCGGGCAGCGGCTTTGGCACCCCAACAAGACTACGTGCACAGACACCTCGCCATCGTGAAAGCTCGTATCAACAGGCTACCTTCGGAACAGCGCGACACAGAGGTCTTCGACGATTCGTTTTGGCAGACCACTCCGAAGGAGAGAAATTTCAATATGGGAGACATTTCGACTGGCAGTAATGCCGGAGGCTCGTCTGCCGCAGGGGGACCTGGGAACATGGTTAACAGTGGTAACCAGTTCTTGGGGAACACAGATTCTGTTTTCTCGAATCACCACAATCATATAGCGGGTAAACAAAGTAGCACAGACTCGCTGAATAATAATATAATACACCTGAAGAGTCCGTCGAAACCTGGAATGGTTCCGTTGAACGAGGCGAAAGCAGGCGCGTTGGATACGCATAACGACATGGATAAACCCACGAGCCCGAGCCCGAGCTCAAGTTCGAACAACATACAGGAACATCCGTCTGAAAGAGGTTTCAGCGGGGACGCGACGGAATTGACAATCGATCGGGAACATGCAGGCAAAACAATGAATTCCGAGCAATTTGATCAAGTCGCGCCGATCTTCCCGGCTGGCGGAAAACACGTTGACACCACACGTCAAACAAAGGACACCGCATTCTCATAACAATGACGTTACGATCCGCCGAATATTGTATAAAGTTATATTCTATGTATAACGAAAGAATATGGTGGTACAGCCGTATAGAGCTAATGTGTGAATATAAAATGAATACAGAGTATTGTTTTATATGCTGTACGAATAGAATGTTTTGTAAAATATATTTAAAAAATGTGTATCTTTTTTCTTTTTCTTTATAGATCTCCCGCGCCATTGGAATTCGTCCTTATTCGTTCGTAGTATCCTTTTTACAATTTATTCAACGTGATACATATGTAGTAACATACCGGTATACATTTTACGTTTTCATCCCCGGTACAGTGTACCTACCGATTTAACAATTTCTTTGCCATTTCATTGTTGTGCAATATTTTGCAACTTGAAACTGCCAGGTAGGATTCGCTATTAATTATTTAATATTTTTCACAGTTGATTGGCCACGTGTACCGACAACGAGATGTCACATTAGCCTTGTATCGTCGGATGTTTAATAATTAAATAAGGTGACATATGCGTAACGTGCTTAACGAACACGTCCTGATCGTTCAGTATTACTAAAGATGCGTCTGCAGCTTTATAAGGAACCCGGTAACCATTTTCAGTGACATAATTTTCTCACCCGTCCTCAGCGTATGATCACCTTTCCGGGGACCGGTAAGTGTTTACACTACGACGCGCATTAACAAACTCCAGGCTCATTTTAATTCGCTTATCCTAATTTCACCGAAATTCATTTATTCATTAATTCATTTGTTCATGCTTTTAGAGTTTAGGACAATAAGAGCCGTGCGAAATCCTTGCTCGTTGTCGGTTTTATTCATTTGAGAAGGAATCGCACGCCAATGGGATATTCGTTTTTTGCAAGTTCTGTCGTTAATTCCAATTACTTCGGGCGACAAACGAAACGTATGAATAAATGGCGATGGAAACGGAATGCTTACCATATTAGCGCGTTTAACAATATTAGTATTAAGCAGCAATAATAGATAATGAAGTAGTGCGATAATGTCGGGAATACGACCGCGGCAGTGAAAAAAAGGAAAGAACCGAGTAAAGTTGGAGTAAGTACGTCGACTGTTCGCACATTTACTTTCTGCGATTGATAGGAGGGAGCGGCGAAGCATGTATTTTACAAGTTGTCATAATTTTAAACAGGACAGAACGGTTACAGTCGCCGAAGGATCTAGTGTGCCGAACGCGCGCTTTCCCGACCCTATTTTCATTTCCGTCTCTGTATCGAAAGTGTTGAAAGTGGACATGCAGTGTATTACACCTACAGAGAAGTAAATTTGCAACTCGCCTGTGAAAAAATGGTTTCACAATCTCGAGGATAGACAAACTTTTAGTTGCGCCGATAGGTATCAAATGAAATGAAGACAAACAAGAGGAAAAAAGAACAGTGCATTGCCACGAGTCTCCTTAGTTTTCCATGTTCTAGTAACTCTCATTGCGGATGTTTAAACAATTTTCCCGTGATAATAGAACATTAGATTCGCCCCGGGGAAATCGATCATTTCATCGTGGCCATCGGCAAGCAGATTCTTTGATATTTTTAACGCGATTCGCACATTCAAGAGGAAATCCTTAGGATTAATTGAACGTCACAATTCGCAAAACAAAAAAAGAACGTTTCCGATAAAGGGAGAAAGAGAAAAAGAACGCAAATGTTCGAGCCTGCAAAGGAGTTTTTATAATTGTCGTCATTAATTTATCAAGGAGCGACATATGTCTATGATCTAATAGTTAATTATATATACATACAGTTACGCAAAATAGGAATATATATTTTTCATCGTTCAAGCATAACTTGTCCTATCGTTCACGTTATTAATTTCGTTTTATCGGCGTATTTACGACTCTCTTATCTGCTTTAATGCATTTGTTTTCAATTCTGGTATACAATTTATAATTTTTATCAAAATAGGAGGCATATGGAAATCAATATTTGCAATACTTTGTCAGTGCTCTGCTACGCTTGTCTCGATTATCAAGCAGTTTGTTAGCCAGTGTTTACTCGTCGTTTTATTCTGAAAATTAGAGACTACCTGGAATGTTGTTCCTTGATTAATGTAAAGGTTAATGTACAAAGAAAACAGAGAAAAGTAAAGTACCAGACTGTGATAGCACCTCGTGATATACGTATATGTATATATGAATACCGAATAAATATACAATACATACACATGCACACATATATATATTATACATAAGTGTACACATAGATACATGTATATGTCTCTCTGTTTTATCGATTCGTACTAATAATAAGTAAGTAGTTCTTTTATTTATATATATATTTTTTCGTTTTATTATAAACGTTTCTCCTATCTGATAAATGGATCGTATAAAATTATGTTGCGTTTCAAGGGATCGTGTTTGGCTTAGCCCTACCTATATAAAATCAAGGAAATACTTGTTCAATAATGCCCATATTAGCAGACGAAGTTATATTAAGATTATATGCTATCGGTGCTCGTGAATCATGCAGTGGAATTAACATAATAAAGTCGAGTGTATCGTCGGTATGGGTTTTTTCACCTAGATCTCTATTTATAAATTCACACGAAAAAGAATCGACTACTGGCGCCGACGAGAATAAACATTTGTTTTTCTTCTTTAGCAACGCTTATTGATGCAAAGGTGAAGTTTAATAAGGAAACTAAAGTTAATTAATGAAAGGAAAGAATGCTGCTTTCTAGATGTTTGAGATTTTGGTGCATAAGATCGGTTGCGATCGTTAAAATATTTCTAAGGCCCCTATAAATCATTTCGAATCTTCTTTTACGTGGGCTATGGCGCAGCTATATTATATTTGCAGGAATGCTATCTAAAAATAAGTTGGTCTCGTCAAGCGGTACGCGACAGCATGAGGTATCGTTGTTGATAAGTCTCGATAAACATTCATCAATTATAATACAATCGATCGCTATTGATTTAGATTTGGAGCGTGTAGAAATTTTCAAAACGATACATTAGTTTCAAGAACGTCGACAGATGCCGCATTACTTTGATCGTTCGAATTCAGGCGCCATTATTAAATTTCCCGCTAATTTCATACATACATGGTTTCCTTGATTCTTTTCTATTCGGATAGCATTAAATTTACAACACGGCTCTCGCAGATCGATTTATTTATAATTAAAGAGCGTTACTTGAATTTCAGATGTTCGCATACCGATTATTTGTGCTCGTGAGTTTGATACTCGTGGTAACGATCTTAACGTCCGAAGCGAAACGCGCGAATTCGGATCTATTCAAATACAGACGAAATCGGCAAGCTAAGCACGAAGTGCGACAATATTGTGGTCGAATACTTTCGAGCACTGTACAAATGATCTGCAGGAGCACTTACAATTCCCGATTCAATGAAACCACCCCAGGTATTGGAAAAATCATTCAATACTTACAACTTACAACTCGTAAAATATCGGCAGCGTTCCTCAATCTTTGTAATGATAGCACGACTCAAATATTTAAAGCTTATTGAGTTGAGAAACGCTGCACCTTTTTTTTCATTTTTCTTGCCTTGTCTAATGCGTAAAGGACCCGCTTTTTCTAGAACCAGACTACTACAAGACCGTGGAAAACGCGAAGAACATGTTGAGAGCTCGAAGAACTCCACGGGGTATTTACGAGGAGTGTTGTCTAAAATCGTGCACCACGGAGGAACTGAGAAGTTACTGCGCCAGTCCGCAATGAACCATTTCTATGTACAACTGTCTCAATCTATTTAGATCCTAGAAAATGGGCCGAATCGTTATTTATTTCTTCTCTATTTTACTTCGAACAGTAATTATTGTTCGAATGTAGTAACGTGGACCGGCCGAAAATTTGAATGGTACATTAGCAGACGTAATATATTTGATCTGATTCTTTCGTGTCAGAATGAAATCGTGATAAAACGGAGAATGAAATGTACCTATTTACATACGGACATATTGATGGACGTCGATGTGCACCAGTCTATTTAGTTCGCTGCGTGTACATGAAAATTTATGATGAAATTTTATCTCATTTGTATTTAATCAATATTACATTAAGCATATATTGCGTAAGAAATCGAATTTTCTGTTATTAATCAAATGTGCATGCATATTGCGATACTTTGTTTCTTACAAATATGGAAAGAATTGCAACTGATATAGGTTAGTCGTGCAACTATCTCGTAAATAGTATATAAATAGAAGCGTATATTATGTAAATTATTTAGCATACTCTCTTGTGTATATATATATACGCGTGGAAGTAAACACGTTCATAGAGAGAATTAATTTTTTTTTCAATATATCTTCGGGAGATTGTGTTTTTGTTATTTGTATTGTTGTTGTTTGTATTCTCGTCGAATCAAGTCCAAGACACCGATCCATCGAGAATTGAAAGAACGAAACAATTTTCAGAAAGGTTTTATACCTATCTGTTATAAAATGCGTAAAATCTTATACAAACAAATTGGATGTTTATATTCGATAATCAACAGCTTACAATGTAAACACTGAATATTTATTCCTAAGTAATGATATTATTTGAAACAATTCTATTTTAAGAGCAGTAGACAAAAGCAAAGATTCATGAACGATTGTATAACGTGAATGCTTTACGAACAATGGACACAGAAGAAGTTTATAGTCTCGCAATCACTCCACCAGTTATATCAAGGTTTGCAGTTCAATGGTCCGACGACAATCATATATCAGTTCTTACCGAGAAAGGAGTCCATGTATTTGTAAGTGAAATGTAACATATTTTTTTTAGTTGTTGTTTTATAAAAAGATTTGTGAAACAAAACGAATACATTCTACATTATTATTTTGTACAGGAGCTAATACCTAGTCCAATGTCCCCACAATCAACCATAAAGTTTTCAAGATCCTTCATTTACACACCATCAATTTTTCCCACGGAAGCTATAATGGATAAAATAGAATCTACAATTTGGGATTTGCCTCGCGAAGAAATTTACTTATCCTTAATGGAAGAAAGTATGACCCCCAAGGTATCCAATGTTAAGGAAATGATTCCAAAGATAGTGGACTTGGCGTGGTCGCCGCAGAATCTAATATATCCGAACAATTGTGTTCTTACAATTCTAACTTCAACGGGGGCTGTTTTAATCGTTCACAAAATTCTCACGGATTGGTACCCCTTGCACGATTTGAGTACTATACGTTACAAAGATATGAAAAATGAAATTACTGGAAAGCTGAATGTTGTTAAAAGCGATCCTACTTTGTTTCTGACGCTAAAGAATTCTATAAAAGCGTTACAAGCTTCTTGTATGACATGGAGCATGCTTTTTGTAGATTTTGCGTATCTTACTGTCGCCTACCAGAACGGAGATATAATTATTTATAAAGTTCCGAGCGTGTCGTGTCATAATGAAACCCCAGACATCAAAATTGTGGGCACAATACACTTGGACGACTGTGTCAAAATAAATGCTATATATTGGACTAGCGTTGATATAAAAAAACATATAATTATTATCGCATATCTCGATGGACGTATTCATGGTCTGACAATTGGAGAAAATGGACAGACACTTGAACTTAGAGCAACTAGAAAATATTACGATTACGTGGACCGCATACCTATCGGTGATATCAGGCCACTCCCTCGATTGGATGCAACTGTGAGAATTCTTATTCCGAAAGGTAGTTTTCTTTTCTTGTTGCACTTAGCAACAAACGGAACATTAAAAAGTATCCAACACATCCAGTTAGAAGGATTTATGATTTCAGGTATAAAAAGACAATATTATTCTTTTCTAGATCGTAGT
The DNA here is from genome assembly GCA_028455795.1 of Lasioglossum marginatum. Lineage (NCBI taxonomy): Eukaryota > Metazoa > Arthropoda > Insecta > Hymenoptera > Halictidae > Lasioglossum > Lasioglossum marginatum. The sequence continues at coordinate 4,854,132 of CM052262.1, forward strand.
TTATAACGGATCTTTCCTTTTATATTTTAATGGAATTCAATATTTTTAGGATTGACTTATGCTAACGCGGACTGTACACTAGTTACAACAGAGAATAACTTGATGTTCGCGATTGATACAAACAAAGATAATTTTTCAAAAACTCGATTAGAGATTGCATGGCAACAAGGTCGTCCACGATATTTAGGTCTTGCTCATTCCTTAAACTACATGATGTTCGTAAACGTAACATCTCCGAGTTCTATATATGATCATTTAGTAATGAAAGAACCCAGTAAACTTCATGTCTTTACTTTAAAGCACGAGAGTTGGGATCCATTGCTCGCTTTAAATAAGAACAAAGAAAGAAGATTGGAACGCATATGGGACTGCTTAGAAGTAATTAGATTGAAAGCGACGAAAGTGGAAAATGTTGGAGCTGTATTGCCGAGGATGCCAAAGAATTTAGAATCGTTGCCATTGAACGAGCTGCGGATAGCGATGTGGACATCCGTAATCATGGAAATTTGCGAGAAGAAAAAAGTGATTCATGGTATAGGAAGCATCGCGGGAGAAGTATCAGAAGCACAGCCTTTAATTTTTATCCATACAGTTTGCAATTATCTCGAACGGCTAGATAATCGTTCTTCTTTAAGCCAAGAACAGCAGCTTTCTATATACTTGCTAAAAATGTACTTGGAAGTTTATCTGGCGGGAGAAGAGAATGAAGAAACAACTATGGTTTCCAAGCTCGCTAAAAGAGTTCTAGATAAGATATCTGATTTTGATATGAATAAATTGGAGGCATGTAATTTGTGCGGCGTAGTAATAAAGGATCTGTCCTGGAAAGTTACTAAATGTTCGCAGGGTCATATACTGCCTAGGTGTGCTGTTACACTCTTACAAATAACTGATATGCAATACAAGACATGTCGAATATGCGGTTTAATGTTTCATCCTTGTTTGGACCAAGTGTTTGGAGAAACGAGTTGCCTCTTTTGCGACATGCCTGCGCATCAAGAAAACCGAGTCCTAGGCTCGAAGACTATTCCGTCGCATGGAAAGAGTTTATCTAGACCAGGGAACTATGTTTCGGTTTCGGATGATCGAGAAACGGAGGCGGTTCCTGACGAAACTTAATCTAATACTATAGCTGTAAATAGCTTTTCTCGTAAATAATATTTCAGTAATTTATATGCTAAGTAACTTGTACATATGCAACTACTGTATATTTCCTTTGTACTGTATGGTACCTATATATATATATATATATATATATATATATATTGAGAATACATAATGTTTTTCTAGAAAAATTAAAAATAATTCATCTTCAGTTAAATGTTTGAACAATAATACACGCAGGAAATATTTTCATGCGTATAATTTTCTGATTGTTGTGTCATGGTATCATTTGAAATTTGTTAGGGGTTTCGTCGTCAGAGAGCGATACTTGCGAATCATCGGTAGAACTATCGATAACTATCGATGGCTATCGATAGTGAGAACTATCGATAGTACTATCGACAATTCTCCACCAATAGGGCATTGTGCATTGTGCATTGCTGTGCATAAAGTGTATTCTATGGTGAGAGAAGTGGAGAGAAAGAAACCGAGGATTTAGCTATTTAGCTTTTACCAGCTTTTACTGAGCGGCTAAGCGAAGATTGAAGATTACTTTAATTGTGCATGCTTTCTTCTCGGAATTGTGATCCGTTCGACGTACGTATGTCAGTTAATTTGCGATACAATAATCGTAAACAATGAAAGTATTGTTGGAATACCAGGTAACAATTTCGAGTACTAAGCAGAAATACTACAAGGAATTTCTTTCCATTTTCACTTTCAACTTTTTATGAATGTGTTTTGTTTATTAGCATATCAAACTTATGGAACCACTAGAATATGAATAATTCGCCAAGCGAAAACCTAATCTGCATCGCTGCAAAGGAAAACTATAGAAATAATATTAGTCGCCGTAATATCGTAACAAAAATTCTGAAATAAAAATAAAATCCGGCATATACAAGATATTTTTCGAAAGATTCATTATACAGATTTCACGAGTGTTCCATTTTTATTTCGAAAATGACGATTAATATTTAACGTACAAATGACGACAGAGCTGTCAATTTAAATTGCATGTCAATTTATTATTTGTCAACATCAACGTAGAATCGATATAATTATATTTGAAAGAATACATTTTATGATACTTACAATATTTCGATAGAGTTTACTATCTGGAAATATTAATATTTAATTTATTAAACGTATTTGTTATATTTGTTATAGATAACTTTCAAAATATTAAATTAGACACAACCATTAATGGCACAAACAATAGTATGGTAAGTGTCATTTTTGTTATACAAAGAATATTAACAAGAATTATGGTGTATTATATAACTAAGAAGTTATTTTAATAATCTGTTTAAGTGGAAACTATATACATATCTGTTTACAAGGAAATGTTACTTTCAGACCATTATACACTATAATGTAAATTCTATTGACCTAGGCTTTTAAAGCCAAAAAGCGAACGTATTCTATGTTTAATTAAAAAGCCAAACATTCAGAACATTTGTGCTGTCACCATGTCATCTTCTTCCGAGTAAGTAATTTTCAAAAGTACATTACACATGCTAGTTTAGAAGAAGTATCAAGAAAGAGATTCATATATTTAATAAGAACCAAGGATACATTTCATTATATGCAAAGGGTACGCTCGAAGAAAAAATAAAAATTAAGGAATATATACGTTCAATATATAATTCTAGTTCCAGCGAAGACAGTGGTCATTTAAATTCGCAGAAGGCTAATAATTCAAAAGATTTGTATGAAAAAGTTAAAAAGCATGTAAAGCACAAAAGTATACAATCAAAATACAATAGAAATAACAAAAATAGTTTGGTAGAAAACGTGAAAAAATCAATTTTAAATGATAACACGGAATTGCAAAAGACCAAAATGCCTAGTCAAAAATTTAAAGGAACCGAGAGAAGATCTTTGAGATCTAATAAGCATAAAAGCAATGCCACGGACAGGCCAGCGAGTAACAACTCGAAAAAGAGGAAAGATAAAACCGAAGAGTCGGAATGTTGTAGCAACTCTGAGGCCGAAATACCTAAGAAACATGTTGAAAAAATGGTCAGAAAACATGCTACATCAAAATCATCGCAGCCGAATTTTATTCATTTACATAACGAGGAAGCTGATTCGAGTTCTGGTCAGGAATTTCAGAAATCAAAAATCTCTTTGGACAGTTCCAAGTTGATAAAAAAGCTTTCCCGTGCTAGAGAAGATTGTATGTCGAGTACATCGAGTACTGAAAAACAAACAGACAAGACTCGGATCAGCAAAGACCAAAGTTTGTATTTCAAATCGAAAGTGATCAAGATTTTAAACAGATTCAAGACTGTTTGTTCGGAGTATGAATTACAAATGGAACACGTCAAATGGAAATATTTCAAGAAGGAATTGATATATCAAGAATCTGTGAATAATGTGATACAAAGATCAAAGAACGTGATCAACAAATTGAAAATGGAACTGGACGATCAAGAAAACGAATTAATGACTTTTGCCGAAGAATGGAATAAAAAGTGTTGTGCACAAAACACAGATCACGACGACAGTTCCTCGAGCAACAGGGAAACATTGGAGACATCGGCAGAGGCACAAAACAAATCTAATTCATCAAGGCAAAAAATATATTCTACTACTTCGGAGGACGAGAGCATAGTCTCGGGATGTGACAACAAAAAAATATTTTCTGAAACTGAAGCTAGCGGAACAGATATCCACAAGAAAAAGAACAAGAAATCATTGTCGATCGATGAAATAACAGAAAAAGAAGAGGATGATAATAATAAAAATGCCACATCTTCGGCGGCGAGCGAAGTTGTATCTCCTATCTTAGGTAGTGGCACAAAGAAGTTACTATCCGACGACCCAAACACAAACGACAAATTAAAAATAATTGATAAATCTAAAAAATATTCCAACGATTTCCAAGAGGATAAAGCGAATGATTCTCTAAAAGATATATTCGAAGAATCAACAATTGAAAACGACATGGTCATCGAAAATGCTTTGAAAGAAGAGGAGACTTTTATAGTAAGAGAAAATAACGAAGAAACACAGGCAAACGTTGACCTAAACGATGATGATAATTCATCAAAAGGAAATGAATTAAATCGAGAATTTGATAGTATAGACTCAGAGGTAAACGAAGAGGGAACTGTAGTGCTGGAACCGGCTCTTTCTCGAGAAACAATCTGTATGAAAGCTGATGACTCGGTAGAAACAGTCAGAATTGAGAATGATACAACAAAACATTCTTCTTCGGATGAACTTGACGACGAAGAAGAACAAGCCAAGAAGGCATTGTTGGAATCAGATTCAGAAATGATTTCAAACGAAGAATCCGTTTCTGAAAAGTCTATTACTCTTTCTACCAAAACTAATTCGACAGAAGAAAAGCAAGTAGAAAAATCAAAGTCTAAAAGGAAGGGCAGAAGAAAGGAAACGGAAGAAGGTTCCGTAAATATGAATCCTTTGTCGTGTGAAGACAACAACATTACTGAACTCTCTGCTAAACGTGCTCTTCTCGATTCCAATTCAGATGAGTCGATCGCATCTTCTTCTACAAAAGGAATGTCTGAGAAAGTACACGACTCTGATGACAATAGTAAGAATAGACGAGCAAAGGCATTGTTATTAGATTCATCGAATAGCGGAAGCTCGAGTTCTGACGATGGTAATAGTCTGCAATTTCCAGAATTAGGTCAGGGTACATCTTCGGAGAAGCAGGAACCTGAAGACGAACAGGAATCTTTGCGAGGTGAAAATGTGGAGAATATTGACTGCGTGGTTAGCAAAAGAAACACGAAAAAACGACAAAAATTAAGAAATAAATGCAATTTCGAATCTGATAAAAAGCTGGAAATGCGATGTTGCGTTGTTCTTAAAAGATTACAAAAAGAAATTCTTGTAAAACATGCTGGTGCTTTGGAAAAGTCGCGTCAACATTTGGATTCTAAACAAATTAAAAGGTTTTAATTCAATTCGAATTATTTCTATCGAGCGTTTCCTTCTTATCGTTTATCCATAATGTTTTCATTTTCTTTTTTAGTCTTATTAATTTGGATAGACTTCAACGGAACACCAAAAAAGCAAACGATTCGCCGCAAAGTTCTATGTTTAAGAAGTCGAAATCAATCACTGAAACGGAGGACACGCTTTTGGATCATTTGAAGAAAATAGAAAATGGGGAATTAACCGAGAACATTGTAGAAGACGCCGTCGCGGAGACTGAAAATGTATCTATGAAACCGACATGCGATATTCAAACCAACGAAGAATTAATGGAGGAAGCTGATAAAGTCACGAAGAATCTACTTCTAAATTTCAACGACTCAGACATCGGTATATCGTCAAACTTTTCTTTTGAAGAGTTTCGGAAATTAAATGAAACTCGAATCGTTTATTCTTGTTTTTCAGAAAATCAGAACAACGTGGCTTCGTCGAATGGCAGTAGCGACGAAGAGAAAAAAACCAAGAAAAGTAAATCTGGAAGCGATGCGACAAAGCCATCGCAAAAAGCAGAGAAGAAAGGTTCCGCTAGTGACGAGGTAAGAAGAATACATTTTCGTGTAACGAAAGCATTTGTGCTTTCAGCTAATCAGCTTTTAAAACTAAATTAGGACGCCCAGGAGAAACGAGAGAAAAGTCAATGGAGACGGAACAAATTATTGACAGCAAACTTTTCGACTTCAGACTCTGACGTTGAAAGTGCAAAGTGGAACAAAAAACAAGAGAAACTGAAGCTAAAGGCGGAAGAAAATAAAACGTAGGTTATATTTGCATGGTTTCTAATTCGTTCGAGAACTGCTGTATTTTATTAACAAATTTTCTACATAGAGAAAATTCGGATGCCGAAGACACAGTTGTTAAACGTAAGAGGAGACCTCGTAGAAAAATTCTGGATTCTGATTCGGACGTACAGTTGGTGGATTCTGACTCGAACTCCTCTAAGTCTGTAACATTGGCATCTAGTCAATCTTCGAACGCTGGCTCAGATGAAGAGAAGAAGCTGAAGAAGTCGCTTAAGCGGAAGATGCGTAAATCTTCTGACACGGATTCGTCTCTTGGAGAGAAAAGGTACATTTTTATTATTACTTACCGAACGATGTGTATGCTAACTACAATTTACAATTTCAGAGTGAAGCCAAAAAGGAAACGCATAAAAAAAGTGGCCACTGATAGCGACGATGATTCTGATGACGACCCTACAAATTCTCAAGGAACGCCTGGCAAGAAAGGTCGCAAGAATATTCGGAAAGTGCTAAAAGATAAGCAGGTTGCAGATGACACGAAATTAGCTGCAAGAGAAGAGGAAGAGAGGCTTAAACGGATCGAGGACCGTCAAAAATTAGTACGTACTTATTACGCAATTTATCTTTATTATATTCGATTGATTTATTTCCCAATTTTTCCACACATAGTACAATGAGATGTACGAAGCAAGATTGGCCAACGAAGAGAAAGTGGATAAATTGGTGTTAGATTTCAATGCGGAAACGAAAGAAGATCTTATAAGCGTTCATCCGGATATAGTGAAGCGTTTGAAACCACATCAAGCTGAGGGAATCAAATTCATGTGGGATGCCTGCTTCGAATCCCTCGAAAGGATAAAATCGACTTCGGGTACCGGATGCATAATCGCGCATTGTATGGGCCTTGGAAAAAGTCTTCAAGTAATTGCTTTATCGCATACGCTCTTAAATCACGAAGAAACCGGGATCAAGACGATTATGATCGTTTGTCCCTTGAGCACGGTACTTAATTGGTACAATGAATTCGACTTGTGGTTGAAAGACGTCGACAATTTCGATATCGAAGTCTATGAATTAACCAGGTAAGTTATCACTAGACTGCGGATGTTCAAGCAATTTTCAATTTTTGTAGACGAATTTTAAGAAACTGGAATAAAATAGAATCGTATTTTTCGTAGTAGTAGCCTTTTTAGATTTGAAATGAATTAAAATTGTATTAAATTCTGTCATATTTTATATCCTAGCATTTATCAAAAATTTTCAGAATCCGATAATTGCATAAAGATCCGCCATCTAGTTATCACTGTTAAATCGTATGTCTCGGAAAGCTAACAATCGTGAATTTTGAATTGATCACAGATTAAAGAAGTGTATAGAGAGAAAGTTCCAGTTACAAAGTTGGCACAGAACTGGCGGTGTCCTTCTTATCGGCTACGAAATGTTCAGAAACCTTAGCGGCACGAATAATAAAATGCGAAAGGCTATGAAGGAAGAGGTGCTACGCTATTTGGTAGATCCTGGTCCAGACCTAATAGTTTGCGACGAGGGTCATTTATTAAAAAACGAGGGCACTGCTCTCAGTAAATCTATGAGACGAATTAAAACATTAAGAAGAATCATACTCACCGGAACGCCCCTACAAAATAATTTAATAGAATGTGAGTATCGTTTACGATCAAACAATACATATAATAAATCTTTGCGTATTTAATTGGTATCGATTCCCCGCAGATCATTGCATGGTGCAATTTGTAAAACCAAGTCTCCTCGGAACCAGAAAAGAATTCTTAAATAGATTTGCAAATCCAATAAACAACGGCCAATACGACGACTCTACCGAGTACGATGTTAAATTAATGAAGAAACGCGCTTACGTTTTACATAAGATGTTGAAAGGTTGCGTGCAAAGATTCGATTATTCCGTGTTGACGCCATTTCTACCGCCGAAACAGGAATACGTGATTTTCGTGAGACTATCGGAAGTACAAATCAAAATGTATCGTTACTATCTGGATAACTTAGCTCGGTACGCAAAGTAAAACTGTTAATGTGATTTCGTTAAAACGGATTAATAGAAACTTGTTTTCATTCCTTGTATGTTTTGCGTAGACGTCAGCGTTCTGCAAACGGATCCCTTTTCGCGGATTTTCAAACGTTGCAGAGGATATGGACGCACCCTGTAGTGATGCGTCTAAATTCAGAAAGGATAGAGAAAATGAACGAAAAGAAATTTTCAAGCGACTCGGAAGGTTCTCTGAGGGACTTTATTGACGACGACGACGAATCCAACACCGACTCTACTACTTCAAGCAGTAGCGACGAAAATGATAGCGGACAATCGAATGCTGCGCCAAAGAACCCGAGATGTACTAGAAGTAACCAGTCTGGTGCGATTATTAATTATTCATTTGTGGCCAAATGGTGGCTAAGTTGTGCAATATAATTCGAAGCATATTCGTGTTTAGATATCGAATCAATCCCTAAGCCTGAAGAAACCGAAAAGAAAGAGGAAGATTGGTGGGTGCAGTTCACCGAAGCCGATCATTTCGAAGATATGAGTGTCTCCTCGAAATTAATGCTCCTTTTCGGCATTCTGAAAGAAAGCGAGCAAATCGGTGATAAAGTGTACGTATTCTGAGTCCTTGTTGTTGTTGGCTCTTGAAATTTCGAACAGCAGCATTGAATTTGTAAAACTTATTTTAGGTTGGTATTCTCGCAGTCGTTGTATTCGTTGACTTTAATTGAGAAATTTTTGGGAAAAATCGACGACGAGACGCAAAAATGTGACAATTCAGAATATATGGGACACAGAAGTAGTTGGTCGTTGGGCTTGGATTATTTCCGATTAGATGGACAAACATCTCCCGAGAACAGAAGTATATGGTGTAAAATTTTTAATAGTCCAAAGAATACGAGGGCGAGGCTGTTTTTAATATCGACGCGAGCAGGTGGTTTAGGAATTAATTTAACTGCTGCTAATCGGGTAATTATATTTGACGCGAGTTGGAACCCCTCCTACGATGTACAAAGTATATTCCGTGTATATAGGTATGTTATGTCGGACAACATTGTATGTATTTGAAAGAACAATCGCTCTCATGATTCAAATAATCAAGTATAAAATTGATGTATCTAGGTTCGGACAGAAAAAACCATGCTACGTTTACCGATTTTTGGCGTTTGGAACGATGGAGGAGAAAATTTATAATCGACAGGTGACGAAACTGTCCCTTTCCTGCAGAGTCGTTGACGAGCAGCAAATAGAACGTCACTACAGAAATAACGATTTAAACGAATTGTATACTTTTGAGCCGAACACAGACGGAGAAAAACCAACATTGAATTTACCAAGAGATAGACTATTAGCGGAAATATTTTTGAAGTATAAAGATTACGTCGAAAATTATCACGAACACGATTCCCTTCTGGAGAACAAGGTAATTCGAAATAAATGATGGATTTTGATAATCTATTCATGTTATTGGTATTATATCAATCTCGCCTAGGCTGAGGAAGAATTGAACGAAGAAGAAAGGAAGCAAGCTTGGTTAGAGTACGAAGAGGAAAAGAAAGGAAAACCACCAGTGCTTATGTACGCGGGTGGTGGGGTGAGTTATCCAAACAATGGAATGTTGAATCAGTTCAACAACGTGTCGCCGTGGTTGAATGTTAACAACGATTACGAGAAACTCCAAGAACTAATACGCAAAGACGTGAGTACAGAAATAAACTATCTATGGATTCTCTCTCTTTCTGTGAAACAATTTATTCGTGCAACTTGTATTGCAGTATCCGAACGCAACGCCCGAGTATCAGAAAATGATGACGGCTCGAGTCTTGACAGATATGTACAGCTATTGGGAGAGACAGGCATTCCGTGGAACATCCGATACGGTAACTTGAACAGTATAAATTATACTTATAGACTATATGTAGAATCTCTTGCCTGAATACGTTAGTCACCGGTAGTCTGCTGGTACAGTGAACCCTCCTATGAACCCTCCAATTCGTATCGCGTTACAGGAAATCGGAATCAGTACAAATCTAGAGTGGAATACGTAGATAAAGACTTAATTTGTACAGTTCATTAATTCGTTGAAACTTTCTAAATGACAGATGAGAACAACACAGGTGCCGAATATTGTTCGAATGCCTACTGTGGTGAGGAATCTTAACAACACAAGTGGTCAAGATACAAGAAGCGATACTCCATTTACTTTTGTGGATACTAGGACTACTGACCCGAAATACGGGGATGACGATGACATTGTTGAGGTAATTATAATGTTTACATTCATCTCAAATAATTGGAAATACTTTAAATTTACAACGATAACAAAATACCGTGTTATAATGTTTATAATAGGTCATTCCGGCTACTACGACAACTGGTAAAAACAAAAATCAAGAAGAATGAACGCTATAGGAAAATAAAGTTTAGGTAATTGGGAAATAACTATGCAAACTTTGCATCGTTCTACCTACGATGGTCATTATAACACGTTCGCTACCATATTTCGATGACGCTGGTGCGCAAATGAAATGTTCATACTATAGACTATAAACATATCATACGCATATGTGGCACACGATTGGCGAACGTGTTGCTGTTATGTCACTAGTTGCAGCCGAAAGTATATTCATTGTACGATTTTTTATGTTTTATATATGCATCACAAGTCTATTTAATTATGAGTATTTTACACAATTCATTATTATTAGTGGAAGTAATAACTTGTATCGTACTATATACTAGCATCAGTATTAATGTAATATAATACTATTATAATCTTTCATAATATAATAATAATAATGATAATAATATTGTTACTATTAATAGATACGACAGTAAAGGTTCGATCTAAGCAAACCTTCGGTGAGACAATGCTTAGTGTCATTTTAATTTGAAAAATGCCACAAATAAGTTGCTAAAAGTCCCATAAAAAAATAATTACACTGCTCCGCAGTGGAGGGAATAGGCGCTTTGCTTAGATCAAACCTTTACTGTACTTGCTTAATAAAAAATATATATATATATATTTAATATTAATATTTAATATATATATATGTTTAGAAAATGTAGATTCGATAATTAAAAATTGTAGAAATTAAAAGTCCATCTTTCCAGGCAAAGCGAATCTCCAGCCTTGTTTCAATAACGTTCGCAAAGTCTCTTTTAATTTGTGGTATCTTGGAAAGACTACTAAATTTTTATTTTCATTTCTGTCGATTTCATGGTCGTACAATTCTTCTGCGATAAGTAGATTCCAATTTGGCACTCTCGTTTGAGGATTAAATTTCAGCCAGGCTGTGTAACGATATTTATCTGTCCTTAAAGTGTATCCCATAGCTTTTATTTGTTTCAAACGGGGTTCGTCGCTGTTTGGATTCATCGAAGGTTCGATGCTTGGTCTGGGATATTGTCCAAAAGCTGCTTTCTTCCATGGTAGTGACTGCAAATTTTTTAATACGAATGCATTATACGTGATTTCGACTGTTTAATTTCCGTTACCTCTTGTTTTGTAGCGGCTGTTATAAGCGGTACAAGAGAAACTCCTTCGCTGCAAACGAGTTCTGAACGCGTAGCATCTTTCCTTTCATTCTCATTTTGGCAGATTGGTATTGGGACATTTGCTAAATCAGCGATAGTCGGAAAAATGTCTACCAATTCTACCAAGGAATCTATGACCACCTGTTTTTTAAGTAGATTAAGCGCAGTATTTCCTATGCCTGAGGTCGATATTATTAAAGGTACCCTTAGAGCAACGTCGTAATTACTGTATTTTGCCCATACCGCATGTTCGCCTAGCGACCATCCTATTTTCAGGAATCCATTTTCAAACCAACAAAATACTTTGTCCTATCGTAATCTTAACTCACCGTGATCTGATGTGAGTATTATGGTAGTATTCTTTCGGATCGATAGAACATCTAATTGATCTATTAGTTTACCAATTAGGTCATCGATATAAGACACAGCTGCGTAATAGGATTGCATAATCAATTTGCCAAAGCCCTCTGTAAATCGAACAGCGGTAGAAATATAAAGATATAATTAGCGATACGAATTTTTGAATCGTACTTGGTATTCTTTCCCATGGAAAATTCAGATTCAAACTTTCAATGTCCTTCCTCTTTCTTAAATCGATCCAAGGATTGTACGCGATGCTGCTAACATTTTCCGGCCACTCGTATGGATCAGGTAGTTTGAATTTGCGGAGTGGATGGCGTTCTGAAAGTATTCTTTCTAAATATTTCGCACGATGTGGGGAAAACAATTTTCCATAAACGGTAATATTAATAAAGTTTACTTAAATATCTTTTCGGATACTTGAACGGTATGTGGGGCTTCTGAAATCCGACTGCCAAAAAGAAAGGAGTCGGATCGTTCGCATGAGTTTGCAGAAAATGTTTAGCTTCTCTTAGTATTTCCATGTCTGGCAGAGTTTTGTTTGGCATCGATGAAACTTTCACAGGACATACCTGAAAACACGAGATCTTGAGATCGTGTTAACTACGAAGTGTTCAGAGAAACGATACTGACGAGATTCTGTGCAGGAGGTATATGAAAATTAGTTTGGCAAACTGGAAGATCTTTGTATCTCTCCGTGTATGGGTGGAACGGTACTTCCGTCCACGAATAAGGGCTGTCATCGGAATGATTTGAACTAATCCCTGTGAAAAATTCCGTATGAAATCTTTACGTACAATATAATACGTTTTCGTGATTTATAAATGAAAGACCTGGATGAAAAACTTTTCCTATAGATTTGGTAACATATCCGCTATTTTTTAAATATTGAGGCAACGTTGTAAAATTGCCAACATCTTCCCTCCAATAGCTATAAAAATCATAAAGCTGTAGCGTATCCGGTCTCCTACTTGTTAGGAAAGAATTCCTGCTTGGTGCACACAAGGCTTGCTGAAAACAAATTCATTCTGTTTTATTGTTTCCTTTGGAACAATGTGCTCTAAAGATACTAACCTGAGCAAACGCCTGCGAAAAGATCGCAGCGTTCTTTGCCAAGCGATTTATGTTCGGCGTATAAGCGTTTTGATCGCCGTAACATTCTAAAGCTGGCCTTAAGTCGTCAATAATTATTAGAAGAAAATTGTGTTGTTGCGCTGCACACCAAACGATTGGAATCATTAAATATAATATTACAAACATCTTATGAGAACGGCGAACAGTACGATTGACCTATTATGAGCAATGCAATTAAAATGAAGAGCAACGAACTCCTTTTCTAGGTGGAGCTGCAGAGAATGGGAGTACATATGTATTTATATGTTACGCGGCTACAGAAGATAATCGAGCGGCCTATTTCTGGAGTAATCTAATCAATTTCAGGAGCTGTTTCTTAGCATTCTCTTATAGCTCACTATTGCACTTTATTTTTCAACGTACAGACATACAAATAAAAATGCTACGTAATACTTACAGTCCTACAATATCTAGTATAATAACTACAATGACATGTGTGTAATATAAATTACATTAAAATAATACAATAATATAAAATAGTAAAAATCATCATGGAAAGTCAAGAATTTTATGCAACGTGCGCGCACGAACGTTGCAGCAAGTTCATTCTGTTCTTTGCACTGTATTTTTAAGTTTGCCACGGCAGGCTTATCGATCTACGAAATTGTATTTATGGTTCGATTCGTTCATTGACTGTTCAATCGAGAATTAACATTTTTCCCATCTGTCTGAGTTGCTTTTCACATTCATTGTATAATTACAAACAATTTGACGCAGTACATTTTTCGTTTACCTCGATAGCAATATTTTATTTTTAATGGACACCATTACGCGAAAGACAGGCGTCGAGTTTGCTAAAACTTTTAAATATAAGATATAGGAAAACAACGGTAATACTTTTCTCCAGGTAATGTACCAAGTTAGAAAGTCGCTATGTATTACGTATAGCCTTCGTTTATATTTGGATGATTAGACGTAATCGAAAAACGACTCAGAAGTTTCCTCTCTATTCCGAATCTCTAGTATTCGGGAATAGGATGATAAAAACGTGAGTATCGAACAAGGGTCGTTGCACTCAAAATGGTAATAAAAGCGTAACAAAGAATGACTAGCCAAAGGGATAAAAAGTAATAAAGGAAAAAAATCAAAAAACGAGCAGGAGAGCTCGTAAAGAGAAAAGGAACAACGATGTTTCTTAAATCGAATGCTTACGGCCCTAGTCGAATACTCTAATTTATACCGCTACAATTATTTATCTTCACGATTAAAGATCGATATTAGTCCATCTCGAATCAATCCCGGGATTCCTTTTTAACAATCGACGATAATCTTTGTTCATCGGCATTTTTCGTACAGTCATTTACATTAATATTATGCTTTGCCTTAAAGTCAGTCTTAAAATTTACTTGGGGGCTGGTAGTATCATCTTTGAACATTTCAGTGTAATGAAAACTACTCCCATTTCCAGTCTTTGTATTTGTGCTAGCATTATTGCCAGAACCATTCGAGTGCACTTCACTGAAGTGTTTGTACAGCATTACAGTTGTACTGAATTCTGTTTCGCATCCTGGAATCTTGCATCTGAAATGTACCCTCAGTTGAAACACTCCGGATCGAAGCACTAGTAGTGGGTACATGATGATAAAATGAACTTACCGAAATACTTCGTTATTCTTAGTTCCTTGTACTACTGGCAGTTTCGAATTAGCATGATTGTCCTGATAATGCTTCCATAAACCAGTTACATTGCTTACTTGTGCTCCACAGCCAGGAATCTTGCATCTGATCAACGCACAATAAATTAGGAACCATGCGTTATAATTAGACTGCAGATCTGTATGCATTTATGGCTTATAAAAATTTTCAAAAAATGCTAGAGCATTAAATGCAACAGAATTTAGAACGATTTTTATTTATTGTGGATCTATAAATGTTATTACCGACGAAAATAAAATTTTCTTTGGTACCACTTTCTTAAAATTCGTCTACAAAAATTGAAAATTACATAAACATCCGCAGTCTAGTTATAAAATTTCTAATCATGAAAATGTTTGTAAACTTACAAGAAAAAACTGACTGTCGAGGCTTTCCCTTGTTTTAGTTTCACTATCGATTTGCTAGAATTTGAACTAATTGTATTGGCTACTAATTTATGGCTGTCTTGATGATGACGATAGTGGGATATATATTTATATTTTCTCGCACAGCCGTTGCTGGCGCAGTTGTAGATCTCTTGTTTGTATCTAGACATACGTTGTTTCTTTGGAGTGTATTCTTCGTCGTCGGAACAATTGCTGTTCGATTCTATAGCATTCTCCTCGTTTTTCGAAGCGTCTCGATTCAAGTCGTTTCTGAAGATTCGTTCGAGATTATCCAATTCTATTCTGTGCTCTTGATTCCTCGAGCTCATCGTGCAGACCTCGTTCTTCGAATTTTTGGTAATCGTGATGTCTCCGTTTACATAGACTACGTTATTCTTCTCTTGGGAATGTTCTACTTGAAGTTCCGAACACTTATTCGTATTGCCCTCGTACTTGCATAGGAAATTCTCGGTACTTAACATTAGATTCTCGGCGAGAGGAAAGCCACTGGCTTCGTTCAGCGACTCGCCGGTAGAAGGGTAATCATCTTTGTTCGAACTATCGTTCGGAGGATTTTGTTCATGGGGAAGTTCTTTCTTTTGCTGCTGCATATTGTCGTTTCTATGAATGCCTTGATCGTTATTATCGTCGTATTGGTGTGGTTTTATTGCAAAAGTTTCGCTCTGTCTCTTCTCGTAGCAATCCTCGGTGCTCTGTACAATTTCTTCGTCCATTGCGTTTTCCAGATCCTCGAAGCATATCACTTCTGGTTCGGTTGGCAGTGTTGGCGGCTGTCTATGACAGCTTTCGATATGTTCTTCTAAATTACTACTGGTTGTGTGTAAAGACCCGCAATTCGTGTATGGACATATAAATACATTTGTTTCGTTATTATGCCATTCTTGGTAATGACGCCACATGCTTCCAGGATCGGACAACTCTTCTCCGCATCCTGGCTCCCGGCAGCTGTGTACCATATCAACGTATTATACATACGAACATTAATACGAAAATAAAACTGAATCGACTTACACGAATCTAATCTTCAAAGCTTCTAGAGCCTCGTGTGTTTTGTATTCATCTTGGTTCGTAAATATTTTCCCGCAACCTCGTTGTTTGCACGTATAAATTTCCTAAAAAGAAAAAAAAAAATGATGGTATATCAAGTGTTAGTTTATCGGTTAATGATAGTTTATCGGTAGTAGAACGAACCGAGGAAACGAGTGCGATAAACTTTGGGAAGATTCGACTGGATAAATGTTAAAACGCAGCGGCGATTTGTTTTGAGTTAGGGGTCGTTGAACCCCGTGAAATGGCTCCGGCGGTTTTACCTTTTTCGGGGCTATTTCCTCGATGGTGCGATTTCTTGATACGAATCTGATGACGCTGACTTCGGTGGGCCTGTCGGTGCAAGCGTCCGTACCCTGGCCCATCCTGGCCGGTGTCCGCGGAAAAAAGGCTTGTGAACGACGCGTTTCGTGGCCTCACATAACCTGCGCTCATCGAGACGGGTGGTTCGGTAAGGAATTTTTCCTACACCTTGAATGAAACTCCCAGACCCGCGGTCATATCCACGAACGGGATGGTTTGTCGGGCTACTTACCAACAAACTGCGCTCCCGTTCGCGCCGGTTTATCTTTCCTCTTGCACCTCACATTATACCGTCGTTAATAATATCAATCACTTGTTGTCATTTCAGTGCAACCGGGCTACCATTGCTTTCCCGTCCACCATTTCACGCTCCCCGCCGCGCCGCGCAACTAAATACAATTGAGAACCGCTGCCAGAGAATGCGCCGCGCCGTTAGAACCAAAGAGCATCCCTACTCTTTGGTTAGAAAACCATGTTGGAACATAACAAATCCAATGCCGCCTCGGTTTTTTCGGCTGGCAAACCTGGCGAACCCGCCGAATGCATTTACCTTTGCAAATATTCTCACTCGGTTACGTCTGCAACGTTCGGCAAGATTCATATCAAAATGCATATATATTAGCAATGTTTATTTCTCATTCTTTCATTGTTACAGAAAATGTTTTCTCTACAAAAGACGCCCTCCCCTTCTCTTCTCTGGTCACCATCTTCATCTTCATCTTCAGCGAGTGCGTAGATTGGCAAGCACCACAGGATTGTACCGGCGATGGCGTCAATTTTGAAGGCACCGCTTCAAATCGATCTTTTATGCATGTAATCTCCATCTCCGTTTACTTCGCTTAACATCTATTATTTCAGAATCGAAATGATAGCTTTACGGAATACGACATGCAAGAATGAACTTGCACTACACATGCATGCATATATACATATATATATGTATATATTATTTACTATTGTAGAATTCATTCGAATCTACTCAAAATACGATGCGCTTTATTGGAACATTCTACAAGGTAATTGATAACATTGTTTAAATAAATTTCGAATGAAATGAACACGTTGAAATGCGCTCGAACAATGTTTGAACGTTTGAACGGTGTGTTATAGCTCTGTGGTTGTAGGGTGTGAACGCGTGAACCGTTTGCGCGTGGATGTCAGACGGGTCACTGTCAGTCAGGATGCGAGCAAACACGTCAGTATCGATTTACCTTGGCACCTGCTCTGTCGTGCCGCGGCTCAGGTCTCTATCAATTTGTCATCGGTCTCGGTTCAAGTTTGGTTAACGAAAATTAATGTAGTTGAATTTTCAATCGGAGGATGCACCCTCATCGCGTGCTGTTGATCGTTTCGGCAGCATGGTCCCTGTGCTGCAGCCGCTATGCTGGCGGTCAAGGTCGGCGTTATCTTAGACTCGATCGCTCGCGTTCAAGTATCTTTTTCACGCTGTTTCATTATTAGACTGCGACTCTTTATGCAAAATGAAAAATGTTCGCATCGATTGCACGACACAGGAGCCAAATAAAAATTGTATTCATCTTTTAATTATCTTATTAAGCTGAGACATACATTGACGTCCTTACATATCTTTAATTGCTTTAAATTGTAGTTGCCCATTTTTGTCATGAGTGCATGAAAAAATCCGCAGTCTATTCATTATCATTTCACTATTCTTTCATGTTCGCAGATGAGTTTGCGGAGACGGTGGACAACACGGATAGACCTACGATACCGTCGCACATAGTCGTCACGTCCTGGAATGTACGCTTCGCAATGTCAAACTTTTAAACGAACATCAAAAATTTTATACATATACGTAGATTAGTTTCCCGTTTGAAAAAATTCGATCCGGCGATTGTGAATAATTTGCATTTGTCGCAGGACATGCCGTTCTCTGGAATCGTGGAGGAGAACGGAAAATGGGCTGGCAGAGGATACGCGTTCTATATCTTCGATTTGCTCAGCGCGAAGCTAAATTTCACGTACAGCATTGTCCCGCCAAACGAGCATGTCCTCGGGGACGAGAACAACGGTGTTCTCGGATTGCTTTACGAAAAGGTGAAGTATCGATGTTAATTTTAATGTTATTGTAGGCGATAGGAAAGGCTAATTACTGATAAATAATTAACCATCCTGATCATCCAAGCTTATCCTTGAGCACGATCAAAAGAATTGCTTTTCGTTTGAAGCAGAAGGTGGACGTGGCTGTTGCGTTTCTTCCGGTTCTGCCGGAAATGGGACGGTTCTGCGATTTCAGCATCTATTTGGACGAGACCAGATTGACTGCTGTAATGAAGAGGCCGAAGGAGTCGGCCAGCGGTTCGGGTCTCCTCGCACCGTTCGAGAGAACAGTCTGGTTCCTAGTTCTGGCATCTTTGATCTTCATGGGACCGATTATTTACCTCTTCGCCAACATCAGGTCAGAAAAATCTTGAATTCTCTGATTCTAATTCTATGAATTCATGCATATTCTTACAGGGCGAAATTATGGCACGATCCGAAACCCGAGGGATTTGGCCTATCCTCTTGCGCCTGGTTCGCTTATAGTTCTCTCTTGAAACAAGGAGCGAACATCGTTGCTAAGACAGGTGAAATATTTTTGATCGTGTCCCGAGAATGATTCCGAGCGACATTCATTTTGACATTGAACCGTAACTCTCTTGACTGCAGATTCGACGCGAATGCTTTTCGCCACATGGTGGATTTTCATATTGATATTGACATCGTTCTACACAGCGAATCTCACGGCGTTCCTCACGAAACCGCAATTCACTTTGTCCATCAGCTCTCTGCAGGACATCGTCCAGAAAGGATACAGTTGGGTCACCTACAAAGGCCGTCTCGTTGACTTTCTTCTTTCTCAGGTGACACTCGATTCTTCTACTCCGTTTAAGGGATTCGTATTCACGAGAGAAACTGTCTTTTGCAGGGGCACGTCAACGATTTGAGTTTACTGAATGTCAGCAGATCGCAAGGAAAGGGTGAGTTCAAGTTTTACGAGCCGTCGAAAGCCATACTGAATTCTGTGAGCACAAGTACGTAGTACTCTATCCAGCTCTTATGTTTCTCATTAAATCGCGCGTTCATATTAACGGGTTGTCTCGTTGGTTCTTTTAGAAAAACTGTTCCTAGCAGAAGCTCATTACCTACAAACGCTAATATTCGAGGATTATGTGAGCAAAACTCGGAATCAAACGGACCACAGCTTGCGTTGCACCTACGTTATAATGCCTGGAAGCATTATGGACACGAATCGAGCATTCGGTTTTTCCCATGGTTCAACCGCTCGAAAGCCATTGAATGAAATGCGAGTGTCCGCAAAAATTTGTCTACACGAAAGGAACGACCGCAAGCGGATCGTCGAATGAATTGATCATTTGATTACAGGTTGATCAGATTGGTGGAGTCAGGCATCGTACAACAAACGCAACAGGAAGATCTCCCACTGGCTGAGATTTGCCCTGTGGATCTTCGCTCGACCGAAAGACAGCTCCGCAACACCGACCTTCTTCTGACATATAAAGTTGTAATAACTGGATACACGATCGCAGCGATCTTCTTTCTAATAGAAATCATTTACGCGTTTCTGGCAGGCTGGGTAAAACGTAGAAAGCGACAGAACCTGCGTAATTCTCGATTAACGGCAGCGGGGACGACGAATCCTTTCGTTAAACCTATTCCATCCCCTAAACAAGTGCATTTCTTAAATGAAATTCCGCAAGCGAATCATGGAAACTCCCAACATGTATTGACGCAGGTCAAACAACAAGTAATTAACGGGAGAAATTATCACGTAGCTGTAGACCGAGGAGGAGATCGAAGATTAATACCGATTAGGACACCTTCTGCTTTTCTGTTTCAATATACCGTTTAAATGTGTTTAGCAATTGTAACGATAACACAGATTATAATGTTAATATTAAATATGTATTTTACAAGATTTCGTTTCATTCACGAGAATAACTTGTGGAACGAATAAACAAAACATGATGCCATATAGATTTTTCAATTTATTAGACCAACGATATCGACCGGGCGTTCATCAGCTTCCATGAATCGCAACGGATGGCCCCACTAGTCAAAGACAGCGATCAGGAGCCGTATGAAATGAGCCCAGAAAGTAGGTGGCACAATCAATTCTGATTGTTGCGGGTTGCACGTTGCCACAGAAATTGTTAGTAACTAATTAATAACCAGATTAAGCCAGCGCGGGGCCTGTAGCAAATGTTACCAGGAGGCCTTGGGTTTTGTATGATAATAGAATAAAACACAACTTTTACAAACGAAAGGGGCCCCCAGAAACGCGGGGCACGTAGAATTTGCTACTTCTGCTATATGGCTAATTCGGCCCTGTTAATAATAAAGAAAATCCGTCGATAATCGTTATAGACGTGCATCAATTATGCTTGTCCACTTGGCAGATCAATCCTTGCAGAGTTGTCATAGTTTTCAAAAGATTAGATCGTATACCTCCTTGCTCACCATGCGCTCCTAATACCTATCAGGGGATTCGAAGTCTCGTAGAAAAGAAGGTGGAACGAGTTCGACCTCTGCTGTCCTTGTCGCACGCTGTCTCTGTCCTTGTCTTACACATGGGAAGGACAGGAAGAATTACTTTTAATTATATTCTTAATTACATTTAATTATTTTGGAAGAAAACCGGTACAACTCGAAAACCACTAGTTTGGAGAAAATCCCATTTACAGATTTAACCAAAGTTGAACCAACTGAATATCACTTATCTCCATAAAGTCACATTAGCAATATCTTCTACTTTGTTTAAAGTACATACTCAGTGGTAACTTTTGTATAGTTTTTTTTCTTCTAACCGAAATATTCATCCCACACATGTGACACTTTTCTGAAAATAACTTCAATTTTATCTAAAGGGCTTAGCTAACTAATTTTAGCGAATTACATTTGTGACATTACTCTTCCACATAATAATATAACACTTTTTCATTTCGATTATGACATAAGCGAACAATCGCAATTTCTTGAGTTATGCCGGTTTTCTTCGAAAGTAGCGATATGCACACATACATATATGTACGTATTATATACGTATACACACGTATACATACAACCACTGCACGTAGAATAGAATAGAACGGCAAGAAGTTATATTGACCATTTTATTTATTCGTCTCTCATTGGATACAGAGTAATTTCAGTATAGAATTTTAATTACAATATCCGACATTATTTTATAAAAGTAAATACAATTATATCGTTAACAATAATAATGCGCGTAAATCGGTTAACACACGCTCCGAACATTGGCTAAAGCGTTCACGATTCACCGTAGTAGGAATAAATTTTACAGATATACGCTCGCTTATGGTTAATTCGTGTTTAATTACAAACGAAGCCGATCGCGAACGGTTCTTCATCCCGGGGCTTATTTACAAGTAGAACTCGAACCGAATTGATTCGTCTTTCGTGAAACGATTCGTGGTCGCGAGCTCGACGCTCGCAGAGAGGAGATCGGTTATCTCTTTCCTTCTTCTCCCCCGGCTACTCAATCTGGATTCTGCATACTCCACCCTAGATCTTGGATCGCGGATCCTCGAACAGTGTTTCATAGATGTTACAAGGAGACCAGAGTCGGTTTAAAGCTATTGCTAGAAACGATACCAGCTTGAAGACGTTCGGTATGATTTGCAACGAGCTACGAAACGACCTAGATGAAAAGTTGCGAGGATGAACGTCTGGAGCTTTTCGATAGAAACGAATATTCGAGATCTACGCGCGTTCTAAGCGGATTGTAACTCGATTGGCAGAGAGTCGGTACCGGCGTCTTGATCCTCAAGCTTCTGAACGAATCTCTAAAACCCGATCCGCTGTTACGCAATGCGAGAACAGCGAGATCCAACGAAGATCTACTGGGACACGCATGACCCCTAACCACCCACCGTTTTCTCGACGGAGAATGATCTGTGGTAGCCTTGTAAACGAATCAAACATGAGATTTGCTTTATAACTCCATCGGGTTGCAAACTATAACCGTAGAACTCTAGAAAGACCGAGTGACCGACTCCCCTGCCAATCCGAAGACGCGATCGACGATCAAAGGATCTAGAGACGGTTGTTCGATACCGATAACAGTGAAACCGCGACAGTTGGCTCGATCGCGAGTCGCTCTCCGTAATCGTTAATCGTTGCTGGTCTACAGGTGCGATCGAGGTAATTACAGTGAGTTGTAATTAACGAATGCAGAGGGTAACTTTGCGATCGACGTTCCGGTGAACGAGACTTGTTGGTTTTCCGTTGGTTCGTCCGGGCGAATGGATCGTTGCGAGACGAACGATTTCTCGTTCGGTCCCGGGTTCCGTTTAGTTCCGTTCTATGCCGGATGCTTCTGCGGATGCTTCCGCGGAAACTCGCGCGCGTGATCTGTCGTTAAGGCACTTTGAGAATCTGCGTTGCAAATACACGCGGTTGGGGGGCCGATCGCTGGACATCCCCCGAGTTCGGTAACCAAAGAGAACGCGTTCATGCTGAGATCACGCGATTCGGAGCTCTCGATCCAAGGTGGACCGTGAATGGTCGTGATCGACGGAAGACCGGTCACCCGACTATTCCCCGTGTATCTGCCGTTCCAGCGAACCGGTTGCAAAGAGACACCGAGTTGTCAACGAAAAGAACGGTAGCAGTCTATCGTCGATCGATTCTGGACAAGAAGCGATTCCATTGGTCGAGAAATTAATGTACCCGTAAATTAATGAATTCGCGAATCGAATTAGCCCGAGCAGAACTCCGTGAGAACTCCGCGAACGCACAGGTTCGTCGAGTTTCTCCGGTGCAGCGGAGTGGCTATTTTGTCGGAAACCCGATCGGAGTTGCAATCTGACCGAGCTTACGAGCTGCTTTCTGTCGAACCAGCGAATCGGTTGCGAAGGCGGTTAATCGGATAAGACGATATAATCGGGTACGCCGTTGGAACACGGCGAGACCGGTCGAATCGGTGATCACGATCGATAGAAGGCTTCCGTCGCCAAATGAACAATTGCATCAAGCGCGGCGAGCACGCGCGCGAGCTTCGTTCGACCCTTCTTGTTCTCTAGTCTGACTCCAGTCTGACCCAGTCTTACCTAATGCGACCCGATCCGACTTTTCGTTAGTCCGAGTGATCGAGGGGCCGAGAGGTCTCTCGGAACTTCTCGCCGAACCGGTTACCGAGAAGAACAATCGCTTCTCTCGCTTGTCGCTAGACTGCGGACGTGATGAAAAACGAATTGGCGACACACAAAACTGTGAACAAATTCAAGAATGTTATTACGTCGTTTCCGACTTGTTCAAATGTTTAAATCATCGAAAGAAATTTGATTCCTTATAATTGACTTGGAAAGCTCTCGTTTCGCACGGAGACCCGCAGTCTACTTATCGCGCACGATAAGCCGACGCTATTACGAATTCTTAATTCCGAAGCACGCCGATTACTTCGCGTAATTTCGCATACTTTCGTTTGCTATTCTATCACCCTCTCTCACTCTATCGCTCTCTATCTATCTATCTATCTATCTCTCTCTCGCTCTCTGCGATCGTCACCTGAATTAGCGAACCCCGCATCTCCATTCATGTCTGTGCAATTATATAATTATAGCTACTTTGAAGAGATAAAAAAACTCGCTTCGTAATATGTTTTATCGAAATAGATAGTGAGGGCGTGTATCGGTGCGTGTATGTGCGCGCCCGCGAGCGAGCGCGCGTGAGATGTGTGTATGTGTATGTGTGTGTGTGCGTAGTGAGTGCGTGTACACCATGTGTACGTGTTTGTGTGTGTGTGTGTTCTCGTTTACATTCGTTCACGTATTTAATGTACAAGCGATTTATATAAACAGGAACAGTATTATTATTGTTGATTTTTCACTCTTTTTTTGTTGTTGTTTATCGATATCGTCAGAATTACCGTAAATGTTATCGATATTAATATGTTATTATTATAACTATTATTGTTGTTATTACTATTATTCATTATTATTAGTGTTATTACTATTATCATCATTATTATTCTTGTCGTTTTAGAATATTAGCGAGGATACAAGGTCACTGACTGAGATGAGATGACAGGCCGAACAGAAAACAAAACGAAACGACGAAAGGAAAGAAATGAAAGAACGATCGGCTCCGAAATGATTAAATCGTGGATCGAACCGGCGAATATTGCCACGCAATTGTTATTAGATACTTGTTCGTCCGATCGCATATATCCCTTTCTCTTTGTGTTCACCCCATTCTCTCTTCGTCTGTTTCTTTCTCTTTCTTTCGCTCCCACTCTTTCTCTCTCTTTCTCTCAAACACTTTCTCTCATTTTCGCGTTCACACTCTTCCTCTCTTTCTCTAATTCTCTCTCTCTCTCTCTCTCTCTCTCGCGCGCGCTCTTCGATAGACCCTAAGTGATTAAGGAAGGATAGACTTGACAATTGTGTATAGACGCCGGGGGACCATTTTGAATCAGCCACGACGTATTTGCTTGTTGTTCCGTTTCTTTTTTGTCTCCTTGTTTTCCCTTGTTTCCTCTTCAATGTGTTCGTCTTCGCGTGTTGTCGACGCATTATTATTATTATTATTATTATTGTTATTATTATTGTTATTATTATTATTACTATAATCGTTATCATCGTCGTTAAGTTAGTCGTTATTACGTTATACTTTATTATCGGTATCGTTATTGTTATACCTTTATTATTATACAATAAACTGGGTGGTACTCGTAAAACGCAATCCTTGAGCTCGTTGAAGGCTTTCAGGAGATCTATACGCGTGCGCTCTCTCTCTCGCGCTTTCTTTCTCCGAAGAAAATTGTTCACGTTCTCGCGACTCACTTTCTCTCTTTCTCTCTATCGCTCTCGCACTTGCTCTTGCTCTTTCTTTTAGAAAAACGAAGTAGTATGCTAGTAATACATGGTAGCGATAGTAGTAGTGCTATTAGTGGTAGAAGTACTAGTAGTAATAGTGGTAGTAGTAAAAGTAATAGTAATAGTATTAGTAGTAGTAATAACTGGTAGCGATGATAGTAGTAGTAGTAGTAGTGGTAGTAGTAATAATTGGTAGCAATAGTAGTAGTAGCAGTAGTAGTAATAGTAATAGTAGTAGTAGTGGTAGTATTAATAGTAGTAATAGTAGTAAAAGTAATAGTAGTAGTGGTAGTAATAGTGGTAGTAATAGTAGTAGCAGTAGTAGTAGTTGTAGTAGTTGTAGTAGTAAGAATAGTAGTAGTAATAGTAATCGTAGCAGTAGTTGTAATAGTAATAGTAGTGGTAAGTAGTGATAGTAAATAGTAGTAGCAATAGTAATAATAGTAATAGTCGTGGTGGTAGTAATAATAGAAGAAGAAGAAGATAGAGGAAGTAGAGAGGAAGAAGAAGAAGTTGAAGGAGAAGAAAAAGAACTAGAAGAACTTGAAGTAGAAGTAGGAGAAGAAGAAGAAGAAGAAGAAGAAGAAGAAAAGTCCCTTAAAGATACTAGAAATACGGTGGCTTAAACTTCATTTAAACATTACTTTGGACGCAATTAGTTTCTTATTACTCTTTTTTTTTTTAGTTTTTTGCTAAAGCGAATGGCGGAATATATCTCGGTTATATCTCGCTTCTCCCTCTTTCTCTCGTTCTCTCTCCTGTACGCGCGCGCGCACACAAGTTCTCACACGCACACACAGCCACACACAAGACATACAGGCGCGCTCAAACACACGTACATACGCACACACGCGTTCACCATGACCGGCCATTTTTTCATCGGGTTTCTGGATCATCGATCGAATCGGTTCTCCCGTTTTCTCTTCGCGGACAGTTTTCTTTGGACGACCCGCGAACGATCTGGACGTTACCCCGTTCCTTTCTCTCCCTTCCGTCCACGATTTTACCTCGCTCTTTATTCCGCCCTCGACACCTCCTCTCTTCTCTTTTCTCGTTTTCGCTTGGATCGCTCGCTCGCACATTTTTCCCTCATGTTCTTTCTCTCTTTTGTCCCTTCCGCTCGTTTAAGTAGTCTTACGTTTTTATCGTTACTTCGCTAGTTAAATTTAGTAGTAACGCGAGATAATACTTTAATAAGGCCCAGTAAGGCTGCGTGGGTCAACGAACTATCCCACAGAAATTTAATATACATTTCTCGCTTTCGCTTAAAAATCACACGGTTCCTCTGCGGTCGCGCCGCTTTGCGTCGCGTCGCGACGTGTTTAGTCCGTGACAGGCGTCGCCGTCGAGCGAACCTGACACATCGAACCGCCACATTATTTCTCTTCTACGTTCGACGCGACGACTTTCTTGGGTCCCCCTTGGGTGGCCCTATCGGCCCTAAACCTTTTTAGGCGTCGCTAGCAAAGTCGGCTAAGCTCGCTCGATCGACGCCACCACACTCTCGTTCCGCAACGAAACTTAGACGATCAAACCAACACGGAAAAAGAAGGAAATTGTCGGCCCGATCGCTTCGAAGCCTTTACCGAAAAAGACCACCGATCGATTATTGTCACGTTGTATTGTTCGTTATACGGACTATCCACGATCCGATCGCGGGAAAACCTTCGCGCGTCAATATTGTTCCTATCCGTGTGTCCGACGAGTTCGAGGGGGCAAAATCTATCCGCGAGTCTCGAGTCGTTCTCCTGCTATACTGTCGAATTCGCAACGAGTCCTGTTCCTGTTCGTCCGTGTTGTATGTGTACGCGCGAGTGTGCCAAACAGCTTGACTTCAATGTCGAAATACTTGCAATAAACGAAGCACAAATCACGGAATGCCCCTAAGACTATTTCACCGCGTCGGCGCACGCGTCCACGCGGTTCCCGGCAACAACGAATCGAAACAATTAGACTCGGGAGATATGGTACAGGAAGATACGAGGTACAAGTTGCGTACGTTACGTTACATAGAAGAAGCGAAAAAGGAAAACTTGATTCGGAGAGACTGTCGTAACGGCCGCCTATACGCTCGATAGAAAACAAATCGTTTGCTCGCAGTTTGACCGTGTACGCATGTCACGTGTTTACGCGTGTTCGTGTCTCGTGTCTCGCCACGGCCGACAGACAACACGGCGAAGTCTTCGAGATACATGTACGCGCGTATAATCCTTTAATAACGATAATAATAATCATTTCTCGTCTCCATTTTTGAACTGTTGAATACTCGGCCGTCTTGTCCCCCCCCCCCCCCCCCCCCCGTCGCTTTTCAAAAGTATTCTCCCATTCCTCGCATATATATATATATATATATTTAAATTTTATTTGTATTTATATTCGTATTTATATGCACACATACATACACACACACTCCGCACATATCCATACGTACATACGTGTACGTGCATGTATGTACGCGGAGCATTTAATAGTACTTCTTTTTTGTCATTTTGCTAATCGCTTATACTTCGACACTTTCATACGTTTCGCATAAAAAACAAGGCAATCAGATTGAGTGTTTGTTTTCTTCATTTTTTTTTTGTTCTTTATATCGTTTAAATCCTTAAACTTTAACCGCCCCGTGCTCAGTATTTATACTCGCGCTGAATCACCTCGCGTGTTCTCTGTATATCATCGTCGTGTATATGTAGAGAGTATTATATACATACATATAATAGTAAATGCGAAATCACTTTCTCTTTGTCTCGTTACTTTCATTGTATCTCTGACTTTCATCGAATGAACATATCGTTGGCCGCGCGCAACTAATTAAGAAAAGACTAACATCTCCTCGAGTTAAGAATCTCGCTTGGCTCTTTGCGCGCGCACCTTCCCTTCCCTTTCCATGCTTTCCTTCTCCTCCGTTTCCCACCCTTCTAATACCTATTTTGTAATATATTATATCTCGTAAAAGATGCTTGTTCCTAGATCGGTCAAGGTTTCCCATTGATTCCCTCCGTGTCTCCGTGTTTCGTTCTTTTTCTGGCGTTCCATTCCTCCCGTTCCCCCATCGGTGCCGCGTCGACGCTCTAGTGTAATTCAATTTTATTGTACTAGCTAGAGACCCCGTTCGGAAAACTCTATCCTGACAGTCCAATCGCGGGCGTACCTCGGCCACACCAATTCGAACACACACTCGCACGAACATTGTCTCTCGCTACCAATCGCGAGCACGGTCGTCGGCCCATCTAGCTGCCCCTAAAACCGACGATCGGCACGTCGGTTGCCGATGTTTCGTTCGCGATCGATCGCAGAGGAATCCTTGGGACCCCATGACCGCTAGGAGATCCCGAGCTCTCTCTCTCTCTCTCTCTAATTGTAAGAGAAATCGTTTGGACCTGGTTCGAGGACGCTCGGGGATATATCTCTCTCTTTGGCCGTGTTTTCCGATCGGTTCTCGGACGAACTCGGAACGCGTCCGTAAAGCTACAAACGAATCTAAGACCCGGACCGCGTCCAGGCTCATCTGGAACGTGTCCAACGTCACGCTAGACGGACTCTGATCGAAAAGATCGCCGTCTACGCCCGCTTCCCCTACCTCGTTCTCTCCCCCTATCTCTCTCTCTCTTCTCGCGTCCGCTACCCGTTTCTCTCCGTCTTTCTAAATCGCTTCTAACAGATTCGTTTCGACCGAAATCCCAACGGAGATCGGTTCGAGATCGCGAAGAGATCGGGTTCGAGATCGGAACCGCGCCTTTATCCGTTCGAGCCGATCCTTGATCATTCTGTACACTCTATCCGGACGGAAGTAGCGACGACGCGGGAACACACGACCGTCTACGTTTACGGACATCCGCACTCGTCGACCACCATCTTCGGCAGGTCTCTCTTGATGATGTTCGAGTCCGGACCGTAGTAGATCAACGACATCGGCGAGAACTTTAGGGGAGCGCAGCACGGCTGCATACCCGCCAGCCGATCCATCTTTCGGTACTCCTCGATCACGTGGGTGTAGTAGTTGAGGAAGGTGTCTGGTGTTCTGTGCCCGGCGGCGCAGTCTCCTCTGCAGTAGTTCGCGTAGTACCTGCAACCGTTCGATCAGCGTTGTTTCATTCGATTACCTCGCTCGAAACCGTACTACCCGCACACCGGCTCGCTACCAGCTCGAAACCAGAGTTGGGCATTAATCGATTAAAATTTTAATCGAGATTGGTTGATTAATGTGTACGATTAAAAAAGTAGTCATTGAAAAATCGGCGATTGATTCAATCGATTGGTGAAGCTAATCGTCAATCGTTGATTAAAAGAAGAAATCATCGAAAAATCGGCGATTAATTTAATCGATTGATGAAGCTAATCGTCAATCGTTGGTTAAAAGAAGAAATCGAAAAATCGGCGATTGATTCAATCGATTGATGAAGTTAATACGGTTTATCCATAAATAGTAATAAGGAGGGAGAGAGAGACACAGAGAGCGGAGGTGGAGAATTGACAGAAATATATATCTCGACAAAAACTCAGTTTACATTTTTTTCAATATTCATACAGTTTCGATTCCGTATTTCATTTCGAAGTTTTAGCAGTTAATCATTAATCAATTATCCGATTGACGATTACGATTGAAAGGAATGAAAAAATTGTTATTGTTAAGTGTCACATGAGAAAATAAGAGTTTCGATTCCGTATTTCATTTCGAAGTTTTAGCAGTTAATCATTAATCAATTATCCGATTGACGATTACGATTGAAAGGAATGAAAAAATTGTTATTGTTAAGTGTCACATGAGAAAATAAGAGAGATACTCTCTAAAACTTTTTTATTACAGCCCGTAATGAAAATTTAGAATATGTATATCGGCAGACGCATGAAAAAGCTACGAGCATTGTAAGATGTAAAAATCATTGAATTCATAAGGTTCGCGATTCATTAAAATCGAAGATTCTGACAATTTCATAAGAACCTCGAACAAAATCGATGAAACTATGTACATGTATATAACTGACTTGGATTTACAAAATCCAAGATCTTTACTTTTTCCTCCGCAATTGCGACCGATAACAATTAAAAACGAAACTATTTACACATTAGCTAGTAAACCAATCATTCTAATATCTGAAAAAAAGACTCAAGTTGTTGGGTCCAATTTTGAAAAAATTATTCGTTTTTAAAAGGCGTAACTTCGTACACCGATTGTATGTTAGTTATACACAGGCTGAAAATTTCATCGAAATCGACAAAAAAAGAAAACGACACGCATCGAAAGATGTAAGAATCTGTGGATTTTGATCAGAAACTGACTAAAAGTCGCGATAGACTATGATTTTCACCACTTTTAACCACTTGTAGCTCGTGGGTATGTTAATCGATTTCGATTTCGATGTTCAGTATGTGATACATATAAAAACCTGTTTTATTTATTATTATTTTTCTTTCTCTGACGTCGAGTTACACTCGAGTGAAAATGGTTAAATAATGTCTATATTTTGATTGGCTACATGAGGGTTAATTGGATCACCGTTGTCGTCTACACGTGGACAGGGACGCGCGAGTAATCGGGAAGGAAGAGCTGTCTGCAAACTACGGAATAATCTCCTTCGGCCGACGCGGTTCACGCGCTGCACGCGGGACGACTCCATTTCCCGAAATTGCTGGTAAGTTAAGGGTTTAGGCCGTTGCACTTGTGAGCGACACACTCTGATTTCACGGGATACCATATGAGTGAAGTTCGAGTTGTCGGTTACCGGTTGTCGGGCCGAGGATTGACTCTCTCTCTCTTTCTCTGTCTCTCTCCGCGCCAATAAAGCATCGTCTCGCGTGCTGGCGTCGCGCAGTGGTTCGATAGAAATGGGATAGACCGATGATTTCTTTTTTAAAATTATTTTTACAAAAATTATGATTCCACACAAATCGATTTTTTTTTCAAAATCCTGAGCTGGTGGACAAATTTTACGACCAGATTTGAAATCAGCGTGACATAATCTACGGGAAATGATGTATAGAAAAACGTGGTTTTGGATAGATCACAATTTTCTTGTAATACTGCAAGTTTAACACAGATTTTCAAAGTAAAATAATAATACTTAGTTTATAGGGAAACGTGGTTTTCTGAAAGATCACAATTTTCTTGTAATACTGCAAGTTTAACACAGATTTTCAAAGTAAAATAATAATAATTAATTGTTAATTATTTATTTTTACCATAATCTCTCTGCTTTTCTCATATTCCGCGATATTACAGCTTTAATTTAAAAAAAATCATCGGTCTATCTGATTTCTACCGAGAGTTCTTTGATTTTTACACAGAATTCATCGCTTTCCGTCGTCCAACGTTCCTCGTTCCGCTCGCGAGACCCGGATAATATTATCCGACGCGATTATCGACCGATACCGGGACCGAGAGACCGATACCGATTCCGTCGCTTACCCCTGAGGCGCGATTATCCAGTCGTCCCAGCCAAGTTGGGAGAAGTTCACGTAGAACCTCTGCTTGCAGCACTGGCCCTTGATCGCGCCGCTGCATTCCACCGCTCGTCTCCGGACGCGTTTCACCGCCGCCGGATCCGTGCGAACCACCAGGAAAGGCCTGTCCGGATCTTGAGCACCTGGAACAGCATCGGCAAGTTCTAGAATCGGGGAAGAAACTCGATGAAGAAACAAAAGGAATCTCGAGGATGTTCGGGGTCGGGGCGGATACCTTTCGCGTTCAAGGACGACTCGATCACGTGCGCGGAGTGTCCGTCGAACGTCGACACGTAAACGTGGGAGCCGCATCCGGTGCAATCGACCAGTAACGTCAACTTGTCCCTCGCCGAATCTCCGCTCGCCGTGTACCAGCTGTTCACGACCCTGGTCACGTCGAATTTCAACCAGCCGAGTTGCCCGATGTTCACCCCCAGTGATGTCACCATTTCCAGGTGTTGCCCGAGTTCCTGAGAAACCAACCCGGTTCTTTTGTACCGTTCTTATTCTTCCCTCTCTTTTCCCCTCTGTCTCTCAACTCTCTCTCTCTCTGTACTTTTTTTCACCTAGACGCGCCAGCTTAGATACTATTCGAAGCTTCCCGATCGGCTGAAACCCGTCAACCGTAGCCGGTTATATTGGACAAATTGTTGGTAAGGCGGCTTAAGATCGCG
Source organism: Lasioglossum marginatum (assembly GCA_028455795.1). Taxonomy (NCBI): domain Eukaryota; kingdom Metazoa; phylum Arthropoda; class Insecta; order Hymenoptera; family Halictidae; genus Lasioglossum; species Lasioglossum marginatum. Next base: position 4,886,361 of record CM052262.1, read on the forward strand.
GTACGTTTTAACGCGATTAAATTTATATAAATCGGATGAAAGAGCGCGAAAGTCCCTTCCACTCCCACCCGTTGTCCCTGCCCCTGTTGAAATTCGATCTCTGTCTTTCGACTTAAACCGACGCGGGGCGGCGCAGGGCGGGGGCGGAGGGAAGTACCCGAAACTTTCGATCGATTAGCCCCCGCGAGGCGGGTGCGGAGCGGAGAGCGGGTGTCGAGTAAGTCGAGTAATCGAGTAGTCGAACATTGTCTCGGGGTCGAGAGGTTTCAGCGACGGCTATCCCGTTGCGATCGGGTAGGTTGGCCCCGTAGCGAATCGGTAAAGGAGGAGCAGGCGAGGAATTACCTTTCCACGCAGATGCGTCGAGTTGCCGCAACGTACCCTGAATACCCATAGCGTGATGTTTCTTTGGTTGGTCTGGCCCGTACGGTGACGCTGATAATGATGGGCGTGCCTGAACTCGACTCTCGCCCAGAGGGTCGCTCGTTTGATCCTGAGAGGTTCCAAGGCCGGTTCCCCGCTGGACATCGGGAACTCCAGCAACGGTTGGCCGTTCAGCGTTCGTCCTGCGTGCAGAACAACAGAGGGAATATACTCGGTTCGCTTGATTTCGGTTGACGGACAGAGAGCGAGGCACAGCGGAACAGAGAGGGAGACGAGCGAGAACGCGAGAGGAAGCGAACAGAACATGGAGAGACAAAGAGGGGCGAGGAGGCGTACAGGCGAAAACGCGCGACGCGTAAAATCGCGGCAACCCGGTTGCCCGCACCCGGTTTCCGTTTTTCTTCGTTCCACGGCGGCTGCAGAACTTATCGATTTTTTGAATGCGTTCCGCAAAACCACACCCCCGCGACCAATACCCTCGGGTTGATCGTGGCTCGCGCGTGTACCGAACGTGTACTGCGTGTAACGCGTGTGTCCCACCGTTTTTCCTCCGGTCGATTTCGTGCCGTCGATAAATCTATCGCGATCGTAACTTCCGACCCGGCGAGGTTCGAGCTGCGAACGCGCGTTACTCGACGATGGGTTGCGAGACAAAGTCTTCCCTCAGCTTCCCGTAAATCCGAGGTCCTCCGCCGAGGCGGCGCGACCAGGCGACGAGAGAGGGAGCCAGAGAGAGAGAGAGAGAGAAAGAGAGAGAGCGATAGTTCTATCTCGCAGAGACCACCCCCTCGGGCAAGAGATAGATATACGATCTATTTGGGAAATTACTCGATGGGATCGACGGCTCGGGGAGAGAAGGGTTACCGGGACGCGACCCGCTCGCAAAAATTTCGGAAGACCACCCCCCCGTTGTCCGTACATCGTTCTAATCGTCGATCGACCGGCGGTCGATAAAGCGAAAAAGCGAGCAGGAAAAAAGGAGAGACGAAGCGGAAGAACCACGGAGAGACCGGGCAGCGATCGCGGCGGTCAGAGGGATTTTTCTGTAGGCGAAGTCATTCTTTTTGCTCCCGTTGTCTCTTGTCCGCGACCCACCCCTTTGCAACCACCGTCGTCGTCGCCGCCGTCTCAGCGTGGTAGAGGCCGCGCGAGAGAGAGAGCACGAGAGACCGAATGGTTGTAATGCAGCGAGCGTTACACACAGTGGTAACAATGCCGCGGATAGATGCATGCGAGCATACTGCACGGGTATGTGCGTGCTTGCGCGAGTGCGTGCTTGCGCGAGTGCGTGCGTGTGAACACGTGAACATAGATCCCGGGGAGCAGGGGGGTGATGTCCGCCTGTATTATGTGTGGATGCATGGAGGAGAGGGTGGGCGGTATATACACCGATCCCCGATGAAACACAACACGCGAGAGAAGGTAGATTTCTCTCTTTCTCTCTGTCTCTCCACCTCCCTTTGTTTCTCTCTCTCGTACAGGAGCTTAACAAGAGATACATCGCGGCTATCGAGCAACGACGATGGCCAAGCGGGAATGCCAGTATTCGCGCGCGCGAGCCCGCGTGTGTAAGTGCGCGTGTGTACGCGCGGGGGCATCCGGGGAAGAACGTGGTCGGGCGCGCGCGCGCGCTCGCGTACAAGCCGATCTATCCGCGAATGTCTTTGCGGTGGTACGCGCCTGTGTGTTACGTTGAAAGCAGGGCGGCTTCATCCCTTAACGGTTTGGTGAGTCACGGACCGGGAGTCGTTGGAGGGGCGGGGATAAGCATGGGGTGTCTGCCGCCCGTCTGCCTTCCGCCTTTCACCCCTGCTCTCGCCCTCTTCTCCTTCGCCGTTCTCTTTCTCTCTCTCTCTCTCTCTCTTTCTCTTCCCCTCTCCTTTCCTCTCCGTTTCCCTCTCGCCGTTTGCCTCGCGTCCCGCCCCGCATCCCTCCCTTCTTTTCTCTTGTGCAGCCAGCCTGCAAGCACCACCGACACCGACACCGACATCGACACCGACATCGACACCGCCGGAGGCTCCCCTACGAGAGTCAACGACGCCCACACCCGCCCCCGCCCCGCTCGCGCTCGTCCGCTTCCGCGCGGCGCGCACGAGTCTCCTCGCCTAGCCCGCGACGTGGACCGCCGCGACACGACGCGACGCGACGCGACGCCAGCCGCGGAGAAATTCAACCCACCGGCCTCCCGGCAACGCGCTTAACCTTTTAAGTGCGCTCCGACCGATATACACCGCCGCTCAAAAGTCGCGGATGCGTCCGACCGGAGACGCTCCACGCTGCGAGCGTCTCTTTCAGACATCGAGGCTTCCTCCGAAGCTGGATGCGTCGCGCGACCGAGATCGCGATCGTCGCAATTCGTTGGAACCCAGCGACGATCATCGAGATCCTTCGTCCCTTCTCTCTCTCTCTCTCTGACCTACGGCGTTATAGTCGACGCGGAATTTCCTCGAGACGGAGGCTTCGAGACGACGCCGGATGTACACCGCGACTCGGTGACCGTTTCAAGCGGGTGAAGGATTTCGGCGAAATGAGAGGAGGAACCGGGAGACACCGCCGCAGGGTGGACATTCTCGGGTCCAGTTTGGCCGACCTCGACCCGATTGCTTTTTCGAGGCGCAACGATGCAAAATAAAACGGTGGTCGGCGCCTTGGGTTGCCAAAACTCGTCGAAACGAGGGGAGAACGGGTCTTTTCGGAGAAGAACCCCGTCGAACAGGGGTTGGTTTCGCGACTTTTGAGCGTCGATGTAGACGGACGAGACTCTCGCGACGCGTCGCGCTCGTCGCTCGCCTTCGCACCCTCTTCTCAGGGCTCTCCCGTGCCCTCTCGTATCACCGTATTCACACCTCGTTCGTCGTTTCGCATCCGAGAGTCGCTCGCAGCATGGCTGGAAGCGTCGTCTCGCGCCCCCTTTCGTTACCAACGGTCTCGCGAACTCGTTGAAAACCGTTGGTGTTCGTCGCGCACACGTCGCTTCTTTCACGCGACGGTAGCTTCGAACGGTCCGTCATCGTCTTTTGTCGTCTTTGTCGTCGTGGTCGTCGCCGGAACAAATCGTTCGAGCGACTCCAACCCGGAGGATTCTCGGCTGCTCGGTAGCTCGGTCTCGGGAGAGCGTGTGATCGATACGGGATCGTCCATCACGCGCCGCTCGCGGCGAGATTTTGGCTCGCGGATCAGGGAGAGCTGCCACGAGACTGGTCTCGGGGCCGCGGCGCTCGTTTCTCCGTGGCTCCGTGTTTCAATAAGACCGTCGCGTTCCAACCGGGCATTATAAGTTACCGAATAACGAGCCCGACGAGTTTCCTCGAGAAAGAACACTGTCTCTCTTCCTCTCTCTCTCTCTCTCTCTCTCTCTCTCTCTCTTTTCCTTCTCTGTACTTCTCCTAGAGACGATCGATCGGTTCGATCCTCCGAAGCGGATCTCCTACGAGCTTCTCTCCCTTTTTCCGTTTTCGAAAAGACCGAACAGCTTCTCGAAACACCAGAACACCGGAGAAAGAAGAAAGGCAAGCGTAGCCGGGTTTCTTCGGGTTCTCCGCGATGCTCGGTATTTGCCCGGTTTGTGCGGTTAAGCTATTTCGAAATTCGATCAATATTTAAACTGCTGTAACTTTACTAAAATTTATCAACCATTTTAAAGCTTGAGATTTCTACTTTTTGTACTATATACTGTTTTTACTGAAATGGATGTTTTTAGTGCGAAATCTGTCCTTAAAGAGGAACGTATCAGATTGTAAAGTTTGTAGTTATTTTTCAAGCAAGTACTGCGGATAATAATCAATATTTTAACGTTATTCGTCTATTTTATCAATAATTAATTATATTTTTCAACCTGTAAGGCTCGAAAGAGGCAATACTGTCGTACAATAGTCGGATTTACACCTCTTTCTGTTGAAAAATATTGAAGGAAAAAATATTTTATCATTGTGTTTTTTGGGAAACTCTCAAAACAAGCAATAATATGCAATAAAAAAAGGGAGTTCTGTTTAAGGAATTGAGGATGACCTTCACGTGATTTTCAAACGACTATCCAAGATCAAATCAATGACACCATTTTATGTCCCCCTGGAAACCATACAACTTTTGTCTGAAACATTTTTCTCTAAAATGCTTCATTTCCGAGATATACGTCTGTTACACTTCAACTGATTCACCCTGTATGTTATTTAAATTTTATTTGTGTTTTCTTATTTTAGTGTGTATATTGTATGTTTATCATTATTATTTAGTATTTACTTAAGTTGCGATTTTCGATGGTCACTTTTTCGATGGAAAGATTTTGAGAAATGTTGCGATTTCCGATGACCATTTTTTCATAGGTCAACTATAAAATACGGAGTCGGACGTAGTCGGAACCAATTTTTCTTGCTCTCAATCATAAAACTTCAAAGAACACAACGGCACAGAAATGAACGCCGGGACTCACCCGGAAATATAACAAAATCATTACCAAAGTCATGGAATCATAGAAAAGGTGACTGAATCGTCGGTGATCTTCAAATATTAATAACTACAAAAATGTATGTAGTACACAAGTGAATTTCTCTTAAAAGTATACCCTATACTTAGCTGGAAAAACTTCCATAAAACAAAAATCTATTTAATTTACTTAAATAAGGTAAAAATTATTAATAGGTGAATTCGTTGAGAAACGAAAGCGCGTTAACAGAATTTCAAACTTCCTACAAATTTCAATTAATGGATACATGAATGGGAAAACGAATGATGGGAGATTGTTCCTCAGATATTCAGCTAAGTAACTCAAGCATCAAAAATTGTACAATTTATGTAAACTTTTAAAAAATTCAATTTTGACCGCACAAATCGGGCAAATACCCCATTGCGCGCGCAATTCTCTTTTCGTTGCCGACCTCGAACTCGGTCGCGATTCCTTGGAACTCGGGCCTCGACGGCTCTCGAGACGCCGATTCTTTGCTGATCCTCGATGAAATTCGGACGCGGATCAGTCGAAACATAATCGCGGATGTCGCGTTCGCTGCGACACTCGATCCCCCGTCTAGAGTTCGGAGGAGAGGGGTCGGAACTCGAAAGGAAACGATCGTCGGAGTTCGCGAGTAGTAGAAACGAGCGGTTGAGCCCGGCTAGTGGTACGGCCGGAGAGTGTAAGCGCCAGTAAATATTAAAGATCGCGGGATTTATCGGGCCGAGGAGACGAACGGTGGGGGAGACGCGACCAACGCGGACGGGGCAAGCACCGTCTGTCGGTGCGGAATTCGACGACCGATACATAAAATAGCTCCGCGAGGAGATACCCTCGATTTCGATGCTTCGGGAACGAACGCACCGTAAAAAACAGGATCGATGGGACATTAATGCCGGACGGTTATGTCGTTCCACATGGCGAACTCTCGAATAACTGTACCACGGGCGCTGTTCGAATCGCGCCCCCCGCGAATTCATCTTCTCGCGGCGAAGATACATTCGGCCACCCCTTCCCCTCGTTCTCCCGCCCCGCCACGCCGCACACCTATAGTACCTATCGCCATCCCGCAATCCCGACATCTTTGCCTCGATCGCCGTTCGATCGGGTTGCATCGTTTATTATCATTAATATTGCTATTCACGTTGCTTCTCCCGAGAACCACGCCCCCCAGTCCACATCCTCGTCTCGAAGGGGATGATCTTTGTTTCCGTAATGCCGCCACTTATATGTTCTTCTTTCAAATAATCTTCGATTGTGATTTGAGGAAATAGATACTCGGAAATAGACCCGTATAACGCGGTGAGAAAATTGTTGAAAATTGCTGTGCATTAGACCGGGTCGAAAAAACATTTTGTTGGTACGAGAAAAGTTGTTTTTCGACGCTATGGCGTCGATAATGGCAGGATTGAAATTTCAATATGCGAATATATCTTCAGGTTGCGCGTTCAGCCCGAAATTTGAGAATTTAGGGGAAATATCGACGTCTTTAACGCTAAACCTACCGAGCACTAAAAGCGATTAAAATGTTTTAGCATACAGAAATGACAAGGCTCTATTTATTTAGATTTCGTGCAATTTTTATTACGATATGTGCTTGGATAAAGAAATTTATCGAATCAATTTCCATATAAGCAACCTCATAATTTCAATAATTCTAAGATGACAAATATAAAACCATGTCATTTGACCGGTTAGTGGTAGGTTTATGAATAGGTGTTAAGGTGTTAAGAATATCAAGATCGAAGTATACTTTGTACAGACGGCGTAAACGCAACCAAAAACCCGATTAAACAACTATTTTATGCGTATGACTTGCGTATGCTGAATTGAAACATTTTGTATGGGGCGATCTCAATTTCGAAAAATATGTTTTTTTTTACTGTGTACCTTCACAAAAATAAATAGTAATTTGAATTGTCCCATATAAATTTAAAATCCTCAATTTTAAATTTACAATAAATTTTCTAATTCATGGCAGTAAGTGTACAGTCGTCTTACACAATGTTTTGAACATGTACTGTACAATTACTGCGACATGCAATACATATAGACAGTATTCTTAAACAACTTTACTCGTTGCGCAAAGATTTTTAATTATTGAATGGTTCAATTTCTATTTCGATTTAAGAGCCGCCCCCTTACGGTGCGGCCTGATGCGGCCGCCTCTCCGTATCGTAGCACTGGTTCCCACGATTAATTCGTACAGAATTAGTCTTCGATTCCGCGTGACGCGGACCGACGTCAGACAGCAGCCTAAGGGCGACGATCGCCGCCGCTATAAGAGCCGAATAAAATTGAAAAGCGTTCCAGCGACGGTGGAAACGGGGGCGGGGATGAGAACCTTTGTCTTGTCCGTGGCATGGCGCGGCGTCGCGTATATGGAACATATGTGGACATCCACAATGGAGGAGGGTATAAAGCGTGGCTCCGGAAAGCTTTTCGTCCTTGGCACGTGATCGACAAAAAGTAATTCGGATTTTTAGCGGTGAAATATCTGTGGCACAATTGCGACTAGAAGACGATGAAATCACCGCTTGCGGCGACATCTCGCGCGAGCATTTATCTTTTCGGGAATATCGGTATTCCTCGCTCCTTTTTCGCCCGTCACACTCCCACCCCCGGGTGGCATCCTCTCGGACTCTCCTCGCTGTCCTCCATCGCCATCTCTCTGCGCCGTTTCCGTGTTTCGTCAAGCAGAGGAGAACGAACGAGAGATTAATTCGTGAGAACGTAAAATTACCGCGGGACGCTCGTCGTTAAACAAATACTGGTATCTCGACAATTTGATAACGACGTATCGGTCTCTGCCGCTGTCCTCGAGAGAGGCTTCTCGCGCCGAGAATCCGTCGGCAAACACTCTTTTCGGGTCGAGACAGGCCGGGATGCGGTAAACAAACCGAAGAAATAATTACCGGGAGAGACCGAGCTCCGCTGCCCCCGACTAGGGCCGTGTTCGAGTTGCTCCCAATTAATCTGTTGCTCTCTCCTCTCGGCGAAACAGCTTCTCTCTCTCTCGCTCAACTCATTTTCTCGGTCGTCGAATCTTGCCAATGAAAAAATTTCACCTCGGACTTTGTCGGTCGGACTAATCTGTCTTATCGCGCGTACGTGCAATTATCGTATCCAGTAAAATATTTCTGGATTACTCTGTCGTTGCTTTCGAAGCGTGGTAGAAGTAACACGTCCAATCGCATTGGGCATCGGGCACCGGAGCGTAAAGGGGCGTCGTTCGTCTTTGGTCCGGCCTCGTTCGAGACCCGAGAGCAACCCGTGCCACCGTACTTTTCGAGGTCGGTACGCAGCGCAGCGCGTAGCATCGCGTAGGATCGCGTAGGATCGCGTAGCATCGGGTACTTTTGCCCCTTCGCGCCGCAATGCGACACCACCGGATCTGCCATCCCCTGTCTTCTCTTCTGTCTCGTGTCTCCTGTCGGGACAACATCATTTCGAAGGGTTGTTAGCGTCGTCGACGGGCTTCGAGCTTCGAGCAGACACTCTTAGTCCTATTTGGGTGTAGAACGCCACTGCGACACGGGAGCTGTCTCTTTTTTTTCTGGGGATCATCGCGCCCCTCCCGCCCGGGATTCTAGATCTTCACAGGGGATCGCATCCCCTTGCTGCTCGCTCGCTCGTCGACAGATTTACACGATCGGCCATGGCCACGCGACCTCGTCAGCTGACAGCGTTCTCGTTAGCTCCGTCGGAAACTACTGTCCAGTTTTTTTTTCATTTAATTGGACGATCGTCCCAATTTACAACGATATCGTAATTGCTGTCTTAAACTAGAACACGATGGGACCTGTGTCGGTCGACGTGTACGACCGAATTAAAAAGCTACAACGCCGGACCCTCGGTAACGAAGTAAAATCATACGAGAGGTCCATTATTTTTCTGGAATGCGAGAAGTCTAGCCTTCAGCGACACTTTTCGGTTTCAACCCGAGACGGATGGGAAAAAGCGATAGATAAAAGATCAATCTAGGCCGCAATCGCCCTCGAAAGCACGTATTTTTACGTTCACGATGCGTAATTTGCATGATTTGGCAGCATGTAGCTGTCGCAGCTTTATGAAAATGACTACGCGAGCAGCTTTATGCTTCCGAATAGTGCAAATTACGCCTCGTAAATGTTAAAATAGGATTTTTGAGAGCGATTGTGGTCTAGATTGATCTTTCATCTAGCGCTTTTGACTACTGAATCACCTCATTGCACGCATTATCGAGAAATGAGATGACGCATCTCGCACCCTTGCAATCCTGCAAACGAGAGTCTTATTTTGCAACTATCAAAATTATACAGCTACTTCCATGAGAAATGTTTCAATAAATTTCTTTATTCCAGCACATACTATGATAAAAATGGTACACAATCCAAGTAAAAATGCTTGATTTATGTACCTACCATTTTTATTATAATACAGGCTTGTCATTTTTGTAAGGTAAAATTTTAATCGGTTTTAGTGATTGGTAGGTTTAGTGTCAAACTCTTCCATAGATTCGCTCGAAAGGCTAGTCGAAAGCGTAAAGTCTGGCCTGGGAAAAGCGACCCTCTCGATTCGTTAGCGGTCGAGCGTCCTTGATCGACGAGGAAAATTGAGCTTTGATCAGACAAGAGACTCTTGGGCCGCGACATTCACGCCAACTTTTTGCCGGAGTCTAGCACCATTTTCGATGGAATCGTTTCTCTGGTCAAGTGGTCTGTCTCGAGATCCGGTCAAGATCTCCCTTTGATTTCTTCGAGTCGTCTCTCGACCAATGCCAATATCAAATTCCCAGGCTCAAATTATTCCCAATATCAAATTATAAGGCAGGTCAACCAATCGTGATACCCCGATTTTAATGGGATTTTTGTATGATATAGAACTCAAAAAAATATTTGAATTTCAACATTTTCAACATTTAATTATGTTTGATCATACTTCTCGATTGCTCTTACGTCGTCTTTCACAGAATATATTTCGACCTTGATATTCTTAACCACTCGTCGTATTTTAACGAGTCAGGCTCGTGACGAAGACTTTAAAAGTCTTTCTTTCGTTTGTAATTATTAATTTTTATGCATTTATTAATTATTAATTTATTGTAATTATTAATTTTTATGCATTTATAAAGAAATTCGCTGGGTGAAATATAAACTTTGTAATATTGTAGTGTTGTTTTCAATACAACAAAATCATCGAGGGATGAAATCAATCTTTATTTTATTCCTGCTTCCCACAATCAATGCAGAACATTCTTACTTTGCATAAAGACCTGCAGTCTAGTATTTAATATTTGAGCATTAAAATAAATGTAGTTGTATATTCTCTTCTATATTTGTGGATAAAGACGTTTCTTTTAACTGCAACTGTAAAGAGAATGTTGCAAATTTTTCGGCTGAATGCGCAACCTGAAGGTATCATCGCCCAACTTCGAGATTTTGATCCTGTCATTATGACGTCGAACCACAAGTTTTCCCGTGTGGGGCGTTTTCGATGTCGAAAAAAGTGTTTTCTCGATCCGGTCTATGGGATATTAATCAGAGATTTGAGACTTTCTCGGCCATCATAGAGTTATTGCTGTTGAGGCTTATACCCGAAAGTCTCAATACAGTAAACGCCCCTTTATTGTCCGGGTTCGTGGGCACGATCACTGTTCAGTGCCTACCCACTCCACTGGCTGCCAACGCTTCGGTCACGGGATCCGTATTTCATTCTATCCTCTATGTTCGGCTCTCTATTGAAGTCCCGCTCGGCGCGGTCGGCGATGCAGTCATAAATCAAAAATAGTGTCCGGGTACGATCGCTGTCCGTGCAAAACACGGCTGTTGGACAGTAAAGGGGTGTTTAACTCCCTTGTTAATATTTCTCGAGAGTTTTCCTAGCTGTCGTACCGGTGCGGTGTCGAAGTTCGGGCCGCTTTCCGTGCGTCTTTGATGGGAGGACAGTCGTTTTCGGGCAACCCGAACGTATTGCCGGCGTTGCAGCGTAGTGTTGGCCGGCTGACCAATTATAATCTGTGGTCTGTGTCTATCGATCCGGAATACGAGCAGGCCACACTTTAATAGAGAGTCCCCACGCGACACGCAACAGTCTCGGCGCGTCGCTCGACCCGTCGACGAGGATAGCAGCAACCCTAGCGGAACCTTGGAATAATTTCGACGAAACGGACACGGCTCGTTCCCGAAACGGCCTCGAGCATCCAACGGGCCTAACGTGTCCGTGTACGTACACCTAATCTCGAGCGCCGATTTGTTCGACGGTTGCTTTCTCGGACCTCCATCGCGCGTTTCGCGGTTCGATCGATATTCTAATGTGGTATTTGGGACACCGGCAGCGTCGTCTTTCCCATCGTAATTCGTGCGTATTCGACCCGGGGCTGAACGCTGGCCTTCGTTTTTGGGTCAGGTCCCGAAGCAGCGTGACGCGGTGCGCGCGTTTTAATCTTCCACGGTTTAATCTGTCGAAGAGTTCGCCGTTCGCCAGCTCGGCGACGTGCGTCGTCCTCCACGACGCGGCGGCGTGTACGCGAGACCGAGTCGGGGAATTGGCGAATCGGCCCAGCCACATGGCCAAGATGGCGAGAATCGAGGCAGCTAACCGGCCAGCTCGCCCGTAACGACGCAAGAATTATTATCGTCGAAGCGGAATCGTTTCCATATCGTTTGCGAATCGACGTCCGGGATGTTCGATCACCGCGTTTGCTCGGCGAACGCTATTCGGACCAAAACGCGAGCACAGAGAGAGCGCTCTATCGGCATCAATTTTTCAGCGACGCCAATCGTTAACGTATCTCGTTGGCGGAATTTCGAGCTCGACGAGCCGTTACCGAGCGACGCGTATTCAATTGGGGAAAAAATGGCGGATTCAAGGAAAGGCGTGGATAAGAATCTCCTAATCGATTTCAAGCAAAGAGCGCGGGAGGACGTCCTCCTTCGCCACGGTCCAGTCCTGGATCTCTCGTCTCGCACTCTATTTCATCCCGATGTGTATTTTCCAGGGACGATATTTCGACGGAACGAAAGCTTCCTTCCCGGTCCTTGTTCCTTTTTCCGCGGGACCGACGAGAGGCGTGCCAAACTCTGCGAGACTGTCATCTCGTTGCCGGCGTTATCCACGCGACATCGCCTCGTTCGTCATCCATCCATTCTATTTTTAGGTTCGGCTAGCAAAAACAGATACGTACCAGTTATTGTTAACGAATTTCGTATCTACTCGCCGCAAACATTGACAATTAACTGCAACTGCCCCAGAGGGGAATCCCTGCGCGAAGAAGGAGACGGTACAGAACAGAAAAGGTACCTTGAAGAAAGAGATCCTAAGAAGTTTTACCTGCGGTAGAAGGTGTAAGTTCGGCTAGCAAAAAGAGATACAATCGGTGTACAAAGGATTAGTACACCTTTTAAAAACGAACAGCTTCTTCCAAATTGGACCCGACAGCCTGAGTTTTCTTGACTCTTCACTCCGAATTCATCCTTTTGCAAATCAAGTTTAACTTCATGCAAATTTCACTTTTTTGGGAAAATCCAGTGCACGAAAGAAAAAGTTGTGCGCCGTTCAAGGAGAGTATGTACCGTCGGATTACCATTTCTTTTCGCTTTTTCCAACATTTTTCATGCGGTGTAAATTTCTTTTCAAAGTCGTGAAAAGTCATATAACTCAATTTTTTGCTAATAAAGAACAGAAATTCTACGAGCATGGGATCTTTAGGTTGCCTGAAAAATCGCAATAGATCATAGACTGAAGTATCATAAAACTTATTCTAAATAGTAAAAAATCGGCTTTCATTTTCCCTTGAGTAAACAAAACGACTTTTCGAACGACCTGACAGTATTTTCTCTACAATTCCGACAAATTTCAATTATTGAAAAAATCTCTTTTCACACCGTGCAGTAAATTAATTGCTATAACTTCTCAAAAAGTTATCGTTTTTTAGAGCAGCTGCCCAACTGTAAAAGAGAGATTAACCCCTTCCCCTACAATATCGTGTCTGACTCGTGATGAAGATTCTGAACAGAGTCTAATAAATATATGTATGCAACTAATTTCCTTTAAACAATATAAAATATAAAATTCTACATTGGTTTTGTTAACAGCTATTGGAGAATACATAAGCATACAATAGATACAAAGTTTTTCCTTTTTTAAATTATACGAACTACAAGAAAGTTCTGATCACTGAAACCGTAAAATAAATCGTAGGGCAAGGGGTTAACATTCGAAGAAGAAGTTTGACTTGTGGAAGAAGGTCCGGTTACCGAAAGACCAAATTGCTGAGGAGTGAACGGTGAGGGTCACAGGTGATAAACCGTAGGCTATAGAAGGCTATAGATACAGAAGAACCGAGACAGTCGGAAATCCATCGAGTAGACGGCGCGAAACAACCGGACGAGGACACTTCGCCGATAAATTCTGATTTTCAAACCCGAGCTTCCTCCACCTCCTCCTCCACCTTCTCCTTCGCCTCCGAGCGACCCTTAGTTCCATTCGAACGTCCTCTAGTCCCGCGGACGAAGCCTATTTCGGGGGAGGTTCTACTCTCGAATGGCTCGATCGAAAGGAAGCTGGTTCCGAGACGGGAAACAATTTGGCGGGTCGAGACTTGAAGAAAATCGTAGCCTCGCAATTTCGTCAAAAAGGCGGCGTCGACCGTTGTGCTGGTGTTTGGCGTCGCCCCCCGATCTAGCCGAGATAGAACGATAAACGTAGATTCGACGTGTCGCCGTCGTCGTCGTTGTCGTCGTCGTTGTCGTCGTCGTTGTCGTCGTCGTCTACACATTTTCCCTCTTCTTCTCGATCGAGAGAAATCCTTTGCGAGACATCTCGTGTGGGGCGGGTGAGGGTCGGATATAGTTATGCAATACCGCTGACTCGGGCTGGATTGAAAGGGAAAAAAATGGTAGCACGTAGAACCGGAGAGACAAATTCGACCGATGAGACGATTCAATGAGAAGGGAAAGCTTCTTCGCAAACTGTTATCGCTGTATTCGTGGATGAATGACCGAGAGGGGGCGACTGGGAAAACCTTGTTTCACCGATCCAGCGAATTGATCCCCCCTTCGAGAGAGCCCGGCAACAAAGGACTCGAACAAACAAATTGTTCGGGGTCAGATTCCTCTGGTGAGATTGCGAGTTCCACGATTGTACCGAGCTCCGACAAACAGACACCGGTCGCGGCCGTACCGCGAAAGCCTCCCGGATCCCGAAAGACTCCAGACAACGGCGAAAGACATTCGCGTAAACGACAATCGCAGCCTCAAATCCAATTTCTTCTCCGCGTTTCGCAATTCGATTACGATGCTGGAATACGTCCGCCGCCCTCCGACCCTTCCCACCCGTTCTCCCAGACACGTCGCCCGGTCGCGTGGATATCGAATGACGGTAACGTCACGCTCGCGATCTCGTCCGGTGCAAACAAGCGTATTAGAAACAGCTTAGCGGATCGTACGCGAACGGAGATCCGAGGCTTTCGGCCGTAAACCGTCCTTTTTCAATCATTTTTCCAGCGTTTCGCGTGCGTGCATCCCCGCCGGGCATCAGCACTCTCGGTCTTCCGACCTCCGACGACTTAGGCTACGGATATTGTGCCTCCGATATCGGACGATTCCACAGACGCACCGTGGTCTATTTGCCTCGAAAAGTTCGCCGAAATACGATCTTTCAAATCGTGCACACGATGAAATATTTTCGTTGTCTGAAAGATTTTGAACAAATTGTAATCGGTAAGAATTACATGAGAATTTAACGCTTTACGCTTTATAACTAGTTGGGGCCTTGGGCAAAGTAGAATTTCGGGGCCCCTAACCCCAACTAAATAACTTTCACGTTGGAAAGAATAAAACAATTGTAAAAACATCTACATATTTACTATTGCATAAAAAGTGAAATAAATTCTTCTTCATCCTTGAAAACCTTTTACATATAAATAGAAAATATTTGGTAATTACATATATTGATATATAAAGAGCATTATAAATCTAATGCATTCATGATTGCAATATTTATTTAAATATTTACTTCTCGGGCTCTTTTGCCGCAAAATTATTAATTAGTTCGTTAAAATCAACACAATTCGTTACATCACTTTCAATAGAAAATATGGATAAATATGACAGTTTTTCAAAGTATTTCTTAAATAGTTCTTCATTCTTTTAAGGACATTGAAAGAACGTTCTGCCGATGCATTGGAAGCTAGAATTGTTAGAAATATTGTTAAAATTCCCTCAACATAATGTCGGTATGCGATCACTGTCCGTGCAGAACACA
The DNA here is from genome assembly GCA_028455795.1 of Lasioglossum marginatum. Lineage (NCBI taxonomy): Eukaryota > Metazoa > Arthropoda > Insecta > Hymenoptera > Halictidae > Lasioglossum > Lasioglossum marginatum. The sequence continues at coordinate 4,901,434 of CM052262.1, forward strand.
GGCTGTTTGACAAGAATCGCGACTTCACTGTATTATGAATTTTCCCAAATTACGGTTTGAAATTTTTTTATGAGAGAAACGTAGAATTTGGATCTTGGATCTTGGTTTGTGTTTGGGGCCCCGTTTTGCTTGGGGCCCCGGGCAATTGCCTAAGTTGTCCATAGGGTAACGCGCCACTGGTAGGGTGTGTACCATGCTGACGATTGAATGAAAAATGACTCCGGCGCCGCGTTCGGAGGGTTGATACAATAGGGAACCGAAAGCTAGAAATAACGTCATTAGCGTTAGCCGCCTATTGGTTCTCTTCTAGTCGAAAGTTAGCGACGAGTCAAAGTTCCGTCGAGGGAGTCACGGGACAGAAGGTTCACATCACGTTCTGAATTGACTTAGGGAATGACCGGAGGGTACGAGGCACAAAACGAGTGTACGGGTTAGAGGAAACTTTTATCTGGGAATCATTGGACGAGCCGTAGTGTCGCGACCGAAGTAAAAGTCGAGTGTCGGGCACGGCGGACTATCGATAAAACCGTTTAAAGTGATTACGCGACGGCTTGTGGATGGAGGTGGAACGGTGGACGGGGGTTGGGAGGGGTTGGTTGCGGTCGCGAGAGTGCGAGAGATAGAACGGTTTTCGCCGACACCGTCGCGCGGTAACTCCGTCACCGTCACCGTCACCGTTATCGTCGACGAGCGACGACCGTCGAGCGACGAGCGTCGCCAAGCTCCATCCACGGTCGAAAGTCGAACCTCGCCGACCTCAGCGCGAATCTAATTACGCTGCGACACGTAAGCGACGTGTGACTCGATAGTGCCGCGCCATATCGCTAGTGCCACAGCCTCGCGATATATCGCATCTTATAGGGCCGAGGCTATTGACCGTAATACGGTCAGTCAAATAAGAGGGTCAGATATAGCTGGAGTGGTAACCCTGATCCAGATCTATCGCCACGTGGTTGCCTCGATGGTCGCGCATCGGCCAATCGGCCAATTTGCGCTTCGCCGGTTTTCAGTATCGCGTGTTTCGCGATCTCGATCGCCTTCCTTTCATCGTCGATCGGTTCTCAGAAGGTAGTTCCGCGGTCTACGTTCCTCGAGAGCGCGCCAAGGGCTCGTCTCTGTCGCCCTTTGACCGCACACCGCACGGACCGCTGCTGCTCTTTACGGTTCCTATTGCCAATGAACAGCGTGCACGCGACCCTTCCAGAGGGAAAACCTTCGGAAGGTCGACCGTACTGCAAAGGCACTAGTAATTGAAAATTATACTCATTCTCATATTGATTAAGAAGAAGCAAACCGCGATCCATTTACCTACTCTGTTCCTAAATTAGATTTCATATGGTACTATCTTCTTTTCTACTAACTTGTATTAATCTTTGCAAGTAAACGATATCATAGTAACTACCTTTAGTGTTTCTGGCTTTACTATACGTGGTCAACTACTAAATAACGTATAGTCAATTAGTAGTATTCTCGCTTTCCAGGATGGTCAACTTCTGACACGATTATTGAATATTCGAACATGTCTATAAAACTTGAATAATACAATTATTTATAAAAAGTTAACTTTGCTTCGCAATGTAAGAAGTTCAAACAGCATTTTCACGCATAGACTCTTTCTATTTAATGAAGGATAAGAGGCATTTATATTTATGCAGAGAATTTTCCTTCACGGTCAACACTACTGGTGCTTTTACCTTAATTCAATCCAGTTATGTTCGACTACGAAAATATACGTGGAACGAGACGGATGCCGCGAACGAGCAACTTTATCAATGGCGGCGCGCCGGAGGAAAATTAGAAAGCCTCCGATCTTGATTCGCCCGACGACGGTGATTTTTTTTTCTTGCATATGTGTCGACGCGGAGTCTGGTTATTACCGATACGCCTGCTTCGAGTGCCCGTAGCAATTCTCCGGAGGAGAAGTCTCGAGTTGACGCGCGTGGAAACGTGCACACGCGGACGGGCTCCCGGGGCGCGTCGTCGGCGCGTCGCGAATCGATTCGCCGGTCGTTAGCGCGTTGAAAAAAAAGGGAAAGAGAGAGAAAGAGGGGGAGAGGGAAAAGGGGTGGGTTGATTCACGGGAAAATCATGACGCGAATCGACTCGTTTGTTTGGGCGATAAGAAAGCAGGGAGAAGGTTACGTTCCTGGAAAAAAGCATCTAGCGTCGGCTCGGCCGTCGATTGTCGCGTGCCTCGTCACCATCCTCGTTCCGTAAATATCGATGCTGTTCATTATCATAGCCGCCGTCGCGAGCACGAGTCGCACGCCATCGGCGACCATCCACCACCACAGCTCCGCTCCGATTTCATTCGGAGTTCGACCTTTTCGACGGCTATCCTAATTCCCCAGTTTCCACTGGAGAGTTCCAGAAGGAAATCCTCCACGACGCTCGGCACACGTTATTCCCGGTCGTGCGAATTCGATAAAAGTATGTCGGCTCCAGCGACTACGAAAATAATAATTGAGATCGATTCTATTCCCTCTTCTCCTCGACCGAAGAAAGCCGCGCGACATTTCGCGGACTGCTTTCGTGGTCGCCTGAAATGAAAAATAACAACGGGAATGTCGGCTCCATTGACTACGAAAATAATAATTGACTCGATCTATTTCTAAGGCTGGATAAATTGCAAAGAGAAAGCTGTTCGAAATTTCACGGACGTGGTCGCCCGAAATGAAAAATAACAACGGGAATGTCCGCTTCATCGACTACGAAAATAATAATTGACTCGATCTACTTCTAAGTCTGGCTAAATTGCAAAGAGAAAGCTGTTCGAAATTTCACGGACGTGGTCACCGGAAATGAAAAATAACAACGGCAATGTCGGCTCCATCGACTACGAAAATAATAATTGACTCCGTCTACGATTTGATCCTCGCCCCGATCGATTCTATTCTTTCTTCTCCTCGATCTTACTTCCTGAAACTAAGTCTGGCTAAATTGCAAAAAGGAAGCTATTCGAAATTTCACGGACGTGGTCACCGGAAATGAAAAATAACAACGGCAATGTCGGCTCCGTGGACTACGAAAATAATAATTGACTCCGTCTATGGCTCGATCCTCGCTCCAATCGATTCTATTCTTTCTCCTCCTCGATCGATCTTACTTCTTCGAGTCTGGCTAGATTACAAAGAGAAAGCTGCGCGAAATTTCGAAAGGTAAACGGCAATGAACAGGAATAAGCGTATGGATAGTGCGAGATAAAAATTACATTTCACAGAGGCGGAGGGTAGTTTTAGCACCGGATCGCCGATCGACCCCTCGCGTGTTTCTTCGATTTTTTCTGGACAGAACTAGAAGATGTTGATGAAGAGAATCGATTGTTCCATCCCTCGCGTGTTCCTTCGATTTTTCGAAAGACGTCGACAAAGATCCGATTGTTCCGCGCCGCGGACTGCGCAACGTTGGGAGTTGCGCAACGGCGGCGAACCCTCTCATTTCGAAAAATGGAAACGCTGTCGTTTTAAGTCGCAGAGTTGATCGATTGACTTTGCGGGAAATATGAGACGTATCCGAGGCGAAAGCATCGGCAAGAGAGCAGGGCGTTTCCCGTGCCAAAGCGTCACTCTCTTTCTCTTCTTCCCCTTTGCCACTCTTTTTCTTGCTGTTTCGGCGAGGCGAGCAATTACACGAATCATACTCTTTTGTTAGAGGATGATTCCCAACGACTTCTCTTTGTGCTCTAGACATTCCGCAAGAAAGGAATCTTGCTGCTTTTATTCCGGGCTAGTATCGTGATCATTAATTTATTCGGATAACGGGAGCCGCCGCGTAAACTCATCGGAGGATCTCTAAACCTTCTAGAACCTCTAAACCTCTTTTTGTACAGGCGAATATCGAACCGACTGACCAACCAACCGACCGATCGGGTAAAACTATGCACGGTGGTGATGAATGATCCGTGACGCCGATGACCCAACGATCCTATGATTTTCAATTTTCTTTTCTTTCGCTTTTTTTCTCCAGCTTCGAGGGGAACAGGCCACAAGAGGAGATGAGAAAGAGAGAGAGAGAGAGGTCTCTCGCGCAAGCGCAACCCCGCCAATCTCGGATTACGGCGATTAAATGAATTGGGTACACGGGGTTGGTGAACCGGAAAACCCACGCAGTTTTCGCGTCGCTGGAACGCGGCGATTCGTATTCCGATTCTTTTTTTTCCTCTTGTTCTCCTCCTCGCCGTGAAGGCGGATCCGCGGAGGAGCGGGATCGAATTCGCGGACGAAGAGAGAAGAAAGGACGAGCTGGAGAAAGAAATGAGGGAATTAGTAAAAGGAGAAGAAACGCGGTAGAGATGTACGACACGCGCGTGCGGCCGCGGAAGAATTCGTGAGATATAGCGGGATAAGAGGAGCGAGAGCACGGCGGAAAAGGAAGCAGAGGAGACGGCGAGAGGAGGGAGAAACACACCCTCGATTTCTATCCTAGAGCAGAGTACTGTAGCGGCAGGACGAGGAGAGTCAAGAGGGAATAAAGGGAGTGTAGGAGATGTACGAAGAGCGGCGCCCAGCTGGAGCCACGTGCATCGATCTGACTACAGGCGCCAGCCGTCCTATCCGTCGGCTCGTTCGTCCATGAGTTCGACCCTGTCCCACTCCAACGCATCTCTCGAACCGTTCCATCCCATCCTGAACATCCCGTCAACCTCTCTGTTCCACCTCTTTCTCCCCCCCCTCTCTCTCTCTCTCTCTCTCTCTCTTCTCCACGCCGTATTCTCTCTTCTGGTTCTCCTCGGGCTTCTCGGGCTTTCTCGGGCTTCTCGGGCTCCTCGGACTCTCCTCCGACTTCTCCGCCGCTCCCCGTCCCACCCTCGAATCGTTCCTGCCCCCCGTTGCTGATATTTCCCGCGATAGCGGAGAAGAGGCGGGGAACAAAGGGTGGAATCCCCCATTTTTTTCTTCCCAGTTTGCCATCGCCTGGGAAGGTCGTGCCTTAACCCCTGCTCGCTCGCGTCCTGCCCGAGATGAGTTTGTCCCTGGGATACGCTCCTTCAGGTTGAACGAACTCCGGTGGTGGCTCTCGTCCACGACTTTCTCGAACGATTCTCTCTCAACCCCCGCCCCCTTCTGCTCTTTCTCGCGACCTCCTCGCAACTTACTCGCTTCTCCCCAGAGATATCGTCCGCCGACTAGAATTTCATCCTCGCCGATCGTTCGCGCCTTGCGATCCCTTCGATCCGAACGCCGAAGACGCAGATCCTCCGGAGTCGCTCGAACAGGCGCGACGCGGACCCGACGAAAAACTCGTAGGTGTCTCGAGAAATTCGAGTGGACAATGCACGGCTTTTAATTTATTATGTGTTGCTTACAGATGTCAGAGCTTACAGACGTGCAGCCTTGTACAAATGACATCATAGAATTTATATAGACCTTCTGTGATTTTTTTATAACACGTGCTTGGACACAAGAATGTGTAGAATCACGTCCAGTGGAAGGATCATTATCAAAAGAACCAGAAATCGATCATTCGAGGCGGTGCTAGGTTCAGCGTTAATATGCCTTGCCTCGAATGTCTTGGCGACAGCCATAGATTCTGAACAATCACAGTTCGGCCGTAGATTATAAACTATTACAACAATTCCTCTCGCGGAGCGTACGATCGTTGAAGATCGAGAAGAAGTGTCGGCGAGACACGCCCAGCAACCATCCGCGTCGCTCGAGGGAAATCGCGAGAGAATTTCGGTTCTTTCGTCTAGCATTTCTGTCGGAGGAAGGTGGACTGTATGGACGACATCGCAGGTACGAGAGTAATCAAGAGTCATCAAGATCGCAGCTTGAAACAGGTTCGATCGAGACCGTTCGAGCGTCGGAGAACGGTGAAGAGAATCTCTCGACCCTGTCCCGCTTCGAACTATTCGCAACTAGTTCGTCTGGTCCTGGTTCGTCAGCCCCGACGTCGTGACCTTCCAAGACTTTCGAGCACCCTTACCTATCGTCTGCGCGTGTAAACTCCCGATTCCCGAGAGAATCTCTGGGCCGACCAATTCCGTCGAGAAGACGCAATTGTTCCGCTTTCCCTTACCACGTACCGTTTCACCGATAGGAGAATCCATTAGAAACCCGATCGTAACGGGCCGTTCCCCCGATCCGTTGGATCCTCCAGTTTGCAGCCAAGGTCGAGAAGGTCTCGGTGGAGCACCTCCTTTCCACGGATTCACGGTTTCATGGCGAGGTGACGAGGCGGCGAGGTGGCGAGGTAGCGAGGCGGTGAGGCGGCGAGGCGACCTTGAATGCGCTATTACGGCTAAGAGCGCGCGCAAACCGATAGATTTTAACGGATTACCCCGCGTCGCGACGCGTCGCCGCGGATCGTTTAATAGCCGTGTCCCTGTACGTGTTCGTGGCCGTGTCGGATCCAGCCAGCGGTTACGCGTATCGATTATATTACCTAATCGTGGCCAGTCCGCGAAAACAAGGGACGCTTTCGTTAAATGAAAATAGATCAATCGCGCGCGCCCGCAAGATTCCGAGCCTTGGCATAGTTTGCCGGGAGCTAACGAGAGATAAAGACGACGAGAGGGAGGGAGATTATTGTCTTCGTTCTCCGGTAAGAAGGATCGAGAAAAACGTTTAGCCGCCGCGGTTCGGGTACCGACTTCTCCCACAAAGCCGCTCTAATTCCCCGGATGTTTTCGGTACTGCGCGAAGCGGTTCGTTTCTCGGACGGACCAGCGTCCGAGGGTGGTCGGGAAAAAATGAAAATCGACGCCGTACGTCGGTGGTTCGTTACCGCAGAGTACGGCGAGTTTTACCGCTCTCCAGCTTTCACGAAGAATTGCGAAAGGCGATGGCGAACAGGGCCGTGCTATGATACAGAGAGGCGGCCGCGCCAGGCGGCACCGTTAGGGGGCGGCACATAAGCAGCGAAGTCGAAATACAATTTGACTGCGGGGACTCAACATCCCAGCGTTCAAAATCATCTCCACTTTCTTGAAGACTAATGACATGTTTATTTAACACTAGGTTAAGGACTAGACTAAATCGTACAAAGCGCCATGCAACATTTCAAAGAGGAAGTTCCTTATGTAAATTCAGTTATATATTACCCTATTCTGTTTTTATATTATCTTAACCCCCATCCGTCCCTCGCGTCAATTTGACACAGTTTTCCCGAAATAAGTTATACTGTTCTGTTATTTGTAGATAAATTTGTCCGAAACTTGGCGACTTTTATTTTTTTAATGCTAAACATATAACCGCAAAAAGCTAAGATGTAGATGTGAACTCATCAATTTGAATGAAAAAGACATCGGAAAGTAACTGTTTGATTTGTTATTTTACCGATTTTTTTTACCACTGTGTCAATTTGACACCGAGGGACAGTTCAGTTCGCGAAATGAGGGACGGATGAGGGTTAAGTCACAATCGAAGGTTATTTTAAAGAAAAAAACAATTAAGGGGCATTTCTCATCAAGACTTGCATCATACCGAGAAAATCTACCGCACGGCCCTGATGGCGAAGGTGAGGGCGAACGCGAGGGCGAGGGCGAGCCGCAACCAAGTTCTTTTAAAAGAGAACAACCGTCGAGCGCGTATAATGGCCAGGCCACTACGACAGAAATCTCTCCAGAAGTCTACTAGAACAGCTCATCCGGCAATGACGAACATTCTAAGGAATAGCGGGGTCTCGAGCGTGTATCGTTCGTCGCGACGATTCCTCGTTTATTACGCGTCGCGCGTCGTTCGCGAGACGCTCGTTACCGATATTCCCGTCTTTCCTTCGTCCTCGTGTCTCTCTCCCGTCTGTTCTCGTTCACCTTTGAAAAGCGCAAGAAGCGTAAGCGTAACAAGCGGCTGATTAACAAAACACGCGTGACTCTCGACCTCGCGATCGGATCCGCCCATGCAGCAACGAAACGCTCCGGGTGGGGTGACTTGTCTTATACGCAATCTCTCAAGACACCCCTGACGTTCTGTATCTCGAGCGACGTTCGGCCTTCGGCATGCATTCTATGAAAACGTACATACGTCGCTAGCGGAAGTCAAAATAATTATGCCCGGTTGCTTTCCGTACCAGTAAAAACAATTTTACAATATGCCACGTTTTTAAGACGGACTAAAAAGTATAAAATAATTTTTCCTAGCCCCATACAGATAGTCCTGAAAATTTGTGATTGTGAATTTTGAATAGAAAGAAATTTTTAATATACCACGTTTTTAAGACGGACTAAAAAGTGTAAAATAATTTTTCCTAGCCCCATACAGATTCCTAAC
>CM052262.1:4909743-5013801 GCA_028455795.1 Lasioglossum marginatum
GTTAATAAACATTATTGTGCAAAGAATGTCTTTTCAGGATCCTTCTCGATCTTCCCTCGACCGAGCGATGGAGGCTCGGATTGTGCCAGGTCGTGGCTGATAGGAATCAAGCATTTGAATTGCACAACGCTAGACAATCTCCGGCGCGCTCACGTGACTACCAGGTAATTGACACAGCGCGGGCGGAAGGAAGGGAAACAAGAGAAGGAATAGAGGAAAAGAAATCGAGAAAGAGAGACGGAGAGTTCATAATTGAAGATCAATTCGCGCGAGGACATCGTTCGAGCCCGCGACGACGACGGGACGCACAGAAATCGCGCGCTCGCACGTGCAAAATCCTCCGGCGAATGGTCACCGGGGCATTATGCAAGACTCCGAGAACCAACCTTGGCAATGACCACTAACTATGAGTTGCGTTGGCAACTTGTACACGTCGGCCTGTGTCATTAACTCTCGCCGCTAGAATAATCGTGCATGGCGGATCGTGACCGTAGATCCATCGACTGTTTTTCCAGCGCCTCGCGCAAAAACCATAAAACAACTTGACATCCTTCCGGATTGGCCGATGACACCGAATCCTCCGCGGTCGTCAACAATCCGAAGGAACTGCAACAATAGACAGCTTTGGTTTTAAACAATTCAGGCACGCGGAATTTTCTACGATCGTCAACAATGGAAAGGAACCTCTGCAATAATAGGCAGTTTTATCTTTAAACAATACGTGCACACTGGATTTTCTACGGTCGTCAACAATCCGAAGAAACCTCTGCAACAATAGGTACTTATTCCGTTATCGAACAATTCGAGCACACCGAATGGGGGGCAATAACAAATACCATTTCAGGTGTGCGAATAGGTGTATGCAAAAGTTTTAGTCGTCTTTTCAATTCTCTTTTATTTATACATGAAATCCGTAGTCTAGTCCTATTATCCATGAAAAATTGAAACAGACAATACTTATTTTAGAAGAGGTAATGAACTTGGTTACTTAGACTCATCGACAGCGAATAAACAATTGCATATAAAGGCGGAAATGCATTTTCATTTAATTTCTGCTTCTGACTATTGACTGCGACAATTTTTATCCCGGATAAAAATCCGCGGTCTCATTATCACAGTCATTATGCACGAACAATTTACCCGCCGTTTGATCGATAGAACAAATCTGTATCTTATTTGTGTCGCTGTTTCTTCATGGAAATGTACGTTTACGTTGACTAATAATAACAAAAAACCGGATAAAATGTTTCGTTCACGGGAAGATTGACAGTGCTCGAATATCAACGTATTGTGCATAGAGAACGAGTAGTCGTCGGACGATGATTCACTGTCAGTCAAGACAAATTAGTCTGTCAAACCCTCAATTACGCTAAGCTAAAACACGAGAAGCGGAAGCGAGGCTTATCCGATGGTGATATCGATACACGACTGGTCGAACAGTCTTGAGTGCTCTCTTTTGCACAACGCAGTATCCCATTCCATGACGATACAGCTGTTAAGCGTGCACACTCGAGAATCTACTGTAGAAACTGAAATTATAATCCTTTGAAATCTTCGGCAAACAAATCTTCAATAAGTCTTTTAATTAATGCAATGTAATTTTCTATCAATGAAGTTCTTCAAAGTATGAAGAACATCTGGAATCTTGTTAGTCAGAGAGAGATTAGTGAGACACCATTTTGGATCCTGTTCGGAGAAGTACAGGCTGAGCAATTTTAAGTTTTTCGGCCTGAAAAAAATATACATATTATTGTATAGTTCAAGTAGTAATAGATATATGCACATAAAGTTGAAGAAAAATATTTTAATGAAGTAGCCACTGCACTTTTTCGTTTCAAATTACAAGAACATCTGGAATCGAGTTAGTCAGCGAGACGCCATTTTGGATCCTGTTTGAGGAAGTATAGGCCGAGCAATTTTAAGTATTTTGGCTAGAAAAAAATATATATGATATAGTCCAAGCAATAATAAATATATGCACATAAAGTTGAAGAAAAATATTTTAATGAAGTAACCATTGCACTTTTTCGTTTCAAATTACAAGAACATCTGGAATCGAGTTAGTCAGAGACGCCATTTTGGATCCTATTTGAGATAGTACAGGCCGAGCAATTTCGAGTATTTTATCTTGAAAAAGATACATTATTATAGTCCAAGTAGTAATAAATATATTTACATAATGTGGACAAAAAATAGATTTTATTTTTTCATTTTCTCCTACCCTGAACCGAGCACCTGTGTCGAGTCGCATGACGTTCCCCGATGGACGAAGTGAATTTTCCAAAGCATCGCCTAATTGAAATTGGAATTGCCTAATGGATGAAATGAATTTTCTAAAGCGTTATGGTTACATAGCATTCGTGTTACGTCTGTCGATTACGCGGAGTTGCAGCGAGGGAGATTCAGCTGTTCCATTAACATTATCGGCGCGGCACAAAGATCTTCGCAGTGACCGTGCTTATTATCTAATAAGTAATATAACACTGCTCGGTAACAGATCGTTACATCACTCGCTAGTTCAATTAGCTACAGCGATATTAATTTACCGCAAGAATAACGATCGCGAGATAAAGGATCGAGGCAGCATCCTCGGATCTAACGACTCCGTCGATTTTCGAGAACCGTCGCGGACCGATTTCGCGGGATCTCGAATTACATGATCGAATTGTTCAACTCTCGTGTGACAGACAATTAAACCCGCGATTATCAGACGCTTAATTGCCGAAGTAATCCGAGTCGTTTGATTAAACGCTCCTTTTTTTACTCCTCGATTCGACAGCATGTTTACGGCATCGACGTTGATGCACAGTAAGCGCGCGAGATTCTGTGTTGTTTTTCATCGAGTCGTCGCGTCGCGATGAAACAACAAAACGATTACAGATTTTCAAGTGTTCGTGACGTAACTCGTGGCGCCGCGTCGATCCGCCATTTTGGTCACGGTGTTATAATAACTATGAATCGCAATGGCCCCCTTCATCGTATCCCATTCACAGCGGGAAAACCTGCATCTTCGTCTGTTCGACACAGTGTTCTCAAGATGCTCGAAACCTGAGATTATTCTTCGGCATTGGTGATGGTCGCCATTTTCTTGATCCGCGCGAGATCAAGACGTGATTTGCAATACCCTCTTCGATTCGAAACAAGTAGAATATTTAGATTTATAAAGAATCAGGTTAAAAATTAATTATTACAGTAAATGAGAATTCTGAAGAAACTAAAAGTTAACAATAATAATACTCTTTGGTCCTCGATAGTGGACGCCATTTCCTTGATCCGCGCGAGATCAAGACGTGATTTTCAATATCCTCTTCGATTCGAAACAAGTAGAATGTTTACATTTATAAGGGATCAGTTAAATAATTAATTGATACAGTGAATCAGAATTCTGAAGAAACTCGAAGTCGACGATGATGATCCTCTCTTCGGTCCTCGACAGTGGACGCCATTTTCTCGTCAAGCGCGTGGCGAAGAAGATTAATTTTGTTCCGAACAAAATCTAAGTAGATTGGCCTAAAGAATTTGTTCAGTTTCACTTTGTCTTACGTCACTCACATTCGCGAATGCCAGAAAGTGTTAAAAAGAAACATGGAAAGACGTTGAATAGCCGCAATATGGAAATTGCTGCCGATAATTTATTATTTAAAGGATCCCCAGGATTTCGTGAACAGTTCAACGACTTCGAGAGAGATTTCTATTTCGCTGGTGAGAGAGAGATTTAGAAAGCGTTCGCAGGAAATGTTAACATGTTACACACGCTTTCATCTTCATCCTAGGTCCTCAGGATCGCGTCTGTTCCGTTTTATTCCCGACAGATCAACGTAAACAATCCCTCGATAACAATCGAGGGATTGTTCAACAATTCGTAACAATCAGCGTCGATAGATGTAAATTAAGCGCAATCAATGTCCATATTAATCAGAAGAGAAAAACTAGACAAAATTAGCACTGTTCGCGACTCGGAGATGATCGGTTTATGCAAGAACAATGGATCTCTTAACATTAGCATTAGTAATAACATGGATTTCTTAAAGGAAAAAAATTGAAACGGGAGAAAAAGCTTTGGATTTATTATTATTGGCGCGCTGCTACGTTAATTGCTCAATTAATTTTCAAGTTCGGAAGAAAGAAGAAATATCACAGAGTATTAACAAAATATTCACGATTCAAAGACGATCTTGTCGAATTTTTAAGAGCCCTGCAGACTGATTTGACATTAGCATTAACAACAACATAGATTTGCAAGAAAATATTCGGATTTATATAAGATCGTGTATTAATTTACTATAGCGAAGTAATTGGTTCTTATGTCGCTGTCGAAGACATGTAAAACGCAAAACGATCGAGGAAAGAAAAGAGGAATTTTAATGGCGCCTTTAATACTTACATTAAGACGGTCTAATTGATTACAATGCTGTTTAATAAACCGGAAAAAAAAGTGAACGACGATCACAATGTTGCTTGATTAATATTTATAAATGAAAAGATTCCACGGCGACTAGAAGCCACGGCGAACAAATTCGTCGACAGATCGCATCGGTGCGATTTGATTCGAGCTATGCCTGGATCGCGTCGTTCACCATTACGGTGCACCATCGCCGACGCTTTTTCCCCCCTCGATGATCGATCATTAACGTGCCGAGGAATTTGTATATCTTCATCGGAGGGAATTACGCTTTTGTTGGTGATTTACCTGGCAAGGAAAAACAATAACGCGGCGAAATTTCATGCGAATTCAATCGCTTCACTTTTTATGTCAGAATTTTGTAACTTGACCCGGTCCCCACTTTTTCCTAAAATCCTACGATGCTCCGCGGTCATTCATTTTCTCCTCGTTGTTATGCGTTTCGTTGCATAATGCACTCAGGAGACTTTCACTTCCACGGTGGAATTGACTATCGCCGAATTAATCCTTCCGACCATCAAACTCGAGGAAAATTTTTATTATTATTAGACCGCGGAGTTGACGCATCTATAACAAAAATGAGTGGGTGTAATTTAAAACAGCACAAACATTAGAAGAACGCTGTGGAATTATTATAGGAAGACAAGATGGAGAATCGCTTGGAATTTCCAGGCAAGTGGAAACTAATGAAAGAATTCATCGCAGTCGCTAAACGATATAAATTAAGTACCTGAATATCTACCTTTTAATTGTCTTGTAGTGCTCCAGGTGCTCAATGAAATAAAAAGAAAATGTTGATCGGCGGTCGATTGATTCGCGAGGGTTTGCGATCGGCTAGATCCCTCGTCTAGATCCGCGACGGTAATCCTCGAACGAATTCAGCGAGGAGGTTGAAATCGGAATCAGGGAATCACGTTCCCCTTAATCCTTCTCGGTGTTTTATCCTTCTCGTCCTCGTTCGCCAGGGCTCTCCGTTTCCGCGATACACGATACCGGAAGCGCGGCCAAGTAAATTTTAATTTAACGCATATTCTCACGCGTTGCGCAATTCCTTTAACACGACCGATTAAACCGATAAGGATCGATTTATGGTGTCGAAGTCGGGAAGGTATTTAGATAAAAGCGAGAAAAAAAAAGAACGATGCGCGATACGAAAAAACAACAAACGATGAATCGGAACAACGTATTGGATGCGAGAGAAAACGAGGTGGGGACCGAGAAAAAATAATGAGTGGAAGGAATTGAAGAAGACAGAAGGAAATTCCGGAGAACGGACTACGTATCAGGTTTCGTTCGGTATTATTATGCAACCGTGATGCGCGAACGATAGAACCGCTGTGACCACCGGCAACGTTACACCGATAAGACACGTAATCACATGCAATGGATCGCTTGATTTTTTTTTTCGGAATGATCCGCGATATCTTACGTGCGAGTCAGAATTCAGAATACCTGCTGAAGAACTGTCAACAGAAAGCGCGACGGTGACGTTTGGCGCAGGCAATGACATTTTGTTTGTTTTGAAATGTATTCTGCGTTTTCTGCTTGTCACGTCCATTTTCAAAATGTCTATTACAAATTTCGCAGAGGTATCCTGCAACAACGTCATTTCTTATTGTTGTCAAAATTATTTTCCGATGCGGTAATGTTTTATTACTGACGTCACCAATGTCTTCTTCCTCCGCATTTCTTGGTCGTCCATCAAATTTTGAAAATTTCTATTACAAATCTCGTAGAGATATTCTGCAACAACGTCGCTTTTCATTGTCGTCAAAATAATTTTCTGATGCGGTAATGTTTTATTACCGCATTTTCTGCTCGTTACATTTTTCTCAGAAACTGTGAGACTACTTAGAAAATCTTTTCATATTTAGAACAGCGTGTAGAGTGCCTCGCAATTTTCTTATTTGAAAAAATAAAAACGTGGTAATATTGATCTATTACGAAGTTGTTGTTGACCAAATGTAGGTACGTATCTGCCAAATTAGCAATCTCAAAAATGCTGCGAAACCAAAGTAATTAATTTCGTAAAATAAAAATTGCGAAGTTGAAATGTGTCGTAGCCTTGTAGTCCTCTAACATCTTCAATTTTCTAGATTTTTTGGTACAGCGAATACATTAGCGTAAAAATTGATTTTTAAATCAATCGTGTTCTCCAACTGACTTCTGCATGTGGAATCGCATGATCCAGGAGTATTGAAAGTTTCTTCAAAATTGCGGTCGGACATTCCTGTGGATGTTGAAGAAATAGGCAAATGAGTGAGTAATCGCGAGATGGAGTGTTAAACGGGAGCAAATTGGCCGAGTCGCGAGGAAAATCTCCGTGCTCGGTTTTCGCGGCTCGGTCTCGATCGTTAGCGGTTAAATATTAAAGCATTGTCCGTGGATAACTCGATCTAATTGGCCGTATGCACCCACGATAAATCACGGCTCGTTAAATCACGATTCGGAATTACCGTGGATACAGATTAATTGACCCGATCCGCGACCGCGAAGCCATCATCCATTGTTCGAATTGTTTCGTATTACATCAGTATTACGTGTACCGTTTCATACGCGAAAGCGATCGAGCGATTTATCCTCGCGACCGCCGAGCGGCGGATCGCTTCTCTGGATCGTCCCTTCGATCGTGACAGTTTCGTGTGTTGCTTCGTGTTCGATCTAATCTTCATAATTTTTAATTATCATCTCTGGCGATGAATATTGCATGAAACCATAAAAAGTATATTACAATAATTATTTCTTCAATGGACGTGTTAAATTGTCCAATTAACACTGGAACTACTGAACCCGTGAAAATGACGAGCATGAGTGATACCATTTCTCCCGTTCTTGCAGGCATGCAAATAATTCGTTCAATTAATTATATTATTTGACGTGACATATATTGCCAATGTGAATTATATTATTTTGTGTAACGTTTTAGTTTAAATTTCCACGTTTAAATTTTGTAATTACAAAATTACGTCTTTATCCCCAAAAATGTAAAAGAAAAAAGAGAATTTCAATTTTCATTATTTTAATGCTTCAATATTGATTTCAAACGAGTCAAGAAAGGCGTAAGATTTGTATTTGTTAGACTTTGTTTGAAATCTTCATCGCGAGAATAAAAATTGAATACTAAAAACTTTTAAACTAACAAAAATTTTATTACCAATTGTTATAGTTGACTGACGGCTCCCATGCAGATTGTTAGTTGCTTAACATCGGATTAGGTTATCTTGGCGTGGTTTAATCTGTTGATTGATGATCGATGTAAATCAAATAGCGTATCGAGCTTCTCCCCTTTCATTGAATTAATTAGTCCAACTTTATCATCGAATCGGGGAACGACAACATTTAATAAATTCGCACGAAAAACAGGAAACTTACTATAACAATTCCTGCTACAAAGCCGGCGCGTTATTACCCAAGAGAAGCGTGAGAAGAAGATTACTAATTTGATTTACGATACTGTTTCATTAAGCGATGCGGTAATATATAATGAATGTGATTTATTGGTGCACTTAAGAGGCGGAACGTCGCGGTACATTTAAATGTGCGATAAACGCGTCGTTCAGCAAGCTAAACAAGCTAAACGCTTTCGAGAAACGCAAACCACATAGAAGAATGGAGGATCAAGCGTAAAAACAGAAAAACAACAAATCGTACAATTCGGATTCATTCATAATCGTCCATCGGTCATTTGGTGACCATCCAGTGGTAATTATTTTCCGATTATCAATTTTCGATGCAGAGGAAAAAATACGGTATAAACTCAAAGGATTAATAACAAGTGGCGTACACATCCTTGATAAACAGTAAGAAAAATAAAAAAAAAGATAAGAAAGAGGAAGTGCGCTAACACACGTTATGTGGTTATTATGCAATTTTCCGTGGCTAATGAAATCGCGCGATTAAACTATCCACGTAATTGATGTAACGTAATGACGGCGTGACCGACCGACGATTAGAATATCCTTTTTTCCTGGCGATCGTTCGATCCAACGGAAAGAACCTCACCGTCCCGGCGAACGAGTTCAGCAAGCCTGTTCTATCGGATCGATCGAAATTACTTCTTTTTGCTCCATCAACTAACCTACATAATGCGTACGTTGATTTCTCTAATTATCCTCGGTAAACAAGGCGGCGTTCGTCGATTTGGGTTCGTCGATTTTTCTTGAACTAAATCGTGCTCTCCTGACGTAAGACACACGTGTGACGCGTCCACGTTCTTTTCGTTATTGGCTCATTCAAATGAGGATTCTTGTTTGTAGAGGACCTTGTGAATTATTAGGAAATTGTTTCCAGGAACTTGTAAGGTTAAATAATGTTAATTTGAGAAAGATTGAGTCGGAAGGTCCCATCGTGTTGTTTCGATCATTCTTTTTATATTGAATTTTTCGAACTCTTTTCTTAAGATTTCTTGTTTCAAAATTGTTGATATAATCAAGACTCATTTCGTGGGAAACAAATTTCTGAATGCAATCATATATTATTATAAAATTGGCGTCTATAGATAATCTTGTAATTCCTGTGAAGTACCACAGGCATAATAAATTCCCATAAAACGCGGTGAAAGATCTTTAGAAATGTATTTCTTCAAACAGTACAAATACTTCGTTTTGGAGGTCATTGAAAATCGTCGTTTATCGAGCTCGACGAATGAAACGACGCCTGTCAAACGGTGTAAATGTGACCACGCGGTAACGAAATATTTATTAACATAAACGGTTTCAAGGTTCGCTGTTGGGGAAATCGTGGAGCTCGGCATTCGTCGAACTGATGATGTAGTTTCTCATGACCGGACGAACGAGATCATTGAAAGTACAGGCTCGACCTTTCCTTTGAGGCCTTGCCATTGATCGGCCGCGATGTGAATGAACGAAAGTCCCACTCGACTGTCTCAACCAGGAAATAAGTCCAAGGACTCGATCGACTCAGGAAGCCATACTCTCTCATGACGAATAGTTTTTATGCAAATTATCAGACCGCCTGGCACCTAAGACTCTTCCGTTTCCGATAACGATTGATCTTACACTGCTCTATTTCTTTCTCCTCGGTGCCCATCTCGGAATTCGGGGAATCTCTTCCGAAAATGGTAAATCTCCTTGTTCCGAATCTGTTGCGACAAGGTTTTTACATAGAAGTCCCCATCTGGGACCTGCAAATCTTTCGTTGGGAATCCCCGGCACAGGTACAGCGTCTCCAGAAAATATTTGAACACAAAATTGTTACAGAAGAGAGAAGAAACATATTTTATTTTGTTTAAAAAGAAAGATATGGTCACATTTGTCAGATCTTGTTTAACACTAAACCTACCATTGGCGGTCAAATCGAAGAGTTTGCTGAAGAGTTGAAGGATGATCCGCTGTGAACTTGATAAATTAGACCAGCATTTACGAGAGGTGTACAAGAAATTGGAATAGCATTTATTGTAGTAAACATCGCGATTTTAAAATAATCATGAAACTGGGTCAATTGGCGATCAAGCGGACACCTTTGACAATCTTGTTTACGCAGAAGAAGTTGCGCCCGACACTGTTCCCACCCTAGAGCCTTGAAATCGTCGATTTATTTAGTTTCCGAGATATTAGCGAAAAAAGGGACCTTCTACCTGCCCCCCTGCACTCCGCTCACCTCCTAGGAGTGGGGACTTTTAGTATGTTTACCTCTTAACTAGTCCGAACAAAGTCCCAAAGTCAAAAATTGTGTTCCTTCCATTTCCCTCTACAACTTTTCGTTGACTGGACTATTGAAGATTTCCGACGAAGGATCTTCGAAAATGGAGTTGCAACCGAACAATTTTGGGGATCTACGGCTTGACATGATCCAGCATCGGATTTTTGAATAATTTGAAATCAGCATAGTGGGCTCGCGAGGCTCGTCGGATTTAAATCGGCGTTTGAATTTCCTTTTCGAGAAGTTTCGCATACCCGACCCGTCCATAAATTGTCTACGAATCAGCTGTACCGAGGAAAATGCAAATCTCCCGTCGAGTTACGGTACCTTCGTTTGCATGTTTTATGCAAACCACCGGCTCGTAAACATCCGTCAAAAGCTTCCCAGATTTATTCGAACAAATCGAAGGATAACATTACCTGCAAATTGTGCAATACTTTCGAATTTAATGGAATTCTCTTTGCGAGTGTGCCGGAAGAAGGCGCGCTATACCTGTTTTATGTTAAAACAGTCCTCCTCGGGAGGCCATGAGTTTTACATAAAATTCGATTGGAAAAAAAGTTCGACCTACGATTTTGATTTACTTCGCACGCTTGTTCCGCGTATCCCACGCGTTTTTGTTTCTCTTCCGCTTGTACCGGAAGTGGAAGAAATTCTTGCAAGCACAGTGGAATCGCGGAAAGCTGGACGAAATTCGTGTCTCTGTTAATTATACATTACTCATGATTATTAGACAGTGGTTTTTATGCATTTATGACAAAAATGAGTAGGTGTAATTCGAAACAGTGAGAACGTCAGAAGAATTTAAAAATACTGTTATATTATTTTCAATCTGTTGAACATATTGAGAAAGAAAATTGATTTTTATTTCACTCCAGTTGATTGGAAACCAAGTAGAACATTTTTGTTTTGCATAAAGGTCCGCTGTCTAATGATTATGCATACCTAAAATATAAAACAGTGAAACGATTAAAATAATTTAATGTCGTTATATTATCATCGACTTATTAGTGCAATCATCGATTTATTAAGAATGAGTACTTGACAAGATGGCATCGATCAATCCTGTCATTCCGATTTTCTTTAATTGATCTTGTAATTAATGTTAGACGACTCGAAATCTGTACAAAGTTCTGCAGTTCAAGTGTCAGTGAAGTCATCGACCGTTTCGATGTGTAAAATCGATTAACTTTATCAGTCTATTACGCGAACAATCCGAGAAAAGTGGACAAGTGGATCGTTATCTGGAGTAGAGTAATTAAATCGGCGGAGGAGGATTAATCTTTCCAAGACAATCGTATTGATAGTAAAGAATCATCGAGCCTAACCATCGATATCAATGAGGAATGACACTGGAGCTATCGAACCAGCCAAATGAAATATTAAAAAGAAATAAAAATGTATTCGTCAGTTTTCGAGTGAACTATCGAAGTACACATTGTAATAAAAACTGTACGAAGCCTAAATCGTAGACGCAGTCGTGTCATTCTTATAAAGCAGTATACGCATTTATTACTCGGTAGTTCTAGCGTTAATGGATGCCAGTGATCGACAGAGCGATAAGGGAAGGAAAAATCGTTATGAAATCGGCCGATTAGATCGCGTCGCTGCTAACAATCTTCCACGATTACAAGAATTCCGTTAGACACGCGTGCCGATCACACCTGGCAGCCATCTTGCGATGTGTACTACCATAATTCTTTCCTTTTTTATTCTCCAGAAAATCGCGAGAGTCTACGGAATCATCCGAGGAACGCAGGGAACGGAAAAATGCGCGGCCGGTGACGAAACGAATAATTGTTTTCAGGAAGAAAGGCATGTCGCGATCATTGTGAAATGAAAATCGGAGCGATCGGGACAAAAAATCGTCGGAGACAGCGATCGACGAGCAGGATTTATTGCTAAACCGCGAGACGACGCCTTGGCGACGCGAACATATTTCAGTCTTTCGTTCTCGCGACGTCACAGAAACGCGATTCGAAGAGTGACGGTCAATTCAAAACAGTCGATTCGACGTACAGGTGGCTGCAAAAGAAATCCTCGGCTTGCGATCGATAGATCGGCCATTCTATACGGCATCCTCCACCTCTTGATACGCGCAGACTAACATAAAATATTTCTAATATTTCTGAATTATTAAATTAAAATATTTTTAAAAAATTGACAGATTCGCTACCAGCATTTATCGCAGCAATATTTCCAAAATCACAAAATTACAAAAAGATATTGTCATAATTTTAAATAACGACGTGCACAAAATTGATCTGATTTCTTATACGAGATATCGAACGTGTAAGCAACATTTAAAAATAGAATGCAATTGACCAAGTGAAGTTATACACAATATTTAAGAGCGTTCGGCGAACTACGCACTGCACTGTAAATATGACTACAGAGGTAGTGTAACAAAGGAACTCACGATACTCTAATTACACCTGGACTAATTTAAAACGTGGCGGACGTGGTTTCCGGCGCACGTAAACAAAATTACGCTCACGGTCGTTTATCTTTTATGACATCGGTGGAACAGTATGGTCGTACGACGCGTTAATTGATCGGCAACTGGATCGAGGACCGTCTTCCAATCGACATTGGCATTCACGAGAGTTGTCGACGAACGAGTTCAATTAGCTCGCGCCTCCGACTTCCGTGTCTTGATCTTCGATCGTTCTTCTTCGTGGACGAGTTCGAGACCGTCGTTTCCTCTCCTGGATCGGTTGAAGATCGCCGTGGATCGTCCGAGATCGGCTTAAATGTCCGTGCTCGTTTCCGGTGAGACATACTTTTCCGCGAACAACAGAGTCACAGGTAAATTGTTTTGTTAAGTCACTTATTGTCTCACCTGGTCACTTAACACGTTCACACTCGTTCAACACTGTGTGAGAAGGCTATGATTAGCAAACTGCGGATCGGATGAATTTATGACAAAAATGTTGAAAATACAAAACTGTGAAGACGTTCATCCTCGACCTACCAAGATTATTAAAAGAAGAACTGCATTTTCATTTGTCAACGACTATTGCCTCGCTGCAAAAACCGGTTCTCGTACGTACATAAGACTGAGTTTGGGGTTTTTCATTGTGCATATAACACGAGCGTTTCCCCAAAAACCCACACAGTATTAACTAATCCAAAGAACTAAGTACTATTAAGATATATTAAGACTGAAGCAATAAATAAATAAATAAAATAGTATACGTAGAAGCATTGTATGCGTGCAATCAACATTGTAGGGATATCTGAAAGAATGGTCATTTTTCTGTTATGTTTGTTAAGGTACCATTTATTTACGTTATGAGAATGTACATTAAGAAACCAATAAACATATTTTCACAAAAAAAAAGAAAAAAAGTTCTACGATCACCGAAGTTAAACAGCGTTGGGCGCAGGCAATGCTTCGATGGGTAACCGCTCGGTACACGCCGGGGGTTTTGACCCTGGGTACGCGCTGCGTGTTGTTGGCAAATAGGTGGTTCGGAACCCACCGTAATAAAAAGTAGGCCCCGCTGAAATTCGGCGATAGTGGAAGAGCAGGAGAGTGGTACATTACTAAGTACTACCGTAGATTTTCCTTCGAATCGCCCGAAATGTATATTCACGCGTTAACACGTATTATGTATGATCGATTAACGTCTTTTTGAGTTGTATGCAACATATGACTTTCTAATATTATTTTTCAACTGCATTTTCATTTACTCGGTTTAAAGCAATAATAAATAAATCAATTCTGTTTCTTACAATTGACTCGGAAATTTTTTTTTTATTTTAATAATAGGACAACCGACCCATTAAAATGGCGAATTTCTGTACCTTACTATTTTTGAGATTATGAAGGTGTGAGAGAGAGGGGGAAAAGGAAGGGGAGCGTTTCATCAGTAAGGCTATCTAGTGGGCTCTGCCTTAGACGCTGGGATATCAGAAGGCGGTTTAGGACTGTATATATACGAATCAGTGGGATGAACCAGACGGATCAGGTAGCAGCGAGAAAGGTCTTTGACTATCTGTCTATCTTGTGGCGAGGGTAGGAAGTTAGCCGCCACAAAGATTTTATAGAAATAATCGTGCATTGTCTACGTTGTCGAAATGTATATCGATTATTCTCTGTTAGAAAATGAAATACAGGAAGACATGATCACTAATGGTACCCCTAATGTATTTTTAGGCCGAGGAATCTTTTATTATGTATTACGTAAGATACGTTCAATTTTTGCCTCACTAATGCTCTAGCGCACACGCTATTCTTTCATGCACCATTATAACCGAGCCATTACATAATATACTGTATAAATAAGGTCTGTCCCTTATTCTGAATTTTATCGAATTATCCACGCAAGCTGGATTTTATAGAAAGAGTTGTAATTTCATTGTAACACAAAGGCGCCATTGAAAAACTGATCGGATAATGAGGCTGATACATAAAAAGCTACTATAACTTAATTATCCTAGCTCACACGGTCTATTATAAACAGAGCCATTCTTTATGCAAAATAAAAATTTTCTGCACTTGTTTCAGCAAATAGGAGCCCCCAACGAATTTTCTTTGCGCTTTACATTGTCGATACTCTTCCATTCGTTTATTTTTCTGCTATATGAAATTGCAATTACTCGTAAGTGCATGAAATCTGCAGTCTCATCACGAACTTCACAACTTAAAAAATCAATTTCCTGAAAAATTCGAAGAAGCATGATCGTGTGAAAACTATCGAAGGACTCATCGAAGTGTTCAAAGAATCGAATACTTCATTGCATCTTCACCGAAGGATTCGAAGAAGATCTAGTATCGTGGATCTCGGATCGACCTTCCGGCTTCGGATTTATCGTACGCGGACGCTCGTATTTACTAATAATTTATAAACGCGGCGTTGTAATGATCACCGGAGATGTAAAAAAAATATGGTCGCCAGCTCATTTATGTAACTGACCGCTCGAAAATAATCGCGCACCGGATGCGAGTCTGCCGGCACGTGTCCGGTGACACGTGGATCCACGCTATAGATCACTGCGAATTATTTTGCCAATTACACGGTGGATCGGGATCTTTTTGTTTCTTATGGTACAGCACATTGGGTATGCATTCGACGAATCTAAATCGCTCAATAAATCGCTAAAATGATGAAGACCTGGCGGATGCATCGGTGCATCCGCATAAAAAATAAGTTAACTCTGTAACTTTCTTTCTATTTTTGATTTAAAAACAGCAGTAACTTCTCCCAGTTTCCAGAATCACCCTGTATAATTGATGCAATCTTTAGTTGGACGACTAAATATAAGATCCTCGGAATTACGACACCAGCCGAATATTTCGAGGAACATTCGAGGCAGCGCTACTTATCCTCGTTTTAGCACTCATTAACATTCGCGAACCACAGGGGGTAACACTCGCGATCGAGGTCTACGGGTGTGCAATTTTTATCGACCACTCGTTACCCCTTTACGATCGTTCCTCTGGATCACGGTTACGTTATACGATCACGAGGACCTTCAGTTTCTGATCCAAGGAGAGAGATTCTCTCGTCGTTCTTCCTTGTCAACGAGACGATTAACAGTCGAACTACAGCCGAAAAGCAATTCCGACTCTTGTTTAACAACTTAATCAATTTAATGCTTCTTTTCTTCGAATTGGTCAGTGGGATGCAATTGCAGTTTGCAATTATTATTGATGAGCGAGTTAATACCCTGAAAGATTGCAGAAAATTGTCAAATATGTTGCTTCTAATTTTCCTAATAAGGCGTCATGAAAAAATGCAGAAGAAAAAATTGTTTCTTCAAATTCAATCAAATTCTATTTCACTCGCGAATGGTCTCGCAGTTTGTAATAAAATAAAATTAATTCATATATCGGACTTCTCTTCAATAATTCTAATAGATCAAGTCCACAATTTGTCTGATAATAAAGAACGTTATTATAATATTGTGCACATTTCTTATTATTTCCAAACTGAGCAAATATTTCTCAACGGAGCGTACGCTGCAAGTAGAGACAGTCGTTGATGACCAGACACGCCAGCTAAATCGGTGATGAAAACAGCCTTATTACACAATAGATAAATTCTGAAATAATTTATATTTAACCAGGAAAACATAGATTTCAAGTATTGCATTCAAATATAATTCGTGGTTTCACAATCCTGCGAGTAATTTTAGCGAAGCACTCCGTTAATTGCGATTCCTTTTTCACAGGCGAAGACTTATTTAAAGAACCGATGTTTCGCTGGGAATAATAAAACGTGAACTGGATCGAATCGGTGATTGTATATTATAATTCACGGTCAACACACGACTCGCTTTCGTGAGTCAGGTTGCAGATGAAATGGAAACACGCCTGGTTGTGCCATGCCGGTCTGGCGACGCGAAGTCTGCTCGGCTTAATGAATGCAAATCCAGCCGCGTGTATATATCGAATCGGAATAAAATTAATGGAACATTGTCCCGTTTGAAATGGCGACGACTTCTTCGGATTGCTTAGCATAAACTTGATCCGTGCGCCGTTAATGGAACTGCAGACTTAGGGATCGTTACGATTCCGGCCGATCGAATCGGTTCTGTTCCTTTCGTGTTGTCAGTGACATGATCGTTTACAGATTAAATCACTCGCTCGATAATGTGACGAAATCGAAACGTGTGCTAATTTGTTCGACCACCATTCCGATCTTTATTGCCTGTGGGAAAAGTAACTAATTTATTACCATTTCTTAATCTGAATTCTAAATGAAGCTTCATTTTGTTGTCAGAGCACGGTCGTTCATAGATTAAATCACTTCGCTAATACAACGACGAAAATAAATACTGATTTGTGCGACGATTATTTCAATTTTTACTTCATTCAGAAAACGATTCGATGAGGATGTGCCATTTACATTACAATTTTCTAATTCTCTTTTAACTCTTTTAACATTCCGTGTGCATTAAATGAAGATTTCATGTGGTCAACAACACTGTCATTTATAGATTAAATCTCGGTCCGCTAATACAACGACGAGGACAAAGCACGTGCTAATTGTTTGACGGCTATTTCGATTTTTATCTTCTTTAGGAAACAATTCGACAAAGATACTAATTTAATTTTCTAATTTAAAACTGTGTGCATTCAATGAAGCTTTTATGTTGTCAAGGAAAATGAACGACGCATTAATTTGTTCAACAATTATTTAAATGTTTAGTTTATTCAGAAAATGATTCAATGAAGATGTAGCGAACTCTGGTTCTTCGGTTTGTTCATTCAGGAATCCGCGGGTCGACAGTGCGCGAATTTAAAGCCGTTCCTCGCGGAAACCGGCCGCCTGTCGCCATTCCATCGGATCGACTCAACCCCGCAACCATAACTCACGTTACTCGTTGTAAACGTCACTTTTTTGTCGCGAACATTCTGACTGGCAATCGTGCCGGAGGTCGCGGCTTTTGTCACAGAATGATATAATGGCACCTTTTACCAGCGAATCGCACGTGAAACCGACTTATCTTCCAAGAACGCTGGACCAGTGTCTGGATCAAAGGGATCCGTTGTTGCGATATCTCAATCACGAGATTCGTTATAAATCGCGAGAAAAATGGATCCCTTCATCTCGTTAATTTTTGTTGAACGAGGACGCGTCCGATAAAGTCCTTGGTCCTTCGATAAAGTGAATTCTGGGAAAGTCGTTCTAATCTTTCGTTCTTGACTGTTTCCAGAAAATACGGTGATACGTCTTCACCGAAAGATTATCGTTCACGATTTAATTTAAGAAATGCATCAAATTCGCAGCCTGATAATGTCGTTCCCATAATTTAGATGAGGCCTTAGAAATTTTGCAGATTTTCTGCCAGCATGCGCAAAGTGTAGCGAAATCGCAAGAGAATGGAGTCTTTTGTTCAGAATTGTGCAAGGATTCGAGAATGCATCATTTGCAATTCACTTTTCAAGAATTCTGAAACAGCTGCGGGGCTCGAAAATCCCGAAGTCATGGTGTCCTCGAGATGAAAAGCGTTTCCGAGGAAATCTTCGAAAATCTCGCGTTTCCCGCAACGGCTGGCGCCGTTTCCGAAGACCTTTCAACATCAATTATCGATATAATAAACGGTTCGCAGAAAGATGCATGGAGGTGATCGGTCGCAGAACGCGAGACCATTGTCATGTCAATTGTGTAGTCTGCGATTAAGAGTTTACTCGGAAAAACCGCGACTCGTTAAAGGTTAAGAAGCGACGGTTAGATCAGGAATCGATTTCGTATAGGTGCAGCAGGCAGTTCGCGGTGGAGGCCATTTTTTATGGTAATGCACGGTGCATGTGCGCGTTATGTTAACGTGACCTTAAGCAGTGAGCGAGGTTGATAGGTGTTGATAACGAGAACCGAGACGACCTAGGGACTTCACGAACCGAGGACATTATCCGATTGCGGATTTTTACGCAAAATTAAAATTTTAAGCATTGACAGACGCCGCCATTAATCCCCATTAGACACTATCGGATACACAAAAATAGAAGTTTTATTTTTATTAACGCATCAATTCTTATGCGAAACTGAATTGTTCACTTTTATACTTTCTCAAAATTCTAGTTGTGTGTCTCTATTCCATAGGAAATTGATACAATGCGATAATAAAAGTGCGAAGTGGGAAGAGGAAGAGAAGATGGCGTCTGTATCGTCACCATTTCCCCTCGAACATTCATCCGAATGTTTCCTAACAATATTTATCTCGCAGAAAATTAATATGATACGACAATAAAATGTGAGTAGGAAGGGGGGAGACGAAATGGCGTCCGTATAGGAGCCATCTTTTCCTCACTAACATTCGCAGAAAGAAAATTCAAATTATACAATATTTATTCAACTACAGACGTACAGAAACAAAAATTGGACTTCAGCAAATACATCGTTCTGGTGTAAAATTGATTGTATGGATTTGCCATCTGATAGAAAAGTGACGTAACGTGCTAATAGAAATCGGAATGGCGAACAGCGGTGGGAATTTTCGAGCGAGCGTGGCTTCTTCGCTAAAACCACAGATAGAAATGATAATGTATCATTGCGGAGAAGGAAAACAGATCGAGATGGATCGGGGATCGAGGGAATTCTTCTCGGTGGCGAGCAGGGAGACTGGGAGACCTCGAGACGGCCCTGGAAGGGCGCTTCGCGACGCGGAGCGCCGTTTTCAGAAGAGAGGCGCCTTCCACGCCGCGTATAAATGCGAACGCGCCGGCGAAAATCATCTCAGTGCCGAGTGCGAAAAAACTCGCGACGGACCTGGCTCTCTGCTCGTGCTGCGATCAAGTCGGAACCACGTGCGCGATCCACAACCGAGATCCCGCGCGGAAAACAACGAGGATCTATCCTCAAGAACGATCTCCGCAACTCGAACGAATTTAATCCGTTTTTCTATCGAAGATTTTATTTGCCATTTTCTCTGGGATCCAGTCAGGACACCCAGATTCACTGTGTGTTGGGACAGTGATCGTGACAGCGGATCTATCGATCATTCTCGCGAACGATTTTAATTCCACTTTTTAAAAATTGTATTTTCTACCATCGATCGAAGTTTGAATAAAGACATTTGGATCCACTCTATGCCGGGACAGTGATCGTGACAGCGGATCCATCGATCATTCCGCGAGAACACTGCCGCGCAAAGTGGTTTACGTTTCCTCTGATTCACGTGATCCTGAATAATCTCCGCGATATGGAGGACCGAGTAATCGCGGGAACTCGTGGAATTTAGGTGAAGACAATTGTTTGAAGGTAAGGATGATTTTCTCTGGGTGCAACAATTATGAGTAGACCGCAGATTTTTATATAAAATAAAAATGTTCTTCACTGCTTGACCCAATTTTACCATAAGTTCCCCAAGTCCGCAGTCTGTTAATAATCCGAACCGTATCTATTGAAATTGTGTTTCATTGTTCTTCAATACTCCGCTTCATTTTCTCCGATCATTAAAGTCCGCGTTTCGATGACAGGTGCAGCGCATCATGCGAGTCGGCAAAAATAGCCAGGCTTTTGTAAACATGCTGCACAGCGAAAACAAACTAATTTTGTATCCTCTCGAGTTCGAATGAGAGGAACAGCCGCGTGACTCGAGATCGACACGCGTCGATCCCGGTTTACTGACATCTCATTTTGCGGCTTTTGATCAATCGATCCTTTGATCGAGAGCTCGTCGATCTATGATCGAAGTCGCTCAGGTCTAATTCTCTCAGCGAAAAGTGGTAAACTTTGATTAATCATTTTTAACAGAATATTTAGTATAAAAGATCCAGGACGAATTTTGTTCTTTGCAAACACAAATTTTATGTAACAATTCTCAACGTAACTAGATCTAATATTTGGACTATTGCATAACAAGAGAGCTACACTGAACCATTCACCCACACAAATAAATTTGTTTAATAATTTTTAGCTGACATGGATTTCACTTTTCGATAATTATGTAACAAGAGAGCTAGATTGAATTATTTTCTGCACGGACAGATTTATTTGATTAATTTCCAGCGAAAGTAGACGCGATCTTTTGAATAGTATACAATAAGAGATCTAGACTGGACAGTTTGAATCGCTCTCTTGTGCGTGCAAAATTAACTTAATAATTTTTAGGAGAAGCAGGTTAAACATGTTGATGATTGCACAACCAGCTGTTTAAGATAGACCGTTTGCATCTATCCCGTAGATCTAGCATAATAAAACCATTGTACAGACTGAAAGTGCCGTTCACTGTAGTCCCGATTGCGTTTAATGCGCGCAAAAACTGTAAACCTTTCTCGAAATGAACGTAGTTTGAGGTATTTATCTTACGGAAGCGAAAATGACAGGACTCGGTCGTTTCATAATTGTGTTTGCTGCTCTGGAGACTAATGTTTTTACTGGGTTTGTGAGGAAAGAGTGTTTGGTCATAGCGGAAGCTATTTTCTACTGTTTTGAGCTGATGATGGGTATGAGCTTACTCGGTGCAACGAAAATTCGTCTGCCGATCAATGAAGCCCATTTGAGCCACTCGGAAATCAAATTAAAATTAAAATTAGCTCAAGTCACTCATTTGCTAAGTTGTCAAAAAATAAGGAGCTATTGAATATTTTCAACTCGCAAGAATATTATTAGACGAAGAAACTATCCATTCAAATTCCTATCCAGTTCCTTGCAATTCACGCAATTTTAATTTTGCACCAAGATGACTTGCAAAAATGAATAAATGTTAAAAATATCGATATATTATTTTCAACTTGCAAGAATCATTGGAGGAAGAAATAAATCCGTTTCTCGCAACTCACGCAGACAATATCGATTTTGCATAAAGAGAGTCTAGCCGTAAATCATTCGCAGCGGAATGATCTCCGCGAAGATCCGTTGATCCCTGTCCGGTTGTCGACGACAATGGGAACGGCTAGTGAATGCGGTAGTTAATTATCGCGTCGCGGTATCGCGCGATGAGTTAATCGTTTCTGCGGTGAATGTTGTGCAGGCAGTTCCAATTATTGTTACCTTGTATTTTTCGACATGCCCAACCGGTCGCGCTGTGCACGCGAATATTGAATAATGGCCCCGTTTAAATCATCATACGCGCGTTAGGTTCGAAAGCGCGTACCGCCTTGTGAGTCACGAGACTCTCGTGATCCTCTAACGAGCCTAGAGATCGACGCTCTCCATCAGGTTCGCACGTGAGCTGCAATTTACCTATCAACGAATTTACCCAGCCCATTAGATTTCGACATTATCTCGTCCCGTGATTAATCTGTCGGGTTGATTCACCGCTGTCACAGCGATTTTATCTGCCGCATCGGACACTCCTCGATCGAGTGCCTCTGGAGCAGAACAGGAAGTCAAATTTCCTTTTTTCAAACCTATTCGGAATTTAATCCCTCCAGGACTACGTTTTTGGGATTCAAACCTCGCAAACAGAACGCTTCCGATGATTCTATAGCGGTTGTGACCGGATCCGTTCAAATTTTTAAGCACCCATTTTTTTATGGATTTTTGAACCTACTTGTCCGAGGTCAACATCTGCTCATTGAATCTAGGATAATATGGTTATTGATTCGAACTGGGAGATAGAAAGTTGAAATTCGGAGGGAACGTTTGTGGATGAACGTCTGGGTCGAAATTGACCCGAGTCTCAAAAATTGACCTAACTAAGTTCCGTTGTATTTTACGAATTAAATGCTATTGTGTGAAAAGGTGGAAGAGATCCAGTTCTCATTCAAGCCTCGTGTCCGTTTCGAACAAAGAAGGTTTATTTATACTTTGCGGTCGAACCGAAAGCAAAATGAATCGAAAGGAGGAACGAAGCACACTGCAACTTTGTGGGGATCAAGAAACTTGGAGGCACGAACCTGAAATAAGCCTCGATTAAAGATAGTTGAACTTGGAGTTGATCTATTCTAAACCTAGATCTCGTCAAGATTAAAGCCAGCCTTATCTAGTCTCCGAAATCAAGCTTAGATTTCACGAACATTAAATCTCCGCTTTTACTAGACCACACCTAGTCTGTATCAACATTAGATCTAGACTAAACATAGACTAATCTTTTACACGGAACCAAGATGAAACGTACAGTTAACATCAACTAGTCTAACCCGGATCTACACTGACCTAAGATTAAACCTAGCAACTGGACCAAAGCAAAACCAAGATTGAATTGAACCTGCAATTAGAAAATCAAGACCAATTCTAAATTGACCGAATCAAGATTAAACGTAGACTGTGAACACGTTCGCAGTTATCTAAACCCAATTACTGAGAAAGATAGTGGCTTTTTTCAGAAGCAGTAACAAGAATCCTCTTGAGTAGATTACGCTGATTTTTATAAATGTCAAAGAAGCTTCACAGATCATTTAATTCGCAAACTCATGCTTTATTAAGTAACATTTCTCTGTAGTAGATTAAACTCAAATAAAATCTAGATCAAGCTTGATCAGAACCTGGTTTGAACGTCGTAGAATCGCCAAAATGAATCCGCATTTGGTAAATATTGACAGAATGAGCTCCATGACCTTGGCCTTGAACCACTGAACCAAAAGTAGAAATAAATGTCCACGTAGCTCTCGTGTCTTGTAATTAACACAATTTTTATTTTGCATTTTTTGGTTAAACCCTCCGTAACATTTGCATTGCGAAACCGGGCATGTTTCATGTGCAACGACCTAATCATACGTTTCGAGGATTTCTTGGGGATTTTTCCGGTTCCAAATGCAAGTCCGGCTGCACAGCGCTTGCATAAAGTCCACCTTGCGAGCAGTGTCGTGCAGCACTATAATTACAAAAATCGCCAGTGTTCGGACAGACGAGTCGCGATAATGTCGATTCATCGCGCAGATTCGCGATTGTCTTCGAAATAGCGTGGCGAACAGGTGTTATTTGCGCGAGGACTTGTCGCGCAGAATTCGCGGATGACTCAAAACAACGAGCAAAAACGAAGAATATTATAGAAGATAGATCATCTCGTGTTCGTCGAGTCGTTCGGGAACCAGATGAACGATACCGTGATTGGTTTAATCACGAACCGTTCGCTAAAGAAACAAGAACTTTGTTACCAGAACAAACAATCTATTGTTTCCTCTAATTTCGCGGTTTCATTAGAACGGCTTTGCGTAACGAAAAATTGACACAACAAGCACGACGGAAAAAACAGCACTAGGACGTTCTGGAGAATTATATTAATAATTAATCTATTATCCAAAAAAAAACAAAAAAACAGATACGACACATTGTGTCTCCGTGTGCTCCGTTTCTAATTATCTCTGACGAAACAATTCTTTCACGTTGCAGATACCGGTTAGAGCACTTTGGATAAGATGATCACCCGAGCGAAACTATGGTGGAAA
The DNA here is from genome assembly GCA_028455795.1 of Lasioglossum marginatum. Taxonomy (NCBI): domain Eukaryota; kingdom Metazoa; phylum Arthropoda; class Insecta; order Hymenoptera; family Halictidae; genus Lasioglossum; species Lasioglossum marginatum. The sequence continues at coordinate 4,933,593 of CM052262.1, forward strand.
CTGCTACATTCCGGCGAACAGAAAGGCGTAAGGAACATAATTAAACAATTACACGATCGAACAATCGATCCATTCATTATTCACACACTTGGTCATTCATCACGGTTGAATCAAGTCCGTCGCTCAGACGGGGAGATGGACTCACTCTGATATTTCTCATAGTCGAACGCGTCAAAGAATTTTTAGTTCTCAAAATTCATTTTTTTAATCAAATATGTTTGACTCGTTTCTGAAATGTTTCCAACTCTTTTTGAAAGCTGAGAAATCAATCTTTGTGACCGTGTACGATCTATTGATCGCAACAATAGCGCTTCCCGATTTTTGCATAGCAAGACTTTACGATATCAGTCAACATGATAATCGAGTTGCCTAGCAAAACAGTACTGTACTGGATCAACATCATTAATTCTTATGTATATGTAGAGAGCGTATGATCTGATAAAATACTCTCAGCCTACATAATTAGCTCAAACCAGACTACTTAATTACGGCGTTCCACTTGTGTCATCGGTAATTTACATTGATCGACGAACGTAACTTGTTCTTCGGCGGTGCTTATCGATCGCTATCGATCTACAGATAATTGCGAACTTAACTAGCCTGCCAAAGGGTCCCCCACTGTGTAGTGTACCATTGACAGTGTTGCTGTTAACACTTTGACTGTCGACAGAATTGTTCCACCAAACTTACTGCCAACCAATTTTTATTAGAATCTACTTCCTATTTACGAAAATCATTATTATGACAACCTATCTTTAATATTGTCCAAATTTTATTAGAATCTGCGAGGTGTGTCACAAAATTGCTGATATGATAAACTTTGTCTTTTCTGTTAAGTTCATCGATTTTTATTAGAATCTACGAGATTTGGTTCCAAAAATTGTTGTTATGATAAACTTGGTTCTTTCTGTTAAGTTATTAGAATCTGTTAGTTGCTAGAAGGTTGCAAAGATCATTATTAAGATAAACTTAGCCTCCTCTGTTCTTGCATTATGGAATGAGTTTTAATGATTTTGCGTGGACATCTGTGCCAGTCAAGTGTTAACAGCATCCAAGGGGGATTGTTGATCAAGGAAAAATGGATCGACGAAATAGTGAACCACGATCGTCGGCAGCAAGTCGACGAGTGTCTCCAGCAAGGATCGAGGAAAACGCCACCGGTTGCATCCGTCGGAGAATTGTACGCGTAACAATAATGCACTTGAACGATTGCGATCTGTCCGGTAATTATTGCGAATCGGTCGCTTACTGCGGAAAACATCATCAGGCTGCTTTAAACGAAGCCATACGGGATCTCGGACGATCGACTGGCAAAAAGACCTGTCCAACAGATCGATTCAACGATCTACAGACGATCTATACGCCGACAAATCTATAGACAACTTTCGAGTTGTCTTTGGATTCTTTTCTCCAGTTGGATCACCGTGTTACGGCGATCGTGAGATACTCGCTTCGAGCAAAAACCTTCATGATCGTCCTCCGCGGAAGATATAACGTGTCACCGCGAGCTAAATAGAGTTAGCGAGATGATCGCCCATGGCCATTCCTTTCATCGTCTTTTTAATAAGGAACTGCTTCAAAATTAGCTGAACTGAAAATTCTTGAAAATTCTCGGAAAATTTTAATTTGTTAAGCTCGTTAACAATCAATTTATTCATCTTCTCACTCGAAAATCGAAACGACCGAAGAATACGATTCATTTCCAGCGACCTCGGTCTGGACTCAAAATGGCGGCTATCAGAACCGTCGGTATATCAGAATAATCGTAGTATAATATTCTTTACTGCATTATTATGGGATTACGCTTCGAGTCTGATTTCAAAATGTGTCACGATCACGAATGTGTCAATATTCACGAAGACAATAAACCGCGAATTAGGTTCAAATCAGACCCAAATTCGGCTACGGGTCCTTGCATTTCCTTACGAAGCGGAAGATACCACCATCTACATTAGCATGCTCTATCTAGATGCAAACAACGCTTCATCCGCGGTTATGCAATTAAGACTAAAGAGGCAGTTAATGCTAATTCACACGGCTGATAAGATAACCAGTAAACATAAAAATAAGTGAACCAGTAAACCGTGACGAGTTCATCGAGTACTCATTCAGTTGGAGGCTCTCCAGTCGATTTTGACGCATTAATTTCCGACGACTGTATCACAGATTGTCAACTTTGTGATTTGAGAATTGAAAAAATTATTTGAAAGCAGACTTTTGTTAATCGCACTGATAGGCTTTCGGTAAGCGACGCGATAAGAAATGCACGGAGGAAAGATTCTCCGTAGACTCCGACGGATCATCGGACCTTTAATCAGAGGATCGAGCAAGGTTCGTAATCGACTCGGAACGGAAAAGAACCTAATCGAAATTCCCCGTCGACCACATCGAAATATTCCTCGCGCGCCTTGCTATTACAATCGTCCAAAGATGGCCGGTCTAGGAAGCGAAACTCACCTGTGAGATTGACTTCCAAACAGGGAGCAAAGCTCGGGACCACTGTCATTCGAATAATTACAGCCTGCGAGAGCCGGTGATGTGCCTACCTACGTCATCGTCGATGGCGATCGGACCAGCGCCGATTCTCTTCGTGCGCGAACTCCGATAACCGAGTGATTTGCGTCATCGCGAAAACGTTACGCTCGCGATTGTTTCGCCGAGGAATCGAGCGGGGGGACACGCTGCTCGGCTTCCAGAACAGAGAACACACGAAATTCCTCGGGTCTTCCGCAACGGGGAGCCCGGCGAAGCGATTCGTGCGCGGCTTACGTGAACGAAACGATGTTACGAACCGGTGCCATCATCGTTTCAGATCACGTTCAAGGAACTCCACATAGATTTCTCACCACGTACCCGTGAGGCACCTAATTGGTTCAACGTGAATCCACGATTTTTCGGCATAATTTATTGTCCGGGTTTGATGAGGTTCCTCGGCTAAGGACCGTTAGAGTCTTCCGGGTGGGGTTGACATTCTTATGATCTTGGTACATGTGGACATTGTAGAAGATCGATTGGTTCGACAAAAACAAATTGGGTTGTGCAATTGCACCTGGCGGGTGCATAGGTGCATCCACGTAAAATATACGGTCGTAGGAAGCTAGGACGTACTATGACATATGACATTTTTCCTCTATCATTTTTTTCTATTTTTACTTAAAAAAGAGCAGTAACTTCAATAACTTATTATTTTCTATGCAGGTATTCGCAGGACTGGCAGCCCATTCTGGGCAAATATCGGTAGGGCTGGGCCAAGGGTTCAGTGCGATTCTGCTCCCTCAGCTTCGACAATCCAACTTCGCGGACATCTCAGAACGGTCCTGGATAGCATCCTTAGGGGTTGTGTCTAACCCATTGGGATCCTTGATGGCAGGATTGTGTGCAGAATGGTTCGGAAGGAGATCAGCGATCGCTTTAGCTAGCTTGCCACATGCTGCTGGATGGCTGCTGATAGCACTATCAACGAACGTGCCTATGCTATACGTTGGCAGATTCGTCAGTGGAATCGGCATGGGCATGGCGAACGGCCTCTACCTTTATGTCAGCGAGGTACTTAATTTTATATATACTCTTTGCCCAAACATTCCCATAACGGGTTACCCCGATATTTAAACAACAAATCGGTTTGTTCAGACGGCAGCGCCGAACCAAAGGGCCTGGCTGGGAAGCTGCGGCCCAGTGCTGGTTTCTCTGGGCGTCCTGATGGTCTATACCCTGGGAGCGTTCACCACGTGGGAGAAAGCTGCTGCGATTAGCATCGGGCCAGCGATCCTCTCATTGGCACTGACTCGGTAATTACTATCCCAACAATGTCTCTAAAAAGCCAGCATTAAGCATTTCATCCGAACCTTGTTCATTCTTCCTGTATTAGCATGATCCCGGAAACGCCAGGATGGCTGGTGGCCAGGGGACGAAACGATGAAGCAAAAGAGTCCCTGTTGTGGCTTCGAGGACCTGGCTCTAGCACCGACAAAGAGTACGAAGAGCTCTGCGAGACGAACCTGAAGCGAGAGGAGAAGAAGGAGAGCAGCTTGGTCAAAGCTCTCCACATGCCCTGCGTTTGGAAGCCGTTCCTGATCCTGCTGGTGTTCTTCGCACTCCAGCAGATGTCCGGGATCTATATAATCCTGTTCTACGCTGTGAACGTTCTGGAAGACATCGGCCTGAACATCGACGTAAACGAGTACACAGCTAGCGTTGGGATCGGCGTGATCAGATTGTTCGCCTCGATCGCCGGCGCTGGTCTGGCCAACAGCTTCGGTAGGAAAGTACTGGCCTTCATTAGCGGCCTAGGAATGGCGGTCTCTGCCGTAGGCGTCGCTCTGACCTTCAGGTACGCATTATTATTTAATTGGGAGTTTAATTAAACGCGCAAGCTCGAAATAGCAGTCGCTGATCGAGCTACCTTAAGCGATCACAGTTCCATGAGGACTCCGGAAAATTGATTTCTTCTCACTGAGATCCCCTAATCTTTGCGAAGATGCTTCCGCTTCTCGGCTGATCCGTATCTCACAAGTCCACTCGACGCAACCATGAAAGATTCCCATAGATCGGTCAATGTCGCCCGTCTAGATAAACCGGAAGACATCGTAGACAGTAATGACTAATTCATAGACATGAACAAAAAAGAAAATCATAATCCTGAGAAAATAGAGCTCTGATTCACAGCTGCTCCACGGACATCCCCTATCCTGATAGATATGTAGATCAGTAGAACGTTTCCTCTCCTTGACACTCATCTAACATCTTACTAACACGATTTCCTTTGCAGGTTCAAGCTTCCGTCGATGGTTTCCTTGGTGTGCATCGGAGGCCACGTCGGATTCTCGATGTTAGGATTCCTCACGCTGCCTTGGGTGATGACCTCGGAACTGTATCCTCTCAGGTTCAGAGGACCTCTCGGAGGTATTACGACCAGCTTGGCCCAGCTGCTCACGTTCGGTACCATCAAACTATACCCGGACCTGCGATCCCTAGCTGGCATCGAGGTCGTCATGTGGACCTTCGCTGTCGCCAGCATACTCGGGACTCTGTTCGCTGTGCTGATCCTACCGGAAACCAGAGGCCGAAGCCTGGATCAGATTGAGAGCCAGTTCTCCAGCAAACCCGAGTGGAACAACGCTGACCAGACGTTGCACACCGTGTCTACCCATTCGAGGAACATCACTTTGGAGAAGTTCGCGTCCCTGTCCGAGGAGAAACATCCTAACATCGTAAGCAACGTCTACGCTTATGACAATCTGTGCTTGGACTTGTCTCCAAACGACACCGAGAAGAGCAAGAAGGATTTGACCACAGACTCGAACACGAAGAGCGACGTGGTGCACACGATCTCGTTGCAGCATGTTTATATCTGAGAGGAAGAAGACGAAGTTGAAGATTGAGTCGAAGCCAAAGCTAAAAAGTCGTAAGTATTTCTCAGGCTGGGCCACGAGGAGCAGGGACTCTTCAGGAACGATGAGTCTTAGGAACGAGAGGATCGTGGAAGGTTGAGGAAGATTTACGAACAGTATTCTCGTGGTCCTCGTACGTTTGTGATATTCTGATACTGATGACGTTGGGTATTCAGTTAACGATCTCGATCATCGGTATCACGAACATTCCTATGCCTCTTCTATAATGTGTTCTTCATAAGCCGAATATTGTGATGGATCTCCGCGATCTCCAAGATACTTTGAGAACGATCGAGTGCAACTATGTTGGATGACGAAGAGTGCGACCGTGATCATATTGGTGAGCACAAGAACGTTGAATATAGTCTTTTACAAAGGCTTGAACAGACTCGAAGCAATTTACAGAAACTGCTGCAACGTACGAGCCGGTTTGTACGGTTATTTGTGCATATACAGACGCGTTTATATTATAAGGACCACTATATGTATTAACATGTTTGTTGTTGTTGCTATGCGCGTTGTCGTATCTGTGTATATAATAGCGACACAGCAAATTCTACATGATGTTATTTGATATTGTACAATATTAAATGTATTTTTGCTAAAACGGGGTTGGGATTCATTGTTACGAACGATTGTTGTAGGACATTAACTACCCCAATTAATATACAAAATCGATCCCGCTATTCTTGAAATATTTATCGTAAAAAATTGAAAGAGACCGTTGCTCAATAATTATTATTAAATGAAAAACGGAATTAATAATTTATACATAGTATACGAACAATTGTTATAAAACATTAATTATCAATCGCTATGCTCAAAGCATTCTTACAAAAAGTGCAAACACGCTACTCCTATTAATATTATGAATCGATCTCGCTATTCTTGAAATATTTATCGTAAAAAATTGAAAGAGACCGTTGCACAATAAACATTGATAAATGAAAAACGGAATTAATAAATTATACATAGTATACTGTGTACTAACCTACTCGTACAAGTATAGTATGCGCTGACTCACCTCCTCCACGCTCCTGCACTCCTAATGCAATGGAATAAATCCGCGAACAACGTTGTGGCTCGAACTTCTCCTTTCGTCATGCTTTTCTGATTGTCTTGCTTTGTTCTAAGCCCAGTCGCATCAACGCCGTCGCACATCAGTCGCACGTCACGAAAGCTTATGGTTCACCGCTTGATACATCATGCTACCCTGTCATTCGATCGTCTTTTCTCGTGAACTTCCGTCGTTTTAAAACGGACCCGATGTTTACCGTCTTCAGCTACGTACATTCCTGATCAGAAAACACGAATTTCGACCCTTTTCACCACGGGCTGGAAGAAAGAATTTTCGTTCGAACGTTTCTCCTTTATCGTAGCTGTCGCTTCTAACCCTTTCGTTGCCGTTGACGGAGGAGAAATGGTTGAACGGACTCCTCCTCCTCTATAACATGGTCGCCTGATCTGAAATCATGAGTTTCGACCCTTTCGATCGTCCTCTCGAGGACACAGAAGACACTTCAAGTCAAATCGAAATTGATTGATCTTCGACAATTTGCGAAAATATTTACACTCCGATTACAAAGACATGATCCGAAAATGTTTTGCAAAAATTGCAAGATCCTAAAAATCGAAACTACTTGATTTTCATCATAATCAAGAGAAGCAGAAAAAAATTCCACTCTCATATCATTTTCAACAAGAAAATCAATTTTTACAAAGGCCTCTTTATATTTTTCGAGACGGGTGGTATACTTCAAATAATTTGTAAAATAAGGAATTTGGGGTGAATCGCGTTAATAATTATAAAATGGAGAATTTGGGGTGAATCGCGTTAATAATTATAAAATGGAGAATTTGGGGTGAAAGTCCAAGAATAAGAAGACGCTTGTGTAAAAATAAATCGTAACGTCGTTTATTGATTACAAATGGTCATGTATGTAGTACAGATGCACGATACTGGCAATAGCTGTTAAATTATAGCGCGATTTCGATGTGGTACAATATTAAATTCCCCCGGGATTCGCGTAATGTACGAACGTTTATATATATTTACACATACGTATACGTATATGTGTACACATATATATGTATATACATACATATACATATACAATGTATATACATATATATATATATGTATATTATTTTATATATTCACGGTTGATGGTATTGAAAAATATTTATCAATATGTACAGTCGATACTGCTTTCTTATCTTTCAGAGAAAAATAATGTATCTGAGTTCCCGCGCGTTTCACATAGACTACGTACAAAATCGGAGATTGCTTCGTGTTACAGGCAACTCCTGTATAACACGGCATTCTACAACACGGTTAGAGAATTAGAGAAAACCCCCGCTATAACACGGCATTCCCACTAAAAGAAGCATAAAATGCCTACAGATCCTCCCGAGAGAATGTAAATCAAAATAAAAATAGTAGCTTCCCTGAGCACAGAATAGAGTCACTTTACAACAAGGAAATCTTGTTTGTTACAAGATATATATATATATATATATATTTACAGGTTGGTCCATCCAAATGTAAATGTATATTCTTCTTCCTTGAATATTCTAGTTTACATTAAAACGCATTCAGAGATATTAATAACATGACCTTGAAGTGAACTCTGACTTCCATCGAAATATCATTACAGTCTGTCATCGATCATTTTGGACAATGCATGTCTGTGGAAGGATATCATTTTGAACACTTAAGAATAACTTAGATGATTTACTAATTTAATACTAGCCATTAAGCTTCCAGACTTAAGACTTCAGACTTACTTATCCGCAGGTTCTCCCTTGTCACTACTAATGTCAGTGATATCGATGGAAATGAATATCATATCTAATTTCAATTTTAGAAGTCAGAGATTACTTCAAAGTCATGTTATTTATTAATGTCTAAATGCGTTTTAACGTCAACTAGAATATGCAAGGAAAAAAAATATACATTTACAACAAACAAAAATATCGATCACCTTGAAAACTCCGAAAAAAATCAAATTTGCAAAGGACCACCCTGTATACATATATAAGTTTGGACAACCGCTGGTCTTTTTGACAAACGCATCTCTCGTAATTGTGGTAGCAAAAAAGCTTAGTTCGGTTTTGTTTTTGAAATCGAATATTGAACGTTTGTACTTAGTTTCCCGTGATAGTTTTAGGAACATGGCTACCGTGTTGTACGGGGGTTGCCTGTATCTAAATATATCTATCGTTCCGCCCCTTTTGCTTCAGCGATTATTGCAATATCAGTATGTACAATAAAAATACATAAAGTTTGAAGGAGGAGAGATAAGCGAAACGAATAAGGACAATCGTACTATTATATCAGCGCGTCGTCATTTCCCGATAACATTCACTTAATTTGTATAAAAAGAGAGACATACGGTCCCAAAAACACGTACTTACAAAATGTTCGGACGCGATGGACGTCGGTCGTTTATAATTACAAAATTGATCTTTATAGGCCAGTTCGACGTTCCTTACGAAAGCGATAAATTGTGAATACAATACTGCCTAGACTTGCTTATTTTCTAAACCTAGTTCCGATTCTCTTCATATTAGTATCGTTAATCTCTTAGAAATCGTTATATTTCTCGCTCGTCACAACCGAAGATTAATGGTACCGCTAGAAGATACTAATATGAATTAGAAGAACGGTAGCTTTAGAAACTACAAACAAGCAATATTTCTTTTATCTCATCCTCATCTTCGCTATACGTTCGCATAACGGTACTGCGTGTAGAGTATTCATTGCACATGTGTGCCCGCAGTGTCATGTGCCAAGTAAGAAAACCAAGCTCCCGAGAGCTGGAGTTTGTAAAGATGCACCACCTTCTCGCGTTAAAGTTCGCTCAAGTAGTGTACTGAGTTCGAGAGCCTCGGTGGCTCAAGGATTACGACTATTGTTAGTAAAACTCCGAATCTGAACTGTGCTGCGAATCGCCGCTCCTTCCGTTCAAATATACTTCTGAGGTTTGTTGAATAGATGGCGAGTGTTGTGCGGTTTCCCAATGTTGACCTGTAATGTTTATCAGTTTGTTTACAAATAACGCAAATACAAATTTTTGTTTTGACTGTTAGTGAATTATGAAAACGATTTTACAGAAAGTAAAATTTTGTAGACCAGTATTATTAAATGCAAGCTGAACATACTGTGCGCGGCAAGTATGGTTGCCAGACAACGCGCCACAGCGCGATTTGGAGCGCATGCGAGTGCAGGAGTGAGGCCCTCAGCGTCCACTGCAACGACGCTTGCTCCTAATTGCAATAAACGTCTTGTCACCTGCAGTATAAAAATTTTTTCCGTTATTGGATATCCTATGAAAATGATTTCAGAGCATCAGAATTTGATCAATTACTTTTACAAGCCCGTTCCTCGCTGCCAAATGTAACGGAGTGCTGTGCTGCTCGTTGAGCATATTAATAACCGATATCTGTTGCTGCTGAGGCTGCGTTGCATTCTCGCTGTTCGCGTTGGCATTGTTCGACTCTATCCACTTCAATAAAAGCGAAGCAGCCGCTGACTGACGCCGTTGACAAGCTAAATGCAGCGCCGTGTTTTTATTGCAGTCGTTTGCACTCAGATTGGCTTCCCGCTCGAGCAACAACTCTGCGTTTATCATGCAAAGAACAAAGTTGATAAAAAATATTGAACTAGCTGTTTGCAGGTTCACCCCTTAATTTTGTCAATCAAACGAAACCTACCAATGACTTCGCATTTACCAGCAATAGCAGCGCAATGAAGAGGCGTCCGTCCCAAGTAATCTGGAGACTCAATGCCAGCTAATTTCGGGCCAACACAGTTCAAAATTAATCTCGCGCACTCCAGTGCTCCGGAAGTAGCTGCTACGTGTAAAGGCAGACGATCTCCAGGAGTGTCTCGCAGCGCGGCGACTGTTTTCCCTCCAAATTTGTTGATTAACAACTCTAAACAATCTACTGATCCCAGAAACATGGCACAATGTGCAGGAGAGAACGAATTGCCTATAATACATTCATATAAAATGATCAGAATTATTTTCTAAAAGTGTGTCTCAACAGAGAGCAATTTAAGGGGGCCGTTTCATCGCTGAAAAATTCGTTTATAATAAAAAAAAAATCATTTCTTCACCCGTTTACATGAGACAGCCTCCTTAAATTTATTTGAAGAGAGACATTTACCCTCCAAAGTGTCGACTACGTTTTCTTGTAGAAGATATTTTACGCAATCGTACTGTCCATTGTAACAAGCCCAATGGAGAACAGTGCAGTCTTGGTCGTCCCTTAAGGTGGCTGCTGCAGGATCTGCTCGTACCATTTCTGCCAGTGCTATCACTCTGCGGAAACGTGAAATTCTATGTAATCAGAGGGTCAAGAAGATGTACCAGGAATTCCCGTGAACCCACCTCCCGCAAGCGGCGGCTAAATGCAACGGTGTTTTACCGTTCGTGTCTTGTATCGCCACTTTTGCGCCATGCGACAACAACAACTTGCCTAGCTGGGAGCTACGTTCGTTGATAACTGCTCGAAACAACGGCGTGTGCTTGTTCACGTCCGCCAAATTACAGTCGGCTTTGTATTTCAAAAGGGAAATAATACACTCTGTGTTCATGTTTGTCACTGCCAACGTTAGAGCAGTACGCTGCTTCGCATCGTAGCAATTGACAATGCTCGGGTCATCTACGTTTTTAAGAAGAAGCAACAGACAAGCAGTGTAGCCTGCCGCGGCCGCGCAATGTATCGGAGTGCGTCTGCTAACGGAATCCTACAAATAATAACAAATAGTAACAGGTATACAAACAATCGGCAAATGAAGAAAGACTTTACTGAACTCGTTCATACTTGGATAGATACTAGAGCTCCGTGATTTAACAACAGTTTCACGCACTGTTGATGGCCCTTGCTCGCGGCCAAATGCAAAGGTGTTTTACCAGAGTCCTCTTTGATATTTGTATCCGAAAATAGTGGTAATAATAAACTCAGTATTTTACTGTGTCCGTAATAAGCCTGCAAATTCACATACGCATCATCAATATTTCTACTCCAATTGATTGAGTAAATTAGAGTAAATGAAAAATCCCAACACCTACAGGACAACTACCTACCCTCCGCATCTGTGGCATCGCTAATGTGCAAACGAAAAAGTTGTTCACAATATCGATTCCTATTACATATCCACAAATTATCGGAGGGTAGGTAGTTGTTCTGCAGGTTCACCAAATATCGATATTAGTCATACGGCTAGGTGTAATGGTGTTAATTCTGGTGGCGGTGGGTCTGGTTCTTCTGTGTAATTGAATCCCTCCGCGGTAATCAGCGAACAAGCCTCCAAAAGTGCTACTAAGGCTGGGTGATTTCCACCAGCTACGGCGTAATGGAACGCAGTGAAGCCACGTTTGTCCCGTAAACGTGGATCTGCTCTGTGCTTCAGTAAATACTGCACGCATCTGAAAACATCGAAGCACCGTAGAATTAGGTTCCTTAACTTAAGAATTAAGTTTCTTTCTTTTAACATCGAAAGTTCTATTCGAGCATGGAAACACTTACTGAGCACCAGCATCGGTGGCAGTCGATGCTGCAGCTAAATGCAAAGGCGTTGCACCGTCTATGTCCCGAGCATTCGAATCGCTTCCGAAACCAACCAAAGTGAAGACACAAAAATAATGTCCCTGACTAGCTGCGTAATGAAGCGCCAACCTATTGTCGTCGTCGGTTAATCGGAAATTTGCTCCGTTGGATAATAATAAATCTAGACAATCGACGAATCCTTTATATGCTGCTAAATGCAACGGTGTCCTACCGGCCACGTCTTTGGTATCTATACAGTTGCTGTCGGCTTGCAACAATTTCCTACATACCTGTAATTTATCACGCAACAATAAGATAAATCGTACAAGACGATCAATTTTTATTTTACTATTTAACTACATCAATATTTTACCTCGATGTGACCTGTTAGACAACTGAGGTGCAACGGTGTATGTAGTTCAGCGTTTTGCAGGGCAGGAGAGGCTCCGAACTCTAACAATGTAGTCGTTAAACATTCGTGGCCGAACCTATAACGAAATAAATAATCGATGTACAAATAAAAAACCGAGTTATGACTGTAATTCGTACTCGCTACTAGTAATTACCAAGCCGCTATGTGAAGGGCAGTGTTCCTAACTTTATCCTCCGCGTCTGCTATCGCTCCGGCATCGAGTAAACTTTTCGATCGAGTAAATCTTCCATAAATCGCGGTCATGTGCAAAGGTGTGTGACCGTCTTTCGATCGGACGTTGATTTTCGCACCAGCTTGTAAAAGTACTTCTAAACATTCAACGCTATTGGGGCTGGCGGCAGCGATGTGTAAAGGAGTTTGTCGACGAAAGTTAACAGCCTCTGTTTTTGGACAAACGGCGATAATAGATTTAATAGGACGACATCGAATTCTATGAAATTATTGGTAGATCGTCTCACCAATATTTGTTCCACTGGCAATCAACTCTTTCACCGCATCTACGTGGCCATTTAAACACACAATGTGCAGTGTATTCCCACGCCCGTTCTTAGCTTCGACATCGGCTCCAGCTTTGATTAATACTTTCATACACGACACACTACCAGAAGCTGCAGCCGCATGTAACGGGGTATACAAATTGCAATCCTTAACATGCAAATGCACACATGAGAAAATAGCTCTTAATATTGGCAAGTATGAAATATTCTTTTGCTTTAGGTCTCTCGCATTAACACATTATCTATCGGCTGAGGATTTTTTAATAGATCCTCCGACAGCAACAGAAACTTCAATCGTAAATAGACTGCGGGTTTCATGCATTTGTGACAAAAACGTGCGAGTGAAACTTCAAATAGCGAAGAGATTAAGAGAATTTAGAAACATCATCGTACTATTTAATAGAAAGAAGATTTCTAAGCTTCCACTTGTGGTACAGCACAGTTATTGAAAAGTCTATTACTTGGCTTCCAGTAGATAAAGTGTTAAGTATATCATCTCGTGACTTATTTTACAGTCGATGAACGGGACGGATCACTGTTCATGCTTCTAATCAGATTGTGTTCTCTTACTTTATCCTTGACATCGGCTCCATTGTCTATAAGTGTCTGCACGATACTATCGTGTCCCATAAATGCTGCAAAGTGCAAAGCACTGCGATTCATTTTTTTGTCATATGCGTTTACTGAACAGCCGATTTGAATCAGATACTCCGTCATTTCAAGATGTCCGTTGTAGGCTGCGTAATGCAAGCTTGTTCTACCAGTCCTGAAGAAACGAAAGAATTATTTTAGTGTACTAGGAGCTAATCGTTGTGTAAAATTAGTAAAAGGTATACAGCTACAAACCTGTCCACTATATTAACATCTCTTAAGTATGGAACCATCAGTTCTGCGCATTTCACAGCGTTATTCGCTGCTGCTACGTGTAAAGGAGTTTGCCAATTGCAGTCCCACACATTGACATTGGCTTTATGGCGTAACAAAACATGTACAACCTCGTGATTCCCTGAGCAACAGGCTCTATGCAACGGAGTCAACCATTTCTTATCCTTAGCGTTTACAGCGGCTCCGTGCAATAGGAGCAACTCTACTATCTTGGAATCTCCCATGTATGCGGCTGCATGCAAGAGAGTCCGTTGTTTTTTGTCCTCCCAGCATGCATCTTCTTTTCTAGTTAATAATGATAAAACTTCTTCTACAGCTCCAAAAAATATAGCTCGCAGTAGGGGAGGCTGTAAAGAACATTATATTAATGAACAAAAATTCGATTGATCTGTAATAGTATAAAATATTCATTGAAACCCCATAGAAACGAGCGCCACTCGATTATTCGCTTGTGTAAAGCTAAAAATAAATGGTGGTAAGTGAAATGCTCGAAAATTTCTTCGATACGATGACTAATATGTAATGAATAGATACAATCGTTACTGTTATGTTAAAGAAAAGCAAAAAAGTCTCGCTGGATTGACACATGAGTCTAACCTCCGGCTTTTTTACAGCTTGATCAACATGCTCGGTGATTGTTCCGTGAAACGCGTTCGCTGAAAGAAATGAAAAGCACTCACCCCATTGTGTAATTCTTGCACGTTCATGATTAACCAGTTTCTCGATTTATACAAATACGGAAGTATTTATAAAAAACACTGTTACAGTACTGTAAAAAACTGTCATAGTAGTGTGTGAGTCATACTCGAACACGTACGGTCGGGCATGTTACTTTCATTTTGCCTGTCGACAATTCCGCTCGTAAATGTATACAACATCGACGACGTTGTCTCAGATAAACAACGGCATCATTTGTGTGAAAATAACTACGAAAATATGCATAATGATCCTATCCTTCTGTATAACCAGTAACAGCTACCTTTCTTTTCGCGTACTCCATCTTTGTTTCTGTCAAGTTTTCAGGAGCTTGTAAACAGATGAATATAACATATATCATGCACCGCTGTCGCGCGAAAATTAAAGGGATTCCCTTAGAATATTTCCAACGTTCACGATCCTCGAAAATTATCAATCAGTTTTCCAGTCAACAGTCAATAAAATTGATATCTTATTCGAGCCGAGGTTGCGAACGAGAGACCTCGAAGTAGACTTGTAATGGAATATTCGTTCCGCCATAATTTTCCGATCTTTTAGATTCTAGATTAAATTCAAATTGATCGAAATGAAATGCAAACAAATTTCCAGTTTCGAATTTAACACATCGATTGCCACGTCGGTTATACATGTGGGTGATGGCTCATTTGGGGGATGATTGTTCGGCACTGGAATATATAATCGCGTGAAGTGATAAGTTATCTTTCATCTGTTTCCTGTTTTGTTGTAAAATAAATAGAGCTGTTCTGTCGATTCGACATTGTACTCCGAAATGGATAGCGGTACATTTGAACCGGTACAATGTTTGAAGCCGAAAGTAAAGATCAAGGATGATTCGAAGGACGGCTTCCTGAACGCGTCGCCGAGAAATTTGAATTTCACTTTCAGTCCTAGAAACCTGAAAGCTCGAGAGAAAACACTAAAAATCACAAATTATTTCCCTAAACCATGCCCGATTCGACCTTTACCAATGGAAACCCCTTACTTCCGGTTCGAAAGTGCTTCTCAAGTGAAAGAAAATTCTTTGTTCTTAGGACGGGTATCGCGCAATGTATTAATAAATGCTAATTTATTGCAGACGAGGTGGTTAACCCCTGGATCCGTTTACAATATCAACGTTCAATTTATTCCCGTCGAACCGAGGAATTACAACGACGTATTAAAGATCCGCTATTTTGAGAATCGTATTTTGGAAATTAAAATCACCGGGAACGTTAGGACCCATTTTTCTTTTCCTACGGATATCAATTTTGGAGATGTTCCGCTCGGCAGAGCGTAAGTTTGTCGTTAAATTATTTACAAAGTTCGTAAATGATTAGAGTAATTGTTTATTGTATAGAGCTTGTTACGAAATTCCGATATGCCCTCACGCAAAGGAACAATTTGCATTCGCAGTTTTACCATCGAAGAAAGATTCTTGCGTCGACATCTATCCGCAATGGGGTAAACTGCCATAATCAGTGTCGGTAGATCGGATACACAATGAAAACAAAATTTCATTTGATTTTCTAGGACGTGTCAGACCGAATCAAGCTCCTGTAATGGTAATGGTGATTTATAGACCTATACGGTACATAAGCATGAACTTTCAAATCCGTATATTCATTACGGATTTATGCAAAACTCCGTACATTATAAATTTCTCTGCTTATACACGGCCAGGACTTTTGCGGTAAGAATGATCACGGTGTTGAATTATTTTCTTGAATTAAACAATACGCTATGATACGATCAATTAAAGGGAAGTATTGGACAAAGTTGAACCGGAAACGAAGAGCAAGAAGCATCCATCAAAAGTCGGCGCGAAATCTCGGAAAAAAACAAAAGCCACTTTGCAAGAAATAATTCCATCGAAATCGAACGCGATAAAGCCTGTTGTGGAATACAAGAGCTTCGAAAAGGCATTATTGAAAGAATGTGGCTACTTGCCTTTGTATGCACTGCACACCGTCAATTGTATGTTAATCGCGAAACCTCGATTTTTGTGCACCGAGCATGAGTTAAAAGGTTGCAGATTTTGTATAGAATTTTCTTGGCGAGTAGAAAGAGATCAAACCGTTTTTTTAATTGCGCAGGACCATTGAATCAATGTTTGTTAGACGTCTTAGAGCGAAAAGCTCGACAATTAAGAGAATTTATGACAAAAGCGAACAATTATCGCCGGGAGAACAACAGGGCGAAAATTGGTCACAAACCAAAAGTGAATAATGAAACACGAGAACTTAATGAACAACGAATAACGGAGATAAAAATTCAAAGAGAGAAAGAATGGAGCGATTACAAGAATTTATTGGAAAATTATGTTCCCGAGGAAGACATTTTTGAACGACAAAAAGCTCGGAAGATAAAGCAAAGAATTTTGAGACTTGCTTATAAGGTTCTTATATTTCCAAATTGTAAAATATCGTGTACGATTCCTCAGAAATTACTCGCATTATCAATTTGTTTTTAGTTTCCGAAAACTGTGTCGTCGGCGCCTGAAGCAGAGCAATCGTTTTTACACTATTATATCATTACACCCTTTGTTCAGGCAGCCAGGAAGATTATTTTGCAAAATCGTTTGTTAAGGGTACTTGAGAAATTGAAGAATCTAACACCGGAGTTAATTAACAAATTCGAAGATTTTACAAGAAATTAATGTTAATTAAATAATGTATTAAAGACTGTTCATTTCATTTTGAACCATGTATTTTTCATATTCGTATTAAGAAGCACGATAATTATGTAACGTAAATGTTGCAATTTCAGTAGCAATTTTTTATGCAAAATGTAATTGCATCTGTGCATTCTCTGTGCAGATGGTGCTCGCGTCGAAACCGCCAAAACTTGGGAAAAATCGTCTGCTTTTCCCACTGACATGCGTTGAATGCGACGAATAAAGTAGGTATTTTTGCAGAATGCTTAATTCGACGTGAAAAATGTATACTGTCTGTTAATCTGTAATTTCAGGTATTGAAAATGTGTGTTAAGCAAATATTTTGTTAAACGATAATCCACTCAATGATTTCTACTACACTGTACATACCTGTTAGTACTGTTCCGATGGATTTGTGTTTGACTTTTAATTGCAATGGTAAGGTGAACTGTAATGATTGGGAATTGAATAAAGATAGCTTATTCTTGTCTGGAGAAGTGGAGAACGTGCTTTACCCACAAGATGAAAATTCGTTGCTGGATTTGGATGTGCGACTGTTCGATTGCAATGTGCCTGCATCAACAGGCATATTGGATTTGAAACATTTCATCAAATGCATGGTGTAAGAATATTTTCTTTAATTCGTTTCACAAATAATCGTATCTTCCATTGATATTCTTCGAATTCATTTTCAGCATGCAGTTGAAGATATTGGGCAGCCATGAGGCTTACAATCAGGTTTTCAATTCTGTGACAAACGATACTGATTTTTATCATATAAGACGTCTTGTTTGTGAGTTTGTTTTGTACACTCGAAGATATTTCAATAGGTGAGACAATTCATTTCTTCACACTAGTACTAACATCGTATTAAAAATGTTCCTCGTGATATTATTCTTTTAGTATAAAATGGAACCTTCAATCTCTACAAGTTATAAACGAAAACGTCGAAGAAGAATTGAATATGTTATTTATTACCGTGAAACGTTTCCTTAGTAGATTAAGAAGTATCCCAGACGCTACATTTCATTATGCACCTTCTAAGTTAGGCAATCAGGTTTGTACAAACATAATGAAAAAGTTATGATAAAAACAATAGACCTATGATACTGTTTGTTGCAGTGTAAACAACCGGAGTATCATATGTATCATATGCACATAGAATTGCGATGGTTTTTTATCTCGTTGGTATACACACGTTGTTTATACCACCAGTACTCTATGGAGAGTCAACTGGAAGAACTTGAAAATATTCAGACAATAATTATTAATGATCTCATTTATATATCATTGAAAATATTCGAGACGGTAAGATTATCTGCTGAAACGATATATAATATCGTACATATAATATGTGTTTACTATACTTTTTCAAATATATTTTAGATGCCTTTAATAAATATGCAACAGAAGACACCGTATAATTGTACTTGCATCCGTGAACTATGGCTGATGCTCCAGATATTCATTGATAGTTTATCCGATAGAATGAAATCAAAGGTATATAATATGTAGACAGCAGATTTATATAAAATATAAAATATTCATCTTTATAGACATTCTGGGACTACGTAAATGATGCTGTTAATGGATTATTAAATAGGAGAGCATCGAACAGCAAAGAAGAATCGATGTGCTACACTCTGGCACCCTGTAAAAATTCTGAATTGTTTTGTCTATGGATTATTTATAATCTTTCACTTTTATATGGATATAACATAGATGGTATCTATTTGGGATACAAGTGTTCAAGGGTAGATGTATTTCGAATATTTTTCTTCGTATTGTTCAAGTGTTAAAATTATTAACTATTTGTTCGTGTTTTTAAAGATTAGGCCTAATTACGAGCAGCTAGAGAAGATCTTGAAGACGTATATTTCCAAAGGTGGAAAGGACGGCGACCGCGATGAAATCGATGAAGAATTGCGCATCATGATTCCCTTGTTAAATACCTTAGTCACAAACTGGTGGCAGACACGAGTTTCTATAATTTCGCTGCTGTGGGACTGCTTTCATAAAAGATTAGACGAGCCATTTTTGTTGCAAACGTCTGGTCCTTGGACTTTGTCGGTCGAAAAGTAAGAAAATAATTTATGTAACTATGTGTATTCTTGTTTGATCTGTTAAAGATGTTTTTAACAGGAAAACTCCTGTAGATATACTGAAGCAAGTGAGGGACAGACTAAGTAACACGGAATGTGTTAAAGAATCTAGTTACGGGATGTTTCTACATTTCCTCGGTAAATATTCTGTTTGAAAAACGATACTTCATTTAAAAAACACGTTAATGTAAATGATGTATTATAGGATCCTTCTTAAAAATAAATTATAGTAGCAGCGATACGAAACATTGGAATCAAATCAAAGGTCGCATCTACTCAAAGTTCTCTAAAAGCAAAGTGGAAGAATTTTCCGTAACAGGTTTATACAACTTCATTTCTCTGTTTTTAACGTTAGCAGTTACTGCGGATACTACGAACGTAGTAAGTTATTTGTGTACATTGAAATTGTAAATTTTTATCAACTATATTTGCCATGACCTTTATTTTCTTATAGTGCTCGGTGATGTTAGATCTCTTACCACCAACGAAGGAATACAATAATGAGAATAATAAAAAATATAGCCTGATTTGGAAGGGAAAATTGGCTATTCTTCTTTTGTACAGCGAACTTAGGCTCAATTTTACGAGCGTAGCGCCTTGTTACATCGACACGGTATAACATTAAATTTACATTTAATAACTTGTACATTTGATGCAATTAATTATCATTTTCAGGTGAATGCAATAAGTTGTCGCAGGGATGACACGTCCCGAGCGATGATGATGAACTTCGTGGATGTGTTTAGTATAATTTTATCATCCAGTGCCGTAGAGCTGGAAGAACATTTGTTGCTTGATGGCTGGATAGATCGGTACTTAACAGAATGTTCGAATAAAATGGTGGGAACGTTGACAAGGGTGCTCGTCAATATTTTTAAAAAATGCGTTAACTCCTTTAATTCAGGTTCGTTGCTTTTCTTGATCGTTAACACTACGGAGCATTCATTTTAATTTGTACGTTTATTAGATGGAGTAGGGAAAATGTTAGACGCTTTATGGTGTTACGTTGCGTGTAGAGTGCGACAGCTCGTTTTTGACCCTGCACTTACGGGTGACCATTACCGGGATGTCTCACAACTTGCTGTCTCATTTACTTTGGACGCGTTGAGGAATCCAATAACGTCGAAAAAGTACAAACACTCAGCCACGTCTCTATTTCAGCATTTTGCGTCTTCCGTGATTGTTAAAGACATTAGGTATACTCGCAATATGTATTTAATATTTCTAATACTACAAAATGATTTATGAAACAAATGATTTGATTTTAGGATTACAAGACATTACTTAGTGCTGATACTTAAAGAAGAGCAGGCAGTTGAAGCTCTGAAGAAAGAAATAAAAAATTTCAACACGATACTTATACAAGTAAAATATCAAAACATGATGATAAAATGATTGAAGGATAAATTAATAAATTGAATTAATTTCAGGCATGGGTAAAATGCTCCATCATTGGTCACGATACAAACGGGGATGAAATTAGAGTTATACAAGATTACATACTATTGTTAAATGAAATAAAACAGATGTTTGTAACGAGTCAGGATATCCAAGAGATTCGAGACAGCAACGAGTCCATTTTAGTGTTCATCATGTACTCTATGAAGAAACGAAATATTCTAAAAGTATAGTTCACTAAAATTATGGGAATAATACACAAGCTAATATAAAAATAAAAATAAATTGTCCTTTGCAGACTGAACAAGAACGAATTCAATACGATGCAAAATGGAGATCGTATTTTAATCATTTGGAAAAATGGGTTCTTTCTCCGATCACAGAAGAAAGTAAAGATTCGGAATTAGCTCTGTGGATATATAGATGCATTGGAACATTAATTCTTTGTACCTCTACGATGCTTTATACGAAAGTAAGTAATTCTTTTAATATACAAAATGGGCTTGGGAATTGGTGTACTATGTTAATCCAAATCTTTTTTAGAATCAACCGAATAACATGTTCAAAATGTTACTGAATAAAATTATTCTTTCGTCTGACCAACCGTTTTTAAAAAATTTAGGAAAAAAAACATTTTCCATGATACTTTTGGGCATCGAGGCTCTCAATGTTAAAAGTGACTTATCACTTCAAGTACTGATAAAAGATCTTTTCGATCAATATATGCCGCTTTTAATAACTTCGATTAATAATACGAACAATTTTAAAGTGTCCGACTCATTGTTAAAATTTTTTAAAGATGCAAAAACGGATTTTATACACTTAGTATTCAAAATCTTGATGACGAACTTTTTTACCATATCGAGCGATAACATGTTTCACAAGCATTTCTACTTGGTAAGTATTAATTTCTTACTTTAGATGTTTATTATAAAATATTTTACGATGAAATATTTAATGCAGGTAATGATATTTCTACAAAATCTGCTCAAAGGAGGAAAAGATTACGCCAGTTATGTAATAGAATATATTATTTTAATTTGTACACCTTATATTATTGGAGGCTACATAAAAGTTCACGATCATCATCCACATAAACAACACACTTTAGAGTTCGTGAGAAATATTGTCAGAAATCCGTATTACAAAGAAAGCCATACTTTACAGTCAGTATCACTATTCTTGGGTTTACAAAGATTCTGGGACTATATTTGATGAAATTAACAAATTTCAGAGAGAAGTTCAATACTGCGATATTCAGCACCGTTCAAAAATTAATTACAACAAACCAGCACAGCACTTTCGAATTTTTGCAATCAGTTTTATCGGTGAGGATCGAGATATTACAATGTTTATCGCCAAAGATTGAACGTACCTTAATTGATTTGGAGAGGAATCGTCGCCCGAACGCGGCATCATTCAGGTAATATATATTCTACCGAATATAAATTTTTGCAATTATCTAAACATTAACGTTACAGGTATTCCTGGAATCAACTGCAAAATGCTATGAAAAACATAGAAGCGAATCAGTAGTATAAGTTTAAAAAAATTTGTTAATAAATAATCGGCAGTACCATTGTCAACGACCATTGTCCCGTTGCAAACACCGATCACCGAAGTTAAACAGCGTGGAACGTGAACGGCGCGCGGATGGGTGACCGCCCAGTAAAAGACGGGAAGTGGCCCCCGGTCGCTTTTCACGTGTTGTTGGCAAAATAGGTGGTTCGGAACCCACCTTTATAAACAGTAGGTCCCGTCGCTTAATAAACTAGCAATTGAAGAAGCGACGTAAATGAACAAAAAGAGGACAGTATCATGAAGATACTTCTCCATATTATGCTACAAATCCAGTATGTATATTTGTTGTATAAACGAATAGCTGCGTTCGTGTACATATTTTGTATGAAATTATATTTTTATAAATTATACTCACCTAAAGAATAATGTACGAACATAAAACTATGACCAAGAAAGAATGTTTTTAATGTTACATATGGTACAGATATGTTGTAATCGTCGAGCTACGAAGCGTACATAAGTATCACCGACTCATAAATGATCATATCTGTTTTCGAAGGAAAGAATTGTATTTTACAAAACATGTAAAAAACAACACAGTCACTTTATGTTTTTTGTTTTTTCTTTTTCTCTATTTTCGATGTGAGTGTCTCGAACGATGATGCTTCAGCGACGTAGTAGTTGTACTACCGGGGGGCGATCGTCATCCAATTAATTCGAGACGAGACACGGCACTGCGCACAGCATTTCTTAAAGACTGTTCGGTGTTGCCGTTTAATAATGATTCTAATCTTTCGACATAACTGTCGATGTTTTGTAAGGTTGCGCCTTCGTGCGTACCTGAAATCAAACAGTTACTTTCATTAGTCAAGGTGAGCCACTAATGTACCAGCTTTAAAGATCTGAACTAAAGTAATAGGAAGAAGATGATTATGATCTTTGAGTATTTCATTCTTTTATACACAGGGTCTCCCAACCTGGAAGAGGTACTGTCGCGAAGCAACCAGCTAACTGCGAACGGAGAGAGTCCAAATGACGCTGTAAAGCTTGATTTGTCGTGCGTTGTTGGTTTGTTTCAGACTCCAAACGGTTTACAGCTGCATACAGACTATCCACGTGCCGTTGAAGAACAGCGTTCTGAGCCTCGTAATCCGACGTTGCTTTTCTTAATTGTCTTAGTTCCGCTTCACATGCTGGATACATAAAAGTTCATTGTAAATATTTATCGAAGCACAAGCGAATTTATAAATTTTTTCCTTATATATTTTACTAACCTTTATTGTGATCTAAGAATTCTTCTGTAAAAATGGGAATATCAAAGCCCGTGAAATCATTGTCTTTCTCCTGTTGAATGTCCTAAGAGAAAAAGATACGTGAAAATAAGCATAAGAACAACGCGTAGATAGTTATTAAAAAGAAAAACATGTGTAATACATTTTGTTCAGAATTGACGTCGGTCCCATTCCTTTCTTTCTTATTCTCTTGCTGTTTTTCTAGAGATTGTTTCTCGTTAAACAATCGGTACGCTTCTGTCTGTTTATAATCACTAAATTCGCGATTGTAACGTTCTTTGTCTTGTTCAGCTGCGTCTAAATATTGTTGCTTTAGATCAGCTGGTAATGTGCTCCATTCCGAGGCAAGAAGCTTTGTGATCTCAGCGAATGATAGAGTCGGATTGTCGTTCCTTACTTTTTCTCTTCGGTCGTTTAAGAACCTGTATCATAATTCATTAACATGTATACTTTCACACTGGTCTGACATATTGGCTACATAAATACAATACCTAAAATATCCTGTGAGCGGCTGCTTCGGAGCAGTTGCATCTCTGGGAGCTTTCTTACGTTTTTTCGATCTATTAGTTGTACTAGTGGTGTTACTTCCAATACCAGAGTTTGTATTGTTCTTCTTCATCCCATTGTCACACACAGAGTCGGGTGCTTTATCTTCTGCACTCACAGGCGATTTATCTAATGGGAAAATGATGATTTTAAATAGAATGGCAATAAATATATGTGTACATTTAAAATCGAACAAATTCAAAATTACTCATATGTTCCTCGGACTCTCCATTGAAAGTTGGCTGCTCAGGCCCACCGTTGCTTTCGGACACGTCATTCACTGGAGCACTCTCACTCATTTTATACAATTGTATACTATTATTTTACAAGAATGTCTTATTTGGTTTCAATTCAGATTCATAACTGATCCTGTTGAGTTTTGATGCAACAGTTGTAGTATCGTTCGGAAGGTTATGCAAAATATCGTTCTCTGTTAAATACAAGCGAATTATTAGAACGTCGAATACTCACTGTAAATAATGTTTGCATATTTTTCAGAAAGCTAGCGCACAGGTTGAAATTTACGTTGGCGTATTAGGTTAAGCCGTGAATATGTTAACAATAACTCCGCTGCAGTTGCACGGGGACGGGACGCTGCACTAAATCATGACCGGTGTTGCACAGCGGTGTGTATTTCACGGGCAGAAATTAATTGTTCATAACAGAAATAACGTGCGGAGAAAAACACATAATCATTAAAGTTTGGTTGGCATAAACACTAAAGCCGACTCCTCATGGAGAGATCTCGGATGACGCTAATTCAAAGTTGATGATTTTACCGCTGAATTAAAACCCTAGACTCTAGGCCGCTCGCCGCGGGTAGTGCACCTTTGACGAATGAAAAGTGCCGATTTCAATTCGAGCCTCCGTTCAACAAAACCATGAGTGACCATGAGGGAACATTGTCTAAATCACGTGTGAACG
Organism: Lasioglossum marginatum; assembly: GCA_028455795.1. NCBI lineage: Eukaryota > Metazoa > Arthropoda > Insecta > Hymenoptera > Halictidae > Lasioglossum > Lasioglossum marginatum. Next base: position 4,958,488 of record CM052262.1, read on the forward strand.
CCGATCACTATTTAGCGCAATGTTCAACAGTTGTTTCGCGATGTTACGATGAAACGTTTAATTCTGTCCATTGCGAACAACAACGTCGGTGCTAACGATGTAAGATGGAAGTAAATGATAATTCAATTATTCTACAGAGCAGTAGCAGGTAAATCATTTCGTATCGTTCGTTTTAATCGATGTCATCCCGCGCGTTATTAATTTTCATTCAGGAACGTCGCTTTGAACGACGTGAAATAAATCGAGAATATTACCTCATCTTTTTATTACGATATTGTTACGTCTATTTTCAGCATAACAGTGGCCGATTCTGTATGGAAATTCATCAACAGCCCCATCATCGCGATCTTCAACGATTTGAAAAATGCAACCGCAGAACAAATGCTTCGATCCCTTTTAGAGTCGATATTAAAGGGCTCCGCTACTTTAACAACAGTTTTAGTTCCTCCGTACACTAACGGATTGCAAAACGACGCACTACAGTGTCAATATGCAGGTGAGGAAATAGCAAGAGCGAGTATCGAATAAAGTTTTATCGTATCGTATTGTATTTTGCAGCATTTACTACTTGGCTTTTCGGCACGATGTTTTACATAGTTGGAGAGCCTCTGAGCAACGAAATTCTTGCGAACAGCATAGAGATTCAAGCCTGTATGCTTAGAATATTGTCTAGACATCATATCACAATGTTTGAAGTCATCAGCGTTGAATATATGAATATTCTTCAAGAGATACTAGAGTTTTATAAGATAAGCGGACACGGGGAGGAACTTACATTAGGCAAATTCAATGCCGACAAAGAAAGCATCGAGAATTTGGATCTACAAGCGTTCCCAGTTACAATAAAGTATTCCGATGTACCTGCGGTACAAATATCTATTTTGAAAATTATCGAGAAGACTGGAGTTTCGGTGTGGAATGAAAACATGCTTTCAGACGCTATGTTGAGAATACTCATTGTATCTGTTCCAAACGTAAAGATTATGGCACTGAATCTGTGCACGAAATTAGTAGAATTTTCGTTAATGAACAGACAGGAACTGGAAAGTTTGATACTCCACTTTATCGAGATTGTGAAACTGATTCCTGTATGGATGACTTCTCACGAATTACAAAGAAATCAATTATGTCAGTTTGTACAGATACTTGCACGATTTATTCAGACCTCTCCAGTATTGGCGAATAGTATTGAATTATGCTTTCGAATGATTCACCTTATGGTTCATGAACTAATCAAACATGGAGATAACGTTGAAGCTATGGAAAATCTGAAAGAGATAATATGTAATAAAATTAGACAGTACTTTATCAGGGAACCAAGAGTTTTTACAGTCTCCGAGACGAGAGAATTTATTTTGTATTTCGAGCACTGCCCAGATTTCATTGTCATTTTCAACCACTGTATTCTCACAGAGATCAGGCGTAATTCTAGCAGCAGTAATTTAGTCAGTGATTTCTGTGAGCCATGGAAGTTAATAAGAAACGAACTTATCTCTGCAGCGCAATCAAACAAATTAGATAAATGCATTCACATTTTGAGAGCGTCGGGTATATTACAGAGTTGGTTGAACGAGCTGGAATTACCAATGAACTTGTACGCAGCTGATTTAGATGATATTTTGAAAATACTCATGCAGAATCTAAGGTCTGGACAGTGCCAGCAGAGACAAATCATTTTCGAATGCTTCATACTTATGGTGGCGCATAACGAATCGAATAAGGATGTTCTCCAAAAATTATTGACACTGCCGTTTACTACACAAATTGAAATGTCTGTGGAAATAATTAATAATCATGTGAAAGAAGCAGCTGAATCTCTGGATATTGCAACAAAGTTAAGATGCCTTGAAGCTCTTTGTGAATTTGGTACTGGAATGGAAGCATTGAAAATGTTGAATACTTGCGTATCCGATGGTAGAAGCGATTTAGCAGTTGCAGCGTTGGAGTAAGTACTTTTGTATCTGAAAGTTTGTATATATCTATAACAATAAAATATTTACAGGAATAGTGTGCTACTTCTAAGAAACCGGGAAATCAAATTCGAAGATATCGCGAGGTACGTTCTTCAGCCTGCACTGCAGTTGAAGAAAGAAAAAGTTCACGAGAGACTTGTAATCGTCTTGGGTAAAACAAGTTGTTACTTGTCTGGACATGCAAATTTTGTAAGGTAATATTTTAATCATTCTCTTTGAAGGCGCAGATTATTAAATAAATTATTCTTTCTTTCCAGGGAATCAGACAATACAAAATGGAAAATACAATGCAAATGTTGTAGTGATAATGTTGAAAGCGATGTAAATCCGAATGTCTATCATGTTTCAAAAGAAAACGATAATCTTTTGCGTCCGTATTTTAGTTTATTATCATCAAACTTTCTTTCAGTGCGTTTACGCATTTCTGAAAATATATTATCATTTTCGAATCATATAAATTCGTTTAATGAGAATGAAATAGCTAAGGTGTGGTCTTCGTACATAGAAGACGAAAACGCCACGACTCGTTCGAATATTGCCACTGCGATAAAAGGAATATTAAATAATAAAATAAATATAACGAAGAAGTCGGTCGTATCTTTAGAGTACGATGTACCTGCATCATTGGAAGAATTTGTTAGTTTAATAATTAATACTATGGCGAGTGCACTTATGAAAGCTATTAGAAGTTCCAATCATGCGCTTCACGAGACCTTACTTTTTACAGCTAAAAATTTTGCAAGGTATGATCAATTTAAGATAATTTAAATTTCGGTGAAATCAATTATGAACTATTTATTTTCAGTGTTCCATTGTATATAGCTGAGAGACGAATTTTAAACATATTCCTCATCTCTATACTATATTCTACATCGTCTCCAGCAGCAGTCGCGTTTGCATCAGCCGCCTATAGCGACTATGCCAAATTATTAAACGTTTCGACCAAAATGTTATATGTTAGATATAAAAAAGATTTGCTTAAGGTATGTACAGTAAGTCTCATAATTGACGGCATACACTTTAAATTCATTCTTTAATAATCTCCAAATCCTGTTAATTCCAGCTCATAATGCAGTGCGCGGTGCACAATTTTATAAAATATTCTTACAACATGGCCACTTCGATACACCGTGTTGCAAAGTGCATTGGATACGAGGGATCGCGTCAATTGTTGCGCAAAGATGGTCATTATGCAGTGTGCTTTTTAGTTTCTTTCAGTGTCGATGTACCTCACGCAAAAGCCTTGTTGCGCGATATAGCAGAGCTAGTCAGTATGGACGAGAAACAGATGTTAAAAGAATACTTTCCTTACATTTGTAGTTACGCATTCTTAAATATGCCTCTTGCCACTGCCACAGAATGCTTGAGATTAGTGTCGAGCATCACACAGATGAATTTGTCTCTACTGACAAGACAATCATTTATGGGCATATTTGAGGAACTAATGTTGTACTTTCACGAGTCTCCCGAGAAAGTGATTGGATTGTTGAAAATAATTTCTGACTATGACAATAGTTCGGAGAAGAATTACATTACACACAAAGGAATTGAATCCTACTTGAATTTACGTTTGCACGGTATACTAGTCAATTTCGACATAAAACTTGGCTCGAAATCGGACGAGCACACGCAGCAGTCTGCACTTGCATCTCTGGCCACACTAATGAGATGTATGGGGCCAGAATACTTAAGTCCATTAAGATACAAAATTCTAGCCACGCTGAGAACTTCTCTGGGATTCAAGAGACCAGGTTTCGGACCTCTCATATGCGATGCATGGAACGCGTTCATTCATAAGTATGTAAAAGGGAATACGAAATCACGCGATGTATCTTACGGCATAATTATCCTTCTATCTAATTATCCAGCATAGTTATCAAGGAACTTGGCCCGCTACTACCAACCATATGCGTATCGTTAATATCGTTGTTAAAAATCTATCCTGAAAAAATCATTGGGATGTTGAAATTCCTCGTCACCGAGTGTAATGAAGAAAATTCGAATCATATCGCAGAATTATTTTTCGTAGACGACGTAGATCTTCCCGACGAAATTGCAAATATAATTAAGGCACGTGTTTTGCAGGCCAGGTATGCAAAAACAAATTTTTGTGTACCTAATATAAAATAAATTATTTAATTTAACGAATAATTAATACTTCATCCTTTTAGGCCGAAAGGTTTCGAAGCAAATTTGAAATTATGGCTGAAACGAATCACGCATGAAACGGATGAAGTGAGGTCTAGAGCTTTGACGTATTTGCAAAAATTCTTGGCGGAAAATCGGTGTCAACTGAACCAAATGATTCTGAGTGACACGGATATTCATCCGCTGATAGTTGAGGTAAAACTAATTTACAAAATTATAGATATAGTGATTTTATAAAGTTTATCGAACAATAATATTCTTTTAGTTGTTAGACACGCTGTTAATTGGATGCCAGCACAAAGATGAAAGTATACGCTTATTGTACGGGGAATGTTTAGGAGAATTGGGTGCCATCGAGCCGAGCCTCTTGCCACGACGAATAATCTCTAGAGGTATTAATATTAACACTAGGCTTACGGAGCATTAAAAGTCACTCAATAATCGTAAATTAAAACTATTAGAACGCGTCATTTTGTCGCGTCCCGTAAATCTAGTGTTCAAATACGATCAGTATTCTTCAGACCTGTGACAATATTTTTTTAATTATAGACGATTGTAAATTTATCTCCGATATGAACGAAGAATTCGCCTGTGCTATGCTCTTTGAACATGTGCGGGCCTTTCAAATGCAAAAGAGTAGTCAGAGTATGGATTGTTTCTCGCTTGCCATTCAGGTTTCTATTTGAATCATTTATAAACAGTATATATATATTATCCATAGATTTTGAAAAATCTGTATTTTTATAGGAAATTTTAAAAACATACGAGATTACACCTGGAGGCAAGAACAGTGAACTGTGGAACGACCTGCCTTTGACCACCAGGCAAATCATATTTCCCTTTTTAACATCACATTACAAAATAGCTGCTGTGAGTGACGATAAAATGTTTCCTCATCCTATTTATGGGTAAACACCGAACGCAATCATGATTTCGTGTAAATTATATTCTATTGAAGCGTGATTTTGTTTTTGCAGTTCCGAGGCTGGTTCCTCTGTCGAAAACTGGGCCTACAATTGGCTCTGTACTATGTTCAACAACATTCAAGACGAAAGACTCAACAGTGTACTGCGCGCTTGCAAATTGGCACTGAAAAGAGACATAAAAATATTAACGTTTTGTTTGCCTCATGTTGTGTGTAAGTGGATAAAAGAATTATTTTAGGAACCTGCTTGATAGCGTTTAATATTCTGTTTTACCAGCGTACATAATAACAAATGGCACAGAGCAAGAACACGTAAAAATACGAGAGGAAATGCTGACAATAATTGATGTTCGAAAAAAGCCTACTCTTGATCCTGAATTGTCCCGTCATCGACCGCTTAGAACTGGACACAGCATTAAAGCAGATGAGACAAGAATTTCGGAGGAAACTAGACGCACTCGTTGCGCACAGGTATATCAATTTAGCAAGACAATATTTTCGCAATTCCTTCAATAATTGGTTTTCCAATTTTCGGACAGATCGTATTTTCAGTACTAGATCATTTACAAAGATGGCTATGGGAGCAACGATTGAATCGTAATGAGAAATACAAGGCAGTAGAGAGTAAGTAATTTGTGCACTGCGAATTGTATGCATTTGTGTATTAATATCTATTAATATTTTAGACTTCTGCGAAAAATTGAATTCGCTGATAGTAGCAGAAGGCTGTTATCAGTCCAGAGAATATCATAGAGCTCTAATGTATTTGGAGCAGCACATGACTTCCTCCAATAAGGGATTGTCCGAACCCATGGAAGGTGGATTGCTAGCTGTAAGTAAACCTTCGCTGAATATAATTCTAGAAGTGTTCAATGTTATTTACTATTATATACTATTTACTATAGTAATACTATACTATTATTTACTATTTACATTTTCCAGAAAATATATGCACAATTGGACGAGCCAGATGGTATATCTGGTATACTAGCTTCTCAAGATCACACGCCGACAGTTCAACAATTAATCTTGGCTCACGAAGTTAACGGACAGCTTCAGGTAATGTAGGACTTATCTTTGAGAATATTAATATTCTTGTTTTAAAAATAATAAAATTTATAGGACGCAGCTACGTGCTACGAAAGATTAGCACAGAAAAAGACATTAAAGCACACGTATCTGCAAGGGATGATTGAATGCTACCTTGGTCTCGATCAGCCGTTCACTGCAAAGCATATTACCGAAGGAGTTTTGAGCAGCAGGTAATTCCGTCAAATTATTAACACTTTGCACTCGTAAAATGAAAATATTTTATTTTCATTTTAGACCAGAGTTGGAACCATTGATGACAGAAAACGAGCCTTTCTGGAGATTAGCTCATTTCACCAGACTAGATGACACACCACAGAAGAACATAAAGCATAGTATTTTAGAAGATCTGAAACAAGGGGTGAAACCAGACTTACTATCGTTAAAAAAAAATTTAGTGATGCTGTTGGAGGATGCTTCACGTCCCGGAGCTTACCAACAATGTTACTCCTACATAATGAAGCAAGTACCTTGTCTGTTGCTCGTTACTAGCCAGCGGATTTTATACATTTATAACAATTCAGGTAGAAAATTTTTATTTCGCATAGAGATCCGCTGGCTACACATTATAAAGGGTTACATTGAAAAATGTTTGTCACAATTTTCTATGATGGATAATAGGCTACACATATTAAACGAGTTCGATAAGGCAGTGTCCACGATGCTGACAGACATACACCAGCTCCCAATGCTATTCGAAGAATGGGAGAAGCGTGGTCAGCTTGTTCGGTCTTCTCGTGGAGTGGAATTTGTGTTAAGCATGCGTAGAGCTACTCTAGATTTGGCAGTTCAGTTGGATAAACAAATTAACAACAGAGAAAATTCCGTGCTTAAACAGGAGATAGGGAAGATTTGGCTTAAGAGCGCAAAAATCGCAAGGAAGTACGAATTTTCGTTAATGAGTTAGAGTAATCCTCTTTTTATTGTATTTTAAAATTGTTTTGTCTCGTTAGGAGAGGATTGCACCAACAAGCGTACATGTACATTCTGTCAGCTAGTGATTCCTGTCCATTGCAACAGCTCTACATAGAACAGGCTCAGTTGTATTGGCAAAAAGGTTGCCAGGAAGACGCTTTCACGACATTGAAGCGATGCTTCTCAAGCTGTTTCAAACCATCTACGTATTACAAAACCTTGTCATCGTCGGAATGTGTCGAAGAAAGGAAACAATGCGCGAAGGTTCGTACGCAACACTGTAAAATAGTATTAAGAACTCATATTACGTGGTAATTTATGTTTATCTATAGGCGAAACTTTTGTATGCAAAATACAACGATGAAACGGTGAACGTGGATACAGATGCTAACATTATGAATTATAAGGAGGCTATCGAGGTTTGGAGAGAATGGGAGAAAAGTTTACTCTCCTGTGCTCAATATTATGAGTCCGTCATAGATAGATTGTCTGACGAAGAAAAGGACAAGAAAGGAAGGTAGTATCATCTTGCATTTTATGTAAAAGTGTTTATATAAAAGTAACGTAATTAGTGCAAAATTGTTCCAGGGATTTGCAAGTACACACTATGAATTTCTATGGAAAATCACTTCAGTATGGTTGCAAATATATTCATCAGTCTATGCCAAGGATGTTGACTATATGGCTGGATTTTGCTTCTCGTGTAACATCTCGATCTAATCAAGTCAGCGAAGAAGTTGGGAAATATCGTCGCGACGCGTTATTAAAAATGACGAAAATTATGGGTGAGTGTAAACGAAGAATTTAGAAATTTACAGAACACTTCATTGATTATTTTTGCAATATAGAAGTGTATCAAGAACGGCTGCCGATATTTATGTGGCTGACTGCGTTCAGCCAGCTTGTGTCTAGAATATGCCATCCATCGGTAGAAGTGCAGAACACGCTTTGTACAATTCTAGTGAAGTTAATTCATGGTTACCCTCAGCACTGCTTGTGGATGATGGCGTCAGTTATTAACGTGAGTTCTCAAAAGTACTAGGAACTCGAATGTATTAGGCTGTTGCACATAAAATGTCCGATTTTTAACAGCGACGTTAAACGAGAACGCTTTATAACATTTTCATTTTGAAATCAGACATTTCATATGCAACAATATATTTTTTCCAGTCTTCCTATCCTGCGCGACAGAGACGTTGCAAAGCTATTCTAAATAATTCCAAACTGAAAACAGACGAAATGCTGAAACTCATCAGAAACTTTCATGAACTATGGGAGAGACTAATTGAGTTATCCAATAAAAGAATACCGGATGTGAGTAACAAGCGCATTGTATCAGAACCGCTCAAATATTATTTACTATTATGCATTTTTATGAATTTTGCAACAGGGTATTCATACGACTACAGTCAACCAGCTATCGCCAACTCTACCTCGTCTACTTTCAAAGAAAGACTTCAGTTCAATTATGATGCCAACGACTAAATTTAAGCAGCTTCATCTACCCTCCAAGGGTGTGTCACTGGAGAACCATAATCCGTTTTCATCGTAAGTGAACAAACTCGTGTGAAACTATTCGGGCCATACTGTTTCGGAATTAATTCAAATTTATTATCTAGAAATTGGGTGCATATATCTGGGATAGAACAAGATGTATCCGTTATGCCATCTCTTCAGAGGCCGCGTCGCATTACGTTGAAAGGATCAGATGGCAGACAATATCTATTCATGTGCAAACCGAAGGACGATTTACGTAGAGATTTCAGATTAATGGAGTTCAACGATGTAGTGAATAAATATCTACAGAACGATCCAGAGTCTCGCCAAAGAAGATTGTACATTCGAACATACGTAAGTTTTTTTAAAATATCAGACACTGGCACCTGCTGATACGCGTTTCTCTCTTCAGAGCGTTGTACCTTTAAACGAAGAATGCGGTCTAATAGAATGGGTGCCGAATCTATTAGGCTTTAGACCGGTCATAATGAGTTTGTATAAAGAACGAGGTCTCACAGTTACGAAAAGGGAATTCAAAAGCATGGCATGCGGTAAGCAAAGATCTATCATCGTGCTAGTTCGACAGAATTATTGGTAACGCACGTCGAAATTAACTTACTTCGTTGTTTCATTGCAGAGATTGAAGACCCTCTGGAGAAGAAGAGAAAGAAGTTTGTACAGCAACTCTTGCCACGACATCCCTCTGTTTTCGGAGACTGGTTCCGTCTTACATTCCCTGATCCATTAGGATGGTAAAATTTATAATTACTTCTACAAACATTATAATAACTTACTATTCAAATGTAAAGCAAAGTAAATTCGTGATACAGGTACGAAGCACGTACCGCGTACATTCGAACCACAGCAGTGATGTCCATGGTGGGATATATTCTTGGTCTAGGAGATCGGCATGGGGAGAACATATTATACGACTCTAAATGCGGAGATAGTGTACACGTGGATTTCAACTGTTTATTCAACAGGGTACGCCGGATACACGATGCTAATTAATTGACATTAGAACGAACGAATGGATATTTACAATGTCGAATCTTCTTTGTCAGGGGGAACAATTCGACTGGCCAGAGCGAGTGCCATTCCGTTTAACGCACAACATGGTGGACGCTATGGGACCATTAAAAATTGAGGGGCCGTTTAGACGCGCTTGCGAAACTACTATGAGGGTTCTCCGGCAACAAAGCAGCACATTGTTGAGTGTACTAACTCCGTTCGTTTACGATCCACTTGTCAGCTGGACTAAAAATCAAGTCTGCGAGGGCGGTGAAAAAACAAATGAAAAGGTAAAACGCGTAGAAATCCCATAAATTGTGTATACGATGAAATACTATAAAAATGTTTTAGGCTGTGGAACATATAAAAAATATAGAACAACGATTGAAAGGCCTGATCCGATCGCATGGGAAGAAGTTAGAAAACATCGCGCTAAATCTTAGCGTTGAGGGGCAAACCAATCATCTGATTCTGGAAGCAACAAACATCGATAATCTTTGTCAAATGTATTTGGGTTGGGGTGCGTACATGTAAGGAGTAATTAATACTTGACCATTCAACATTTGTATATAATACAATAATCGTCGAATATCTCGAATCACAAAAATCGATTCTTGAGAGTCTTAAGCTTCCACATTGAAGCTTCGGAACATCATGAAGTATGATAGTGCAGTACTGAGAGTCTACAAAATGCATAGAAATAATGTATGTAATTTTTTACATTTTTATACATAAATGTGTGAATCAACTTTTACCGCACTGAAGTTTTCTAAATGCATAATGTACAGTTTCCCTGCGGTAATGTAACTGGGTTTTTGCGAACGTAACATCACCATCGATGCTTCACACCTAAGAAAAGCCGACACTCTGTACCACTGTATAGAGTATATAGCTTGACTTATGCCACTACTCTGTTACAGTAAGTGGATAACACCGGATTAAAGATATTATTTTGTATGGAATAGTATGATTTCATTTGTTCGAAAATCATTTTACCTGAGAGATTAAGAGGTCTCCCGGAAAACAGAAAAGCAGTAATTGGAAAAGTGCCACCATCAAATGGGAAGCGTATTTCATTACCTTAGAATGATCCATTAAAGTCTATAATCAAAGACATGAATAATAGACAGCAGAATTATACTCTGTATAGAAAATTAACAATTTCAAAATGATGCTCACTGTAGTAACTTGTAAAGCAACAAAACAGAGTATCAGACTGCTGGCCACAGTTTGCATCAACAGCATCAGATGAAAGTTCTTTTCCATATTATCACAAAACCTAAATTTTATCAGACTAAATAAGAAACCAACTTGCTTACAAGTATTAGATCAACTTACCAAAGTATCACTTGATGATGCTTAATAATATGCGCTACTCGAATCTTTATTCTGTACAAACTTGCACTTATGCTCTCTGAATTGTTTTTCAAATTATTTAACTACAAGATATTATATCTTTTTAGATCGTTGTTTAGTCAGGCTGTAACGTGAGTGATTTTATACGTACACAGTAAATCTCTGAGTCTACTTGCTTTAAGTTCTCTTTAAGTATTTGAAAATGACCACACGTGTGGAGCAAGGCGCTTGCGATCAAAGTATCGGTCGCAAGAATCATCAAACCACAAACGCTTGTTGCCACCATTTGAGATACATAAACTGTCTATGTATAATATGTACATATAGTCAAATTAAATTTTGTGACAATATATTTACAATAAGAGTAAGAAATAGCAAATAATTAGAGGTGTGCGCAAACCAAAAAATGGTCGGGGCGTGTCGGATTCTCAAAAATTTCGGAATATCATAAACTTCTAATCCGAATAAAATTCTCGACCCTTGACGACCCGACACTTTCGTGTTCTCGCACACCTCTACAAATAATACCTCATAGAATGGAAAGCTATAAAAAGCCAAAGGATACGATGCAACAAACGGAAAGTCCCTTAAAACAGTCGAGTTATTGTTCGAAACATAAGCTGCGTTAATAAATATTTCAATGATAGGCACACTGAAGAAAAATAGTAACGCATTCACTATTAAGAACAGATAGCTCTTCGTAGCTTTTTTAGCACGTCTGAAACAGTGTATTACACATAATGTATTTATATAATATATTACACTCTTCAACACTCACGATCATTTACATTGCATATTCCTGTAAGTGTTCAAAAACGGTAGTTTCGCCTAATCTCCAATAATCTGTTAACATGAAGTCGATAAACAATTCCAATTTTTTTCTCTTCGAAAACCAGATTAATGACTTCAATATAGCAAGTGATATTGTCAGTAAAACAGAACTGCAGAAAAGTTAATAATTAATCATTTCATTCAGACCAAGCACGAATTAATTTATAATCAATCACGTTCAAACCTTGTTTCCAAAAGAATGTTCAAACTGTCCAAATTTTTATAAATGTGCGCTGCTAGCGGTATAACAATGAGTATAATGCAACAAACGGATATAATATATCTTATAATATTTATTGGATAAAGTCCAACAAATTTTAGAACGAACAGGTTTATGGATATATAGTTCTCAACATTCATTATATTTTACTCTCAAAAAATAGTTCGTTAATACTTCCGACACTGTAGACTTTATTTGCCACTGTGAGCGTGCTTCGGAAAATAGCGAAAACCGTTTGTCAAATGATTATTAATAGTTAATTGTTCCAGCGCTCCAAATCAATTTGCGATTCATCTATATTTTAGACTAATTTCAACGTCTAGCATGAGTTTAATGTACTTCGTCATTAGTGCAAATTGCATTGTGGGCTTTGATCTTGTGGTAATTTCACCGACACAAGACCCATTAACTATGTCTAAATTAAAGGTTTCTTTTGAAATTATACCTTTTAGTCATACATTATTCACACAGAGTTTTTGCTATAGCATTCCGCGAATAATGACAAGGAAGAAACACTTTGAAAACAGAACTATATTTTTCTATAGTGTTCCCACTTCTACAGAAGATACTTGTGGCAAAGGGATACTGATGTGCACGCACGCCGATGTTAAAGATTTGTATTTTCCACGGTAAGTTTTTATAAAAATTTTAATACAACTTTGTATACACCGTGTCTTATAAAATTTTATTGCGTTTATGTGGTGCATTGATAATAAATAAAACTTTCACTTTTTTGACTGCATATTTTACAAGTCATTGTTCAATATCACTTATAAGTAAAATATACTTATCTTAGGTCAAGATCAAAAGCGCGTTGCCTTTAAACGAATCTCGGAGAATGTGAAACTGTCACTGTATGTATATGCATCTTTTTATAAGTTGTTTAAACGTGATCTTTCAAACTTATTTGCTTATGAAAAGAAACTTTCAAGGAAATGTTTGTACAAATATGAACGAGACATTATAAGACGAGGTTAAATGAAAATAACTTATTAATCTATGGACATTTTCGTTCTACTTGACTCTTTCCGCTCTCTTCGTATTCTTGACTGGAGATCCACATTTGTTGGAAAGTACCGATCGAGGCCAATATAGATCCACCGATCCATGCTCCGAATCGTCGTTCAGCGCATCCGTTTACGCTGATTAATTTCAGTCTCATACTAGACGGTATTCTCATAGACAGATCTCTGTTTAAACGTTCTGGGAAGCCCTGTGTAATACAACAAATTCGAACAAATGTGTTATAATTTGGCTTCCGATAGATAAAGTGATAATTAGATTGTGGATCTTTATGCATTTATGGCTTCTGAAAATTTTCAAAACATGCCAGAATATATCCTTCGACAGAATTTAGTCATATTTAGGTATATTTCAGATCTACAAAGGCTACTGCCACTGAAAATAATATTTTATTTGGTTCCCTCTTCTTAAAAATCGTCTCGAAAAATAATCGCAAATTACATAAACGTCCACAGTCTAGTGATAACAGTCTAATTATACCTGAATGAATGAATTTCCACCGGTAACAACGACACTTCCATATAAGGCTGGTCTCACATCAACATCACACATTCCGACACTGGTTTGTACAATGTGACCTACTCCTAGCATAGTATTACCAACCATACCTCCACGCATTTGTACCATACTAGGATCGAAGAGAGCTTCTGGCATACGAAATCTCTCACTTCCGAAATCCTTGAAATATTATTATTTGTTAAACAAGATTAAATATGTATACTATTGGCAATGAATATTGCTTTTATATACCTGATGGTACCCAGTTGGAAATTCGTACTGAACTGCAGGAATCGTGGAAACTATTTTTTCATCGTACGGAGTTTCTGATACTTGTAACACAGTAGCTTGAAAATCTTGAATAAGTTTCTTCACCATATAGTTGTGCCAAGATTTAGTGACTTCTGGCAAGCCTTTCTTTTTAACCCACCGAGGTTTGTCATGATCTTTAACAACTTCTTTACTACCCACCATGTAAGAAGGAGACAGATCAATGTCGTTATCCTGTAATCATTTAAACAGCACGATTATTCAATGTTTCTACATTACCAAACAGTTTTCTCTAGTATGTTCATACCTGAAGAAATTGTCTACACTGCATGCTAATATAGTCTCCTCCAAGAGGAGATTTTACTATCGCTTGTGTTAATACGAAACCATCTTGAACAGGCACAGCAGAAGTATGCGTTGCTCCACTATCAACAACAATACCGGTTGCTCTGCCATTCGCGAAAGCAGCAAGCACTGCATTCTTAACCAAAAAGTATGCTGGTACATTATACTTTTCGAACATTAATTCAGTTAACTTTTCTCTCTTGCTACGAACATTCCACGGTGATTCGGAGAACAGTACTGGATGATATTCTGCATCCGATTGAATTACTTTGGAGTAAGTATAATCTAAAACCTATTAATTATAGTTTTATGTTATTTATTATAGGAAAGTAAATAATTTTTCAGTGAAGAACATATGTTTATGTTACCTTTTCGAAATGATCCCAATCCTCTATCATACCGTCTTTCATGTAACTTACAACTTCCATATTTTTTCGTGGAACATGTAGGATAGTAGTGTCGATATAATATTTGGTCCCAGATTGTGTGATATTGTTATCCGGCTTTTTATCATCGATGTCCATCGGTTCTGTTTTCGTAGCCGTACAATTGCCATCCTCTCCTATTCCGACAACTGCGGGGATCTCGGCCTTCGGAGTATCCTCTTGAGCATAACCAACTCTCAAAGAATGATGACCCAAGTCAAATACCAAAGCTCCAATTTCATCTCCTCCATAAAGCATGCCCCCTGACATTTTGTTCGTTTGAAAATGATCTATGACAGTAATCGAATTATTTGTACGGCTCTCTCTTCCTCTTAGAACAATTACCACGACATTCTAATTTTCACTTGTATTGGCATCGAAAGCAATTCGGTGGCGAACTTCTATCATAAAAACGGTGTAAATACTAAATTTAGTATACATAAGCCGGATAGGTAATAACTCATATTAAGTACGCGGTACGTTGCGAATATAATCCTCACATTGAACTTATGACTCACCGTAACGCCTTTACAAAAATAACTCAATGAAATGGTTAAAATATATGTACTTGACGGCTACATGAACATTTATTTATGTATTCTTTTTAATGCAACAGAAACATAACCTCAACTCAGAAGGACGCTTAGTGCCGCCACCATGAACTAGGCTACCCCCAGGTTAGAAGATCTAAATCACAGAATCTCTACCTCCCCCAGCGAGAAGGAAGCGGGATTCGAAAGCGTTTTATTTATTGCGAGTTACTCCAACAATTCATTTCTACAATTATATTTATGTAAAAACTTTTCATACAGAATCTTTATATGTGAACTCAGCTAGAAAGGAGTAATTTATTTAAACGATTCAATTGACTCGAATGAGAAGTTAATTAAAAACAGGAAAGCACATGATATTTTGCAATATCTCTCAACAAAATTGAGTTGAAGAGTTGTGAATTTGTGCTACTAGGCAGCTGTAGGATAAATTAAGACACAAACAAAGCGAAATTTTATGTTTTTTTTTTAGAAATAACTTCTTTTTGGTTTTTTGTTAGAGAAAAGCAACGAAAGTACAAAGAAGAGATAAATGTGGAACACAGTGTAAAAGGTGTGTAATACTCCTATCACTTAAAATAAAGGAACCTTGAACCTTGAAGAGTTGTGAAAATAGGCATAAATAAAATCTAGTAGAAATTCAAAGTCACGGTCGGCAAGGTAGGGATTTCTAAACCACCTGTTAGTTCGACGTTTCTCCGTGGGCAGCGCCATGGTCGTTAAGGCCTGCAAAATGGCGCTTCGAGTCAGATTGTCGCACGACTCGAGACAATGCGGAGGTGTATAGCCGTCCTTTAGCCATGTTCTATCGTTGGGTTCGCGACAGTGTAGTGAAAGAATGAGGCTGACGGATGCGAGATTCGCAGGATCGTTTGACGGGTGACGGTGAGCCAAAGGAATTGGCATGTGTTCGCGGGACAGGACATTGTATGCTGGTGCAGCGATCGCGTGAAGAAATTGCGCTGGGTTTTCGTACGCGTCGGAGTCTGTGACACCCGCTGGCCCAATGGAGCCGCGTACTCTCGCTGTCCCGTTGGCTTTGTTGACATTCGTCGTATCGGGTAAGTTCCCCGTATCGTCGTCCTCTTATCTCATGAATCAGCGCGATCTTCATCGCACGGAAATCCCCGGCAACGTCGATTCTGTCAAAAATCTCTCGTTTCCACAGGAACAAGTTTTAAATCCCCGAGTGATTGTTATATTGTGCGAACGAGAGACCGTGTGTCTGCGCAGGACAGCATTGTCACTCGCGTATATATCGTGGAAACGGGCTCTCGCGATCGCGGAGAAAAATGTGATAAAGTCCTCTCGACGCGTTCTACACGGCGTTTTATCGATGAACGTGGACAACTGGGAAACACGGTATCGCTTCGCGGTTACCGTTGTTTGCGTTTCGCTCCATTGTAGTAGTGGGCAAATATTTACGAGAACCAATCCGCGATTTTCTGTTTGCTAATATCTTTACGCCGGAGATTACGCCATGGAAAACGGTCTCGGTTCTGTTTTCGGCAGCCGCGTTTTCCTCCACCGTGGGAATAACTATTGAACACGGGATTCCTGTAACGATTAACGACGATCTTGATTCTTCGAACGAGACGTTTTATTGTTAGCCGCCTCCGCCGCACAGCCTTTGAATTAAATAACGAGCTGTTTTGCCACGGGTGCTCCCCGAGCGCCAAATGGAAACGATATGAATGAAGTCGACTGCTGTAGAAAGATGTTCTGAGAAAAGGATTTCGGCGAATTTTTATTTAGGCGTCTTCTAAGAATTAAGTTGAGAGACACTGCACCCCCGGGTGGCTATTATTGATGCAGAGAGAAGGTTATCTCGTGTAAGGGGGTGATTCGGGTGTACTTCCGATTGCAACGATCTGGACAGTATCCCTTGGCAATACTGTCGCAATAACGAGGGCAGTATAGCTCCCCTGATAAAACTAACGACGAATTGGGAGAGGTAGAACGCAGGGCTAGGGACCATTGTTCTAGTCCCTGGTCCAATGTACACAAATATAATAGTCTCTGTGTCCTCCGCAGCACAGACTCATTAAGGGATAGTCTCATTAACGAACTTCTTTTTTTTGCGGCGGAGTTAATGCTCAATTTACTATGAATACTAAATTGCAGAATGGTTGAACATGATTGAAAAACTAAAAAAAGTTTCAGACATTTTCCAATGATTAATAATTCAGTACAGTTTGATTGTCTGTAATTTTACTCGTTCGAATTACGAATATTAATTCAGTAACTTAATAAATAAATTTCCTAAGAGAGGAATAAGGAAACTGGGACGAACACACGTTTAATCCACTCTGGGTAACAACGATGTAATTACTTTCAGCGTTTTATTAACTGGATCCTCCCGCTTAAAAGGGATTCTTTTAATTAAGAAATGGCTGGGCATTTTTCGTTGAATTTTTTCTTGTTAGTAATACCGCCAGAAGTGGTTATCGCATATTAATTCCGAAAAACCTGGAAATCCAAACGGCGGTTTTAGAAGGCGATCATTTCGTACCTCGAAATGAGAGTACCCCATTAAAGAAGTTGCACCGCTAGAAGCATTTACGTCAAACACTCGAGTAAAGTATTCCAACAACGCGGCAAGCCTCTCCTTGCGATTTTATCATGATAGAAAATGCATCTACTAAACGTCCGATGTCATTACTCCAAGGCGTTTCGTGCATCTGGAGAGTCAAATAATTTTATAGAAATGTTTGAGATTTCTCTCTGGCGATACAAGCTTCGCAGAAAAATTGCTGACATTCAGAAACACTGGATAATCTTCTCGTACGATATCTTATACAACTGTCTTACAGGGATTATATTTCTGAATGACGAGAGAATTTCGAGGAATTTTTCGGCTCTATGTAAATACACATGGTTTCGAAACCATCTCGTTTGCTTTTCCATTTCACTTGCTCGGGGTTTTGTAAATACACCCGATGGAAAGGTGTTTGTAGAAATTAATGATGTTCGCGATGCCCTTCCCGCAAGCGCGTCGCTCCTCTTATTATCCTTTTTATTTACTTTTCATTATTACATATACGCGCGCCTAGTTAGATATAAAGATCCATTTCCTGTGGTGGTGAAGCGTTCAAACAATGAAAGGGGTCTTAAAAGGGTGCCTTCCTCAAATAAACCAGTTAGCTTTGTCTGGGATACGGCACTACCAACGCGCGTAGCTCGCCTGCAGAACAATTATGGGCCCAAACAAACAGAACATGATAAGTTCAACACCGACATCGGCTCCCGATTTCAGTTCATTGATCTCTCCTCGTAGACCAATTTCAGGCCAATTTTTAGTCCGGGAGAACTCGTGTCGGTTCATCAAGTGGAACTGATTGATCAGCGTACGGTTCGATAATCCAAAAGAGTCCGATAGAGATACATTGGCCCTTTCCACGGACTCGTCATGAACTTCGAGATGCAGTCGATATCTTGAAAACCCTCTTCGCGGTCGAAAGAGAATCTGCGAATCAAAATACACATTCCTATTGAATATCGATACCACGATAATAAAGCGACGCCTAATGCTCTCTTCTCGACAGATCCTTTCTCCACATCGAGAGCGGTTTTCGTTATCGCCGTTGGAACCGTGTCCGTATAAAGTATAAGGGCTTGCTTGTAACGTAAATTCGACACATGAAGATCTACTCTGGCACTGGTAGCCCAAATACGGAACACGATCGGGGCAACACAACCGCGAATGTGTTTGAATGTGTTCCCTGTAAAGTGGTATTTACAAACGCGTGTACTGCGCGACCGATGTCGTAACAACACCTTAATGGTCAGCGCCCACGCGGCGTACGCGCGTGCATATTGATGTATAGGGTGATTTACCTAAGACACTCTCCGCATCCCAAGGAACAGGCCCCGATTAATTTGATTTCGACATGCGACCCCCACCCGAGCTCCTCGGCTGATCTCAAATTAATTGCATGATTCCAAAGTCTCCAGAATTTGTCTACAGAACGATACAAGTCTATCTTTTTAAAAAGAAGCTTAGTTCATTTTCATCACAATTCTAAATAGGCGACTAAGTCCGAAAATCCGAGATG
Source organism: Lasioglossum marginatum (assembly GCA_028455795.1). Classification (NCBI taxonomy): domain Eukaryota; kingdom Metazoa; phylum Arthropoda; class Insecta; order Hymenoptera; family Halictidae; genus Lasioglossum; species Lasioglossum marginatum. The sequence continues at coordinate 4,977,620 of CM052262.1, forward strand.
TTCAATTGACAGTCAAATCATTCCGCTTACGGATGCAAATGTGTTAAAAATCGAGGATTTATTGTAAAGATAGGCTGCACCGATTGCGTTGTAAGGAACATGGAGAGTAACGATATTACAGATCCATCTAAAGGTGAAGAGATTTAGGGTGGTTGGTTCGAGCCGGCGGCAGCGCGGTTGTTTTGTAAACCCGGTCGCATTGCTTTTTCTTCTCCTTACAAAGGTATCACGTTCACTGGCGGTTGCATCACGTTGGCAATTCCATTACCGCTATACCCTGTCGCATGGTTTCGTTATCCTTTCAGGGCGTCCTTTTCCCAATTCTCGTCTGTTCACGGACATTTCGCGGAGCCAGCGCGCGCCTGAAACGGAAGTAGAAACAGTCACGGTACGAAGAAGATAAGAGAAAGACAGATGAGACACCGGGCCTCGTGGAATTCATTTATCGATCGCTAAAGTCAAGCCTAGATTTCCGTCTATCCGGGCCGGGCGTCAGAGTCGTGTGCTCCCTGCGACCCCAACTGTCGCGAACGATTAATTGATTCCCTCGCAGGAGGGATCGTAATATCCTTCATCCCCCGAAGGCGCACCGGTTTTATCAGTATTTATGTGACACCCCGTATATCGGTCGTGCCACGGTGTATACGTACCTTGCCTTCCTTCACGGTCTGTTCGTCACATGTCGAGTACTTTTACCACGTTTTTCAACATTCTCCCTCCTTCCCTTGCCGACTTCCATCATGGGCATGCAAACTCGCCCCACGAATTAATCCGTGCCGCGCAAAAAATCCCCCCGAGGATTTATTAACGCTAGAAAATACGTATCGCATATCATATACGTAGAACAGTCATGGAGATCGGCACTCGGATGCAATAGAGAAGGTCAAATTGCGATAACACAATCGCTGCCAATATTTGTTCTGGTCCCATATTGCGGTGCACGTTCCTACATTTTTTTCCGAATGGAAATTTTCATTACAATATGCTCTGTATTTTTAAATTCGTGTAAACAAAACTAGTACACTTTTCGGCCAACCTGAAGTTCTTCCGTACCCCTTACGTCAACAAGCAACATGTTTGCAAATGGGGTGAACCCTTTTTGTCAGGCATAGTGTTAATGCTCGCACTATTCCAGCACAAACACGCGAACTGTGATGGTTCGTCATTTATGTGTTTACTCACATGGTTGTAAATCGTGATAGGTACCCGCGATGGCACGATAACTTCCTGGAATAGTAGCATTTGTTTAAGTGGACTGTGTATATGTTCCAATTGCGCATCGCTCTAGCCTGAAACACAGGAAATAACTGAGCATCGACTACTTTATTGCGGTTGCGGAGTTTTATTTGGTTTTTCTTCGTAGGATAATTTCTGAAAAAGGTGCATTTACCAGTAGAAGGAGAAAGTACCACTACTTTCTAAGCATTTTTATCGGAGTGTAATCGTTCGACGAGCCCCGTGAAAACACTTTGCATCGCGAAACGATTCCCGCATCGATCGTGTGAACCTTATCTGCAGGAAATTATCCGATACATTTAGCTCGTCCGAGATAGCGACTTCAAGACTCGTTGTAAGTTTGTACGCGGTACTTACGTCCTCCCTCCACTGTCTCTCTCTTCCGCTCCCGTTATGCTACTAAACAAGACGTATAAACCGATGTCTGACGAACACCCTGCCTATAGGGTGTCGAATAATTCGAGCTGAAACAGAAAAATTCGAAATCAACATTCATCGAATCGTAATTGAGAAGACAAATCATTTTTTCTTCCAAAATAATTGTTCCACTAGTTTGCTATTTAAGACCAGTAGTCAGCTATCTCAGTTGTTCCTATTAATATATTATTTTCTACATTTTTTTTAAACGGTACGAGGACATGAAACTATACGTTGGAAGCGAGGAATAGGCTGACCATTGTGCAGCAAAATTATACGTGATTGTACGGCAAAACGACACAAGTCACACGTTCCGTTGTTGTTATCGTTTGTTATCCTTATCGGTTTAAGTATATTATAGATGTATATCTTTTATCTGAACTTACATAATTTCTGCCATTTTTTCATTTGAAAACTTTAATCTATTTTAAACTTTATATTTATTTACGTCTAAATCGAAACCACTCATATCGAAAACAAAAATTTTCAATGTGCTTTCTTCCTTCTGCCAACATTAGCGTCGTTTTCTGGACCGCAGAGTTCTAATCTGAAATTAAAAGAAAAGAAGTTACATGTTTCGCTTTTGTAACTGCATTTCTGAATGTGCCGCCATGTTGGATACATTGGCGCGCCATCGACTTTCAAAACGCTGTTCGGTGGGAGAAGACAATTGCTCGTTACTAATATTTCGACGAAAAAAGATGTTGCAGTCGCACGGAAAGATTTATAGAGCGACCTGTACGAAATAAGGTGCAGTGGTTGTTCCCGCGACGGATTTACCTCGGCCGTACACACCGCAATGCAATGGTTCTCCTCTTGATCTATTTCGGTATGCCGTGCGGTAGGTTGTCGCCCGCACTCATAAATCAAATAGTCAGACGGCGAACGGTTTATTTTCCTTGAGAATGCAGCGTCGTGGCGCTATCGGGCGCCAAATTTCGCACGTTCCCTTTTCTCTTTTTCATTTGTCGGCTTGTTCGAGCTCGGCGCCTGTTGAACGAACCCGTCAAGCGGAGCGGAACTAATTCGTAACGATTTTTCAAAGAGAAAAGTGGGGGGGTATCGATAGATTCGAGAATCGAAAGAACGAACTTTTTCGTGACCGAGCGAAGTTGGCCGCGATTCGGTGGCGGTAAAAATTCAAGAAAGAAATCGACTCGGCGAGAGTTAATTCTCTATGTCGATCATTGAAGACGTGTTCGCGCTCGTTCGCGAAGGTTGCACGGAAAGGTGACAGACCACCGTGAGCGTGAAACTGTAACCCAATAACCGTAGACAGTGTCTCTCAATTTTCTGGAAGCGTCGATCGAATTAGCCAACTCCGGCCGTTGATGGACGTCAATTATCGATTGCTCGTCCCTTTCGCTCGCCGGGGGACGAAAAAAGAGTATCCAGTTTTATATCCGATCGATATCCTGTCCTACGGCATCCGTAGACTGGCGAAGCTATATGCCCCTTAGATCATATATACTTATAGACCCGGCTTCAAATAACATATCGTGTTCCAAGATTACTTCATCTACCAGATGACGGATGTGGGCAAAGTGCTATACTCCGAAGTCAAGCTAAAGTGTATCTAGAGGGGATAGGGGAATCGTCGCCGTATCTCGTCGAGTTTGCACCATTTTTCCAAATGTATACATCGCTTTTATATCGCTATCCACCATTTTGAATTATCTTGTGACGTCAGTTGTGGGCACTAAACACTCCATTATCTTGGAACACTGCGTCCCATGAAAGTGTGGTCTAAGTGAAAATTAAAAAAAATGAGTTTATGAGAGTTATTTCACATCACATTATTTTAAATTAAATGAATTCGATGTGATTTTTACGATATTGTGAAAAATGAATCGTTAGATAGTGCTCGTTATTTGAACATTATATGGAATTCATTCAGTGTTAATATCCTTTTCCTCTAAATATCTCGAAACAAGAAATACATGATTTAGACCACTTTCATAATTATGGGCATATATGTGGTCTACGGTTCATAAGCGATATTCCACCGGGCAGGCGTTCTTCGTACATCTTCTTTTTTATTTCTAGGTTAAGTTTCACCGCGCGTCTTTCGAATTTTCCATTAATCGAGAGACGCTCGCGGTTCGCCCGGTAACGTAACGGGGTTCCGCGCAGAAAGTAGGGTTCCCGAGGCGAGGTCTCGACACCGGAAGATTGTTAGCCCGCGAAAATATTCATAATTGTCCCGCGCATAATGCGTATCTCTTTCATAAAGAGCCTTAAGAATCTCGGCGAGAAAGGATTTAACGAGCCCCGGTGGAATTTCTTCGGCTCGGTCGATATCGGCGTTGCGTGAATGCGAAATGTTTTATCATGGAAATAACGAAGCTCGCCTCGACGCGAATAATCCGTGGAAAATTTATGGGGAGGATTGTTACCGAACGGAGAAAAAGGAAAACTATCCGATGTATTAACCCTCTATAACCCCGTGCGAAGTCGCACGCCGAATCCACGTGATCCCGCGGCAACTTGAATTTCGAAATTCTTTGTTCCCCGCCGCTGTTCGCTTTTGCGTAGGAAATACCTTGCGGCCGCGTATCGATTGCATGGAATTTAAAAGGTAAGAGAGCTCTCTCGCGTTCGCTAGAAATCATTCGGATCGCGTCCCATAAAATTGTTCCCGTCGAGATTCTCTTATTCCTTTGTTCTCGCGAAGGGCTATTCAGAAAACGACGTTGAATCGTTCTGCATCGTGCGGTTGCGTACGTCGTATCGGACGATCGCAAAGCCCCAACGAAAGAAAGAAAGAAAAGAAAAGGAGAGAAAAGAAACGAAAGAAAGGAAGGAAAAGAGAATTTAGGCACTCGGCTCGGGTGTCTCGCCAAAGGGCCAAAGGGTGCCTCTGTAGGGTTGCCGACCCCCTTTATCCCCCTCCCATTCTTCCCATTTACACACCACCACGCGCATCCCACATCTTCGTTAGGTAAACCCTCACAAGTTCTCAACATCCACCAGCACGATACTTACGCGGACGCCTACGCACGTGTTTAGTAACTTACGGGAGATGCAATCGAAATTTGATAGTCCTGCCGCCCCTATCGAGTTTACCCTGATGATGGTTAGCAAGATAGATGTCTGCTAGAATACCCGTTCTTTTTACACACTTTTTCTTATAGCGAAAAGTAGAGGACGGTGTTCTTTATCATGCTAAGCCGCACCTGGGTCACAGTGTCTCTCAATGGATGTCAGACACACCTGTACAATCTGATAGAGAATGCAATTTAGAATACAAAAAGTTCCATCGTTTTTCATAATTGACTCGCAAGGGAATACAAAAAGATCTTTCTTAACAATTCAATCTGGAAATTTTCGGTTGACAGATCTTTCCTTGTTAGCAAGCGTAAAGGCATTGTATGCTAATAATTTCACATGGAAAAGTATAAGTCGATCTTGTCCTTGACAGCCAGCGCAGGTGGTTTGCACTTTATCATTGAGCCACAAGATGCAGTGGTGGAGCAGGGTGGTGCGGCCAGACTGGACTGCGAAGCCAAGAGTAGTTACGGAGAACCGAATATACAGTGGCGAACCGATGATGGACAACCGATTAATTTTATTGGGGACAGTTTTCGGTAAGGATATATTCGGTATCAATATTATAGTACATCTAGCACATACTTCTGCTGTACTAATTCTGTTCTTCGATTCTAGATCTCAGCTAGCAAATGGATCTTTGTACATAAATAGTGTTTACGGCAGCAATCCAGAATTGACTGGAAGCTATCAGTGTTTAGCTTCTGTAGACGATGTCGGAGCTATTGTCTCTCGAACAGCCACAATTAAACTTGCAAGTTAGTATTCAGTACATAGTTTTATGAAGTATTATATGAACTAGAAGTAAACCAAGAATTCTGTTTTAAAGGTCTGCCAGGATTTGAAAAGGAGCCTCAAGACACGATGGTTCATCCAGGGCAAATTGCATATTTAAGTTGCACACTTCCTTCGTCCTCTAATTTTATAAGTATACAGTGGCTGAAAGATGAACACCCACTTGAACTGGATGACAGTCGAATGACAGTGTTGCCGTCAGGTATATTGCTATGCTAATAGCAGATAAAATACAGTTGCTTTTGATTCTAATGTTCATTTATCATTGTTTATTTGCTTAATAGGTGCATTGGAGATCGACAATGTTAACATACTAGACGTTGGATCGTACAGGTGTAACGCAAGTAGTTTCGGACAATATAGACTGAGTAATAAAGCACAATTAGGTTTACTGACAAGTGATATTGGTTAGTACAACTCTTAAAGCTTGCTGCTATAATACTAGAAATAATACTAATCTCTTGCTTTGTTGTATCACAGATCAAGAAAGTACACCACCAGTCTTCATAGCTAAACCATTTAGGCAAGTGGTTGTTGAAGGATCAACAGTCACTCTAGAGTGTGCTGCCAATGGCTACCCAAAGCCAAGTATACTGTGGCTAAAAGATGGTACAGCTATTGACCTAGCATCGCTTGATTCTAGGTGTGTACAGTGGATCCATAGAAATTATACAGAGCTGAAAGAGAATTTTTGTTTGCTAAAAGCACGGATTTTATTGTTTAGATACCGGAAAGTAGCTGCGTCCAGTCTCGTAATTAATAACGCCCAAGAAATAGACGACGGTTCGTATCAGTGTCGCGCGGAAAATGAGTTCGATACCTTGGATGCAGTTGCTGACTTAATTGTACAAGGTAAGCGTAATTTATCAGTTCCATTTGTCTTTCCCTCTTGATATCGCTGACATAATTATGCCTTCGTCTTCAGTGCCACCCAGATTTATAAAAAAGCCAGAAGATAAGGTAGCTAGCGAGAATCAAGACTTAGAATTCGAATGTGAAATCTATGGAAAACCGGAGCCGAAAATTTCGTGGCTCAAGAACGGAGAACGTATCACGTTTAACGCATACTGGCAGATCATCAATGGGTAAATTATTAGTACGATTAGAAACAAGCAGCTTGAGTTTATCTCACGAGATAAGTATCTTCGATGTGATTACTTCCAGCAGTTACCTTAAAATTAACGGTCTACTGAAGATAGATGCTGGAATTTTTCAATGTATCGGAACGAATTCTGCTGGGAGCGTGCAAGCCGCAGCACGTCTAACGATTAGTCAACCTAGTGAGTACCCGTCTCACTGTATATAAAACTTAGCTCGCAAATCATTCTGAAAATTATTTTGTACATATTTCTCGTTTTATCCATTATTCGATTCAATTTGTCGATGTGTGCAGAGTAAGTCACGCGATATTCTGTACCTGAATATCCACAGTAGGTTCGATAAAACGAAAGTGAATATAAACGAATATTCAGAATGTTATATCCTGTTTCATATTTCGGTAGAAGTTTCTGGTCGAGACGTATTCAGGTATATTCCATTCTCTGTGACTCGCTCCGAACGATTCATTATTTTCTTCGTGTTTCCGTTTGAGATTTTAATTTGATCTTTATTTATTTTTCCATTTGCGTGTCCTCCTTGTTAACTGTGTGCATGCTAACCACCGTATCCAGAAAAAGTAAATTTCCACAAGACAACCACGCCGAAAATGATCCCCAAGAAAAAGTTACCACAGCACCGTCAATTGTACAATAAAACGTGGCAACATCCGAGCACCCTTTTGGGTCACACGATGTCGGCGTTTACGCAGAATCCGCCGCTCTCCATTAGCCCCTCCGACGATCCAGCAGATCTTCCTGGATCTGTTCGAATTCCTAACTCTCCTCACGACCCGACATCCCATTTTGTAGACGACACAGACAGCCTGGAGTCGATAGAAGGAAGCGTTCCCTCAGCCCCGAGAAATCTAAGTCTCGTCATTGTCACCGCACGATTCGTCACCTTAAGGTGGCAAGAGCCGGAAAACACGAACGGGGAGATTGTACGTTACAAGATTTATTACAAACAAGAGGGCGCTCAAAGGTGATCGCAAAGTCTTTTCAACTCGTTCGAATAAAGAAATCGATCCGTTCGTTTGTATCTCACGTATGTTTGTATCTCACGTTGTCTGATCAAATTTTCCAGAGAAAGAGTTGTAAACACGCATCAAAAGTTAGAAGCTATGATACCGGGCTTGCAGCCAAGTATGACGTATCAGTTTCGGGTGGTAGCCTTAAACGCGAGAGGTCCTGGAACGTCTAGTGAAGTGTTGCAAGTCATTACGCTTACTGAGGTCCGTTTAGAATTTCGGAAAGAACCGGCGAACATTTCTCTCGGTTTACTGTGTTTGTTATAATTGATCTCTTGTAAAACAGGCCAATGTTCCCGGACCTCCATTGAACTTAGAAGGTCAAGCCACGAGCAGCGTGAGCGTCACATTGTCTTGGGAGAAACCGCAAGTTGTTAACGGCAGAATATCGAAATACTTGATCACGTTTGTCGAGGTATAGAAAAGCTTTGCCTTGTGAAAGTATCGATGATTGTTAACACTTCGAGTGCCAGCAGTCTTCAAAATTCCATGAAATCAAAGAAATTTATTAAATCCACCTTCGAACTCTGAAAGATGCGGCACTCAAAGTGTTGACGGAGAACAGAAACGAGTATTTATTGTTTGATTTTGAAGGGTGACAATGAGGAAATCATTCGTGAGACCACTAGTACCATGCACGAATTGGTAGACCTCGTGCCTTATACAGAATACAGTATTAGAGTCCAAGCCGTGAACGAGAACGGCCCTGGCGCGTTTAGTAGAGATATCATAGTGAGGACTTATAGTGCACAGCCTACTCAACCACCACACAATGTTACAGTAGAACCAGCTAGTCCTACAGTGCGTATTATACATGGGATCCTCAACGCTAGGTTTACGGAGCATTAAAAGTGACTGTACTGTGACATTACTCTGTAAAACATAACACGAATGTGTCTGTCCAAATTTTTATACCTACAAAAATTGATTTGTCGAATAATTCCCAATGAGTGTAAATTAAAAATATTAGAACCCGTAAACCTAGCCTTAATGTACGTGAAGCACGTATCTCATACGTTTTCTTTTCGTACGTAGAGTATTATAATAAGGTGGGAGCCTCCATTGGAGGGACAAAATGGAATTATCACTGGCTACAAGATCCGCTATCGTCGACACGATCGCAGCTCACAGCCAGTTACTATAACTACCGAAGGAAGTCAACGCTCAAGAGTGCTCACAGGACTTGAGAAGCATGTCGTCTATCAAGTTCGCATTTGTGCCTTAAACGTGAATGGTACTGGGCCTTGGACGGAGTGGATACAGATAAAGACATACGAAACCGAATCGGACGAGAAGAGAGTGCCGAACACACCGAGCAATTTAAGAAGTTAGTCGGACCTTTATATCCTTTGCCACGATATTATTTTATTTTTATTCCACTCGAATCCTTAGTCATGAAAAAAATTTTTAAATTGCACGAACGTTCATAGTCTTGTGATCAGATTCTTTATTTACTATGTCTTCTTGTGCATCGCAGCAAAAGTGAAGTCGGATAGCATACAAGTATTCTGGAACTCGCCGAAGGATCAGAGTATCAAAGTGAAGGGGTACAAGCTAGGATGGGGTAAGGGCTTTCCTGACGTTGAAGTACAGCTTCTCGATGGGAAGGAACGTTCTTTCACCATAGAGCATTTAGGTACGCCTTCGGAGCCTACATAACTGATAATGAGGGAATAGCAAACTTAACACTCGTCCACTGTATACTTTTATAGAACCAATGACGGAATACGTTATAAGCTTGCGAGCAACAAACGACGCCGGTGATGGCCAGCCGGCTTATGCGAATGTCCGAACAACTGAACGTTCTGTATCTGAATCCTCTGCGCCTTGGATACCGCCAGTTGGCCTTAAAGCAGCTGTTTTATCAGACACTACCGTAGTATTGTACTGGACCGACACAACATTACCAAAAACTCAGGTATGTTGATAAAATGCTTTTTTCATTATACACCTACGGAATTCTTCAGTAAATAAAAATTAATTGATGTTGCAGTTCGTAACGGACAATCGTTATTACGTGGTACGTTACATAAATCATCATAGCAGTACCCCTCGTTACAAGTATCACAACGCTACCGATCTCAATTGCATGATACACGACTTGAAACCAAACACTGTCTACGAATTCACAGTCAAGCTGGTCAAAGTATGTATTTGAACCGATCGTTCTTGCTTCTTCAATAATTTGTGTGTCTAGCTAGCAGCCTCAACATTTCCAATAAAAATCATTTCTTTAGGGGAAGCGAGAGTCGCCGTGGAGTATGGTCGTCATGAATCAAACGCAAGAAGCTGCGCCAAGTTCTGCGCCGAGGGATTTGCTGTTACAAACGATGGAAGACCGTCCGACTTCAGTTTTGCTACGATGGCAGCCCCCTAAGCAGCCTAACGGACCAATCACAGGTATTCATTGATTTTTGATTTGGTCGAAATAAATTCAAACAAATTCGAAACTATATAAACCATTTTCAGGATATATTATATTTTATTCTACCGACAACACGAAGTGGGATCGCGACTGGCTGATCGAAGCAGTTCTCGGCGACAAGACTGAGTTCATCGTGAAAGTCCTTAAACCAAATACAACGTATTACTTTAAGATTCAGGCACGAAACTCAAAGGGATACGGTCCGTTTTCCACCACCGTTCCGTTCAAAACACCACCGAGTAAGCATTCCCACATATTACAGAATCTCTATGCACGCACTCGGCAATTTGTTGGTCTCGGACGAGTTTGTTAAGCATTGCGTATAGTGTTATCGTCACCTAAAGCAATTCTCGTTTCCTTTGATATCTTTATACAGTCTGTACAGTATCGGTGTGTGTTTAATTATCCCTTTTATTTTTTCATTTCTATGCTAGGCAATGGCATGGATGTCTATGATGAATTGCATGGTCGAGGTAAGATATTATTCTCTCTCGAATCGTCATCCGTTATTATAGAATCGCATGAAGTAATGAATGTCTAAGTAATGCATACAGTAAAATGGAAATCGATATTTCATATTCGTTGCATACGTACCATACAGTCAAAAATTTACTTTACAAAGATGGCAGTGACCAATACTGAGGAGTTAATTTAATTTGCAGACGGACGAGGACTCTCGAATATATTGATCTATATCATTGTCGGCTGTTCTATTATTCTGATTCCTGGTGTAGTGGTTGTAGTGGTAGTGATGTGCTGCAAACGCAATCCGGATACTCCAGACCGGAAGAAAGGGTGTGTATTACAATACATGAACGTACTATTGCTTAATGTTAATGTGATTAATGTTTTTATGAAATAAATTCTATTCAAATCTTTTAGATACGCGAAAGACGTGAATCAAAAGACCAACATCAAGCCACCAGACTTGTGGATCCACCATGACCAGATGGAGCTGAAAGCTCTCGAGAAATCATCGATAAATGGAGAAGCATCTACCAGTGGCGTAGCCAGTAACACGTTGCCCAGGCCAAGCAATCAGGATTACAATCAGGAGAACGTACACGGGAATTCCAGTTCCTTGGACAAACGTACTTACGTGCCAAGTTATATGGGTGAGTTGCCGGGAAGAAAATAACATGGTAGAGTCACTTATCGTACCAAACACACCGTGCACAAAACTTGGTTTGCGTCGTATTCTTTTATAATCATAGAAACGAATACAACATGTTTCTAACATCGTTCAGTACACAGTTTTAATGATTTCTGTATGTACAGTTTTTTGGCGTCCTTGGTTAATGCCCATCACTGTAGAAAAGATAATTATATTTCGTTTGCTGTTTTCCTGATTTCTCTTCGGTTTTTGTTCGTTCGCTCGATATTAGGTAACACTGACGAGAAGTGCTCGACCCTGAGTAGACAGCATAGTCGAGGAAGCCAGAAACCTAAACTCATTACACTGCCTGTTGACAGTGCGTCTTTACACCAACGTAAGTCAATGTTGAATATAATGACACGAATTTCCAGTGAATGGTAGACGTACAGTAAGCAGAATTCATATTCGGTCACTCTTAAAAAGACAATATCTTTTGTCGTGTTCGACAAAGAGTGTTTTAAAAGTGTTCAAATATTAATTCGAGCCATTGTATGCTTTGTCTGTGATAACAAGACAGTTCTTGATTTTGTGATACGTAGTAGAAGTTGTTCGATCGATGTTGTTAAACTGTGTAACAAAGATTTCGACCTGTTGCAGCTATAGCGACTGCTACGCCGATCGTGAACACGAGCATGTCGCAGCCGACGATTCACACCTCCTGTAGCGACACGCCATCCGTGAGACAAAACTACCCTCGAACAGTAGCGCAATATAGTCTAAGTCGAGCGCACATTACGCTGGAACCAACCCCGGAATCGAGTCCAGATTCTTGCAACATTTCGAGCTCGTACGAGCCGTTGCAGAGTCAAGTAAGACGTTCAATTCGAAATTTGATGTGTACCTAATAGTGAAACCGGACACACTGTATAAATCATTTGAACTTGCAGCCACTGTCGTACGGAGCAAGCGGACAGTCGTATACCGGAAGCACTCAATATGCTTCTGGTCATTACGGCAACAGCAATCAGCCGTCAAGTAGCAGCGGAGGAACCGACGGCAGCGGTAGCAGTAAAAGGATGCAAGGACATCCTCTGAAGAGCTTCAGTGTCCCGGCACCTCCGCCGCAATCCGCGCCTTCTACGCCAGCGCAACAAAAACATGGTGGTTTGTCTCAATATATTCAATGTATCTCTGTCTCATGATTCATTGCTACTTGTATATTATTATTGTCGATCTTCTGTACAGTTTCTCAAGTAACAGTGAGACCTACGATGTCCGGTAGCCCCTACAAAAAGCCACAGAGCACCACGCAATTAGCGAAGAACCGATTAGCCTCGGTTTCAAACCCAATACATACTTCGGAGGAAGTTGAACGATTGAAGGTAACGAATCTCTTAATCAAATCTTCGCTTTGACGATGTAAAACGGCGAGAATGGCGTTTTAGTCCCGTATTACAAAAACAAACACTGACATAACGACCTCGAACGTTTGATTAGTATTATACTGCGGGTTTTATGTATTTCAGTTTTTTAGCTATCAGTTTCTTCGAGTAGATGAGAACACTTGATTAACTTTTATCGCTTTTCGTAGCCTTCGTACAGTACAGAAGAACTGAATCAGGAAATGGCGAACCTGGAGGGTCTGATGAAAGACCTGAATGCCATAACAGCGTCCGAGTTTGAGTGCTAGAAGAGGTTCCTAAACCTTGTGCCATCTCAATTCAATAGACTGCAATCATACATTCTCAATGTTAGTACCTGAGAGATATAGGTGTGTGACGATCACGTTACACGATAACAAAAAAGAAAAAGAAAGAGAGAAACTCCTCCGCGGGGATCATGTTTCGGCACACAGAAATGCAACGTAATTGGCAACGAATGTGTTAACCGACGGGAGCCGATGAACGGCGTCAGTATCGAACGGTTTCCGAAAAAAATGGTTCGCCTACAAAGATGATCATCGTCAAACCTAGTGTGATTGGACTGGAACGAGACTGTTTCCTAGTCAATTTGCTTTTTCCTCCGGTACTAACGTTGTTTTCTTACGGCGAAAGCGCAGAAGTATACTTGCCAATTGTAACTTGACACTGCCACACTCTTGTAGTGGACTTGTAATTCACAAGACTGTGAGTGGTACGGTTTTACAGTGAATCGACGCGGGAATAAGACATTTTTATTACGAGCATTTGATGGTGTATGTGTTCTCTTTTTTTTTTTGGCTGCTTGAGTGCATACAGTGTGTGCATACAACACTCGAGGCGAAAGGAAACTGATAAGTTTGTACCTTATCTGGGATTACAGGCAACGCGCGGGATAGACCTATTTGTTTAGTATACTTTTATGTCGTGCGATTGTTGAGCGAAAAGTATTCAAACTCAACTTTGTCGAGAGTAACAGGATCCGGCAGCTATTCGAAGTTACGCGCTGAGATTACAAATGTTTTTTTAAATTAATTCCAACGGTGCAGCTGTTTCTATTTTTAACACTAGGTTTACGGGATACCTTCTAATATTTTTAATTTACGATCATCAACATAGTGCTTTCGAAGCACTTTCAGTGCTGCGTAAAGCTAGGTAATGATGCGAGATAAGATCATTTAACAGATTAGGTCTATCCTGTGTGCGCTAAAATCCTTTCTCGCGACTAGAGTGCGTTTACGTTAATGACACAACGGATTCATAGCGAAGAGAAACGGTTTTAACGTTTCTCGATTCTTATACGTGTAAAAGTGATTGGTAATCGGATTGATTGTCTTTCATATGCGTCGGTAAAACGGACGATCTTGCCTAAGGGGAAAAGAGAGGGGACGAGAAAAAAGAAAAAGAGGAATTCGTACTATATCGAAAAACTCACGTGCTCTTTGCCATGGTTTGTAATTTATACTCGTAAGAGTACATTTTCTATATCGATACTGTCGACTGCCATACTTACGCTTAGGATGGCGAGATCACGTGAGTCTCTTAAATGTGAACAATTTACGGTTCAGTGTGTGAGACGAGAAACTAAAAATGTCGTTTCTATTTTTTCATCCGTCAGAATTCTTTAACGACCGTTCCGATGATAGGTTTTCTTACGGTACAGTTCTTTCAGACTAGTTAATTTAGTATTAAATAAAGAGAAATTCATTGTTAACACGTTGACTGGCTTGCGTCACTGATGCTTCGTTATCAGACGATCCGGGGATCTTTATGGAAATTTTCATTGAGGTTTATAAATGGAAACAAATTTTCTTTAACGATGGTGTGGCTCATTCAGAATTTCGTTGAACATTGATCTGAACAGTCGACGTGTTATCAGCCGTCTGTAAATTTCACTGAAAAGTTGCCTGTGATTCTGCGAGTTTGATTTGTCAGGCTGATAGAGACTTTTCCACGCTGAACCTTCTGTAAACGGCCTTAAAAAGAACAAAACGTTCGCGTTCGGTTGCCCTGTATTTTATGGCTGCGGCAGCTCGCTAAGGAATTTCATACGCACTAGAGAATGATACGCGTGTATTATTCTAACCGAGACATTTGTAGTATTACGATCTCGTCGAGAAATCTTATTTTAGAATTAAAAAAAGAAAAAAGATAGAAAGAAGAGAGAGACAAACAAACAAAGCGTACATCGAGTATGGGTATTACGGTAGGCTTTACTGCGTCAACGTGACAAGGATGTGTTTTACAAGTTTCGGTAGTTGATTTACCTTAAAGTAACGATTACGTTCTAAACGTCCAGTTAAGGGTACGGTCTAATTGAATAGTATATGTATAAAATTAAATTCGGTAGTCGAGTTTCGCGAGCTATTTTTTAACAGATGTTTGCAAATTGTTGTTCGTAAGGTGTGCGCGTATACGTTGTTTTCGTTTATTCGAGAACGCCGCGAGAGCGACCGCGGTCGCTTTGAAAATTTTTTACTGTCACACGAACATATTAGATACATCCGACACCCGCATATTTACCATGGAGAATATCTAAACGACCGTTTTTTACCATATCCGTCGAGATATATACATATAAATAATAGAAATAATACTTCCTTCCATTGCTAGGGATTTGCTACGTATAACTTTTGTACACGTTTTACGGCGACCATCACGCGGTCTCTTTAGTATTAACAAGATTGAGATACCGGAGATAAGCAGGATCACGTGACAATTTACGCGAAGAAATTGTGACGCGATCGAGGGCGTACGTCGCTTGTAGTATTCCGTATTATATACCATCATTTTTAAGCACTTTCGTATTTTCCTAAACGTTGAGCATACAGGGTAACACAGACACCCTGTATTGTACAAAACAGTCCTGTGTACGCGATGGGTTCATGCACCAAGGGGGGTTTCCGTTTCGCGGCAGAAGTCTAATATGGATATAGTACAAAGCAATATGTGATACTCCTGCTTTAGGAATCGTCGGGCCGATGCCCAGAGTATTGCATATTACTCGAATATTTGATGCCGCGCGTGAAACACCGAGCGAACACGTTCTTTTTGTCGTCGGCTTAGCTCGGTTAGGGTAACGCGAGTAGTATTAAGACACCTGTAGTCGTGTGCGCGCATGAGTTTCATTCAATCCCTACATTTGTCATTTTTTTTTAATTTTTGAATGGACGAATTTACTACGCGACCGTACAGAAGCGTCTCTCCATCTAGAATACCGTGCGAACATCGGCCATCTTCTTTGGCTCAAACTCTCTTGAAATATTCCGGTGTTATCAAGACAATGTCAATTCACCCGCCGAAGGGTTGCTTCGTTTAAGTCTTTTGAACTTTGAAGATCGCGAAATGATTTATAGTATATGAAAGTTGTATGGAAAGTCTGTAGGGAGCCGGTGACCGATGTTGGCGAGGTCCCTTCGAGCGAGCTCTCTGTATAATATTTTTTTATTCGTTTCGAAATCTGAAGTATTTTGTAAAATGTTACGATTAGCAGTGACGAGAATGCGTAGACGCGTTTGAGCTATACCGATAGGAAAAGAACAGCTTGTACAGTAAGTATATTATATATATATGTAATATATACATGAGAATTTGTAATTATCGCGCTATCCAAGGGGCGACTTGCTCTTTGTAAGTAAAGTAAAAACAGGCCTACGAGACGGCCTGCGGAAATATTTTACCACAAAAGTATATAGTAGGATAGCTCTATCCTTCTCTATATAATTATTATTTATTGATTTCTATGTATGCTGGGAATATCGAGGATAAATGAATGTTGCGTGATGCCAGAGGCTGGTTGCTTTTAATCATTTCCATCGACATCATATATTGTAGTCATAATCTTTATCATCGTCATCATCCTCACGCTCACCCCATTCTTCTCATTGTCATTCATTCTCATTGGTACGTTCGATCATCGATTCACGGACTCGCTATTGTTGATAACGAGATCCGATGATAATCAAGGATAAGAATTAAAAAAAGAATATAGGCCACCGATGTATGTACATAAAAACACCGCCACTTTTTAAGATAATTAAGTATTTATATACATTATATACATAAATATATATATATATATATATATATATACACACAGCCATTATAAAATATAATTATTATATTTGTACGATACGTATAAGGCAGCCATCTCCAATGAAACATTCATAACAAGTGTGTGATAATATTTGTAAACCTTGATATCCAATAAACAATCTTATGTTCTTTACAAATATAGACTGAACTGAGCATCCGTGATAAATGAAAAATAATGGGACAGCGATATTCAATTTCTCTGATGTTTGTACCATTTTCGATTTCATCTATTCACAAGTATCAGTACATTTGTATTTCGCGCCTCCGAATTTAAAAATCAATTTTTCGCGTAACCTAGTTCTGGCGTTTCCCGCTAGATGGAGCCGTTGACCTTTTCCGCATTCAATTTGACAATTGATCAATTAATCAATTATCATACGCTTTCTGGCATGATTTTTCGCTTGAGGAACACTGTAAAATATTTTCTCAAATATATTCTTAATGATTCCCGCTGTACATCGAGCACGTGTAATTGAAAACAGTAAACAGCATTAGAAGAATTTAGAAAATAAATGTCTCTTTTACTCGAGCTCAGTGCAGTTCCTCGAAAATTTTCTTTTTCTTTACATAGATTCGCAATAGAAATTGCGAATGCTTGAATGTTTCAGATTCGCGCCAAAAGTAGAATTCAAATGGCGTCTGACAGAGCCATCTGGGAGGGATCGGTGGCGCCCTCTGGCCGAATGATTTTTAATACGTTCACGCGTGGACAGATAGCGTCACCGATAATCCGTGCACGTTTAAAAAAACAGCAAAGGACAACAATAACGCGATCCCTCGAGAGTGCGGTGAAAAATCGGTGAAATGGTGGAGTTGTGTCGCGGGTATATTTAGAAGAAGGTAAGCGAATTAGTTGGTTAATTAAACCGTCCGTTTCGTTGACTGTCCTGCGTGCGGGAATCGATGGTGTCGGTGTGTCCGAGCGATTTTCTGTTTCATTTCTGGCCGTCGCTTCGTCCGTGCGACGGTTTACGCACCACCGTGTACAGAAAACTCGGTGGTGAGAACGGGGCTTTAGCAGGCCCACTAGGTGTCTCGCTGTCCGAATTTCGACAGCGTGGTTTTTACGAATGAAAATCGGTCGACGGGCATATCCTCACGTTCGTTTCGTTCACGAAACAGTTCGTGCTCGTCGCTCGTTACCATGCACCTTCGTGGATCATAACCTCTTCGCACGCCACACATAAGATCCGTGAATCGTTTCACACATGCTCGCCGACGCCGCATACCTGTACGTACAAACACTTTCTGCCCTTGTCGTGCGTTTTTCCCCCCGGGTAAAACCAGTCCCGAACAGCCGAAAACGCATTCGAAAATAATGGAGAATCGGGACCGAGGAGAACGGAGGCGTAACAAGGCCGCTCTCTTGTCAACTGTTTGTTTTCCGAGACGGTGTGTTATCGTTTCTGTTTTCGTTTTTTTTTTTTTCTAACATTTACATTCGATCAAGATCTGTTCGTTGACATTGGATTTGAACTTTCCAGAATCACCGACCAGATGCGATATTTAACAGAATTCCAGCGAACATACGAGGATCGATAAACAAGAGGCGATGTTTAAGATTAGCTTGAACTCTCGCGTTCACAATCCTCATCTGTTTTCGCGGCAATCTGGAGAGTGGGGGATGGGAATAATTTTATTCGAGTAATAAACGCTGAAAGATCGCATGAGCGGCTATGTATACGCGAAATGAAATATCGTTCTGTTACACGATTAACATTCTCGCGGTTATCGGCGAACCTTTTCTCTACCCGTGGCCTTTTATTTAAAGTAGAACGGTTTTATGGATACGGGAAGGTCACGTGACTCGGTTCCGTTTTCGGAGAAAAAAATGCCCCCCGTATCTGTTTTCCGAGAAGTTCGCCAGAGGTCTTTTATTCAACAACAAATCTGGAATAACTATGAAACTTATTAGACGTATATATACTCTGAATCGATACGAGCTTTCTAATTATAAAATAAAAGTATACTCGAGCCTGTACATTGTTTCTGTTCGCCGTCTGTTAGTCGAATTCAATTGTTTTGAGAACGTCGCTGTTGGAACGTTCCTGGAACGGAAACTTGAATGAAATATAATTTCATTATATTTCGTGCACCTTATGAAATTTTGAATGACAGAAATGGGACGCTCAATTTTATTAAAAGCTGCACTGTAATAAGTGAAACAAATGCGTGGAGGCTGCTGCCTATGCACAATATAGCTATGTACATATTTAATATTGAAAATTTATTGGAGGTTTAATTAATTACTGCGGATGTTGATGCATAGTTGATTGCGCTCAAACCAGAACCAAAGCATTATTTATTCAGTATTATGTGTTCAGTATTTTATATAATATTCAGTATTTTCGACAATTTCTATTCGAATCGGGTCAAAAATGGGTCAAGCAGGACTTCGAAACACATCGTCTACAAATTAGATATTTGCTACATTTCCTAACAAACAAAAATACGTTGTCCAATGGTTTTCAGGGGGTTGAACAATTTCTATTGGAGATTAGGCGAGGGGAACGGATGCGAGAAGTGCATGGTCTGGTCAGGGACGACACGGAATCGTTCGAAATGATATTTTTTCGTTTCGGAGGTGGTCCATCCCCTCCAGAGGCGGTCCGAAATTCCACGGTGGCTTAATACCCCCCAGCCCCCCACCATAATCCGGCCTCTATTGATTGCTCTACCGCACTACTGCCCTACTTTTATGACTTTACTCGAGCCCCTCGTCCCTCGCCACCCTCTATCCGCTCCCTCGGTCGGTCGATCCCCCTCGCACCCCTCCGTTGTATCGCGGGGGCAGAGTCATGGACTCCGCGGCGGAATCGAGGAACTTTCTGTTCTGTTTATCGAAGACGGCTTTTCGGCTGCACCACTATGCGGAAGCGTGCCGGTTTTAGCTGTTCCCGGAATTTCTGAAACACGCTTCCGCGGTGCACGTCTACGTGGCGCTGCGCCGTTCTCGTGGCTCTGGAATCGTCGTTGCTACGAAAATCCCACGAATCCTACTCGTTATCTACGGTTTTCGCGAACGCGAATCCTACGGAAATGGTATAACGCGAGATTTGGAGCTGTAGAAGGGGTTAATCTAATTCGGAATTCAAATTAAATTGTAGGAGAGCTGCAAGATCTGATCGCTTATTTTCTTCGTGAATATTGTAGTTAGAAACCTGTAAAAGAGAAAGTCTGGTGTTAGAATCCATAAGATTAATGTTCAGTCTATAAATGGGGATGAAGTCGATTTTTTGTAATTACGTGTTGAAAGGGGTTGAATTCTAGACTGCGAAGCCTGATGGTAATTTTTCCGTGAATATTGTATTCGGATGACTGTAAAGGAGGAAACGTATAGTGTTAATTTTTCCGGGGATATCGTAATTAGAAAACTGTAAATGTAGAAATGTAGGATCGAACAGATTAACAGTGTTTGATGTATTAAAGGTGGCGAAGTCAATTTTTTGTAATTAGGAGAAGGGGTAGACTGCAAAGCCTAATCGTTCATTCTTCAGTGAATATTGTAGTTAGAAAAGAAGAAGAAGTAGTTGTAAAAGAAGAAGTTTGAAGTGTTAGAATCCATAAGATTAATGATGTTCGGTCTATAAATGGGAATGAAGTCGATTTTTTGTAATTACGAGCTGAAAGGGGTTGGATTCTAGACTGCGAAGCCTGATGATTAATTTTTCCGTGAATATTGCAGTTAGAAACTTGTAAATGAGGAAAAGTGGTGTTATGATCCAAAAGATTAATGATGTTTAGTACACGAAAGGGGGTGAATTCAACCTCCTGTAATTAGGAGCTGAAAAGGGTGGCTTTTCACCGAATATTTTCATCAAAATAATATAGAAGAGAAAATCGCGCGTTAGAAGTTTATTCTGTAGAATGGGACGAATATCAATTTGTTTGATAACTACTAACTAAATGGAGTTGAATTGTACATCCCATTTTCGATCAGACAATAACTGAGGAGGATCAGGACTCTGTAGCGAAGGATAAGTCCAGCTTTTTGTAATTAAAGCCTGCGGGAGCGTACGGGTGGAAAGTTAATTAAGCGTTGTCAAATGAATATTGTAATTAGAAAATGGCTCAAGAAAAAATCGCTTGTAATATCCACGAGATTAATGGCGTTTGATCTCTGCAAGCAGATGATTGAACTTTTTTTGCAGTCACGAACATTTTTAATGGTATGCAAGTAGGAGCATTGTCTTTCTGTGAAAGTAAATAACAATGTAGACGAAAGGAGGATCTGTAACAGTAGACCACTGCAGAAGACGAGCCAAAGCTTTCCCAACGCAACGCTAAAAGGGTGTAGGCGTGAAGGATCAGATTCTCCGATTGGCTATCCGAGCACGTGGAGCATTAGTATCGCATTTTTCACGATGTGGTATCGATTCGCCAAGGAAATAGCCGCGCCATTTACCATCGCTTCCCACCCTGCAATTACAACCCTGCGATACTTAATGAGTCTTTCACGGGAATTGTTCGACCACAACTTCCGTTGCAGAAAAACTTTTCATTTTATTTTCCCTCATACTTCCAAGGTTTGTGTACCTTGTAATTTTCTATTCTTTCGTACTTCAAAGATTCCGTTCTTTCACCGTTGTATAATAAATTCCATTTCCCATTCATTCTATATGTTCTTTCAGAATCGGAACTCTTAAGTCTCGTCTTGCGAAAGGCACCCGAAAATTACGTGGTGATCTTGGAACTGGGAGGATCCTCTAATTTCCGACTGGGTCGAAGTAACCCCGAAGAGTGTTGCCTTCAACTCGAGGCTAGCCGACCGCCCCATTGTCTCAAACTCGATCAGTAGGGTAAAGGGGTGGTTCACACCGTGCTCGTCGGGGTCGCATGCAACGGGAGTTCGCGCGCGTTAGCGTTTGCGAGACTCTCTCTCTCTCTCTCCGTCCGAGGTCTGTGCAATTCGAAAGCCACAAATCGCGCGGCCGATCGTAAATTTTCCGAAGCCTTACCCCCGTCCCTTTGCCATAAATCGGACTGCAATATTATGCGGTGCCGGTATGCGGCTGAGTGTGCACGTGCGTGTGGCCCGCGCCGGCACCGGCACCGCTTACGTGTCACATGTGTATGCACTGTTGCGTGCACAGGATCAAGGCTGCACGTGGTGCAGGTTTATTTTCGAAGAGGCCCTGTAGCCGCGCACACCGTCGTGTCCGGAGGTGCAAGGCTTTTTTTCTCCCTCTCTCTCGCTCTCTTCGTTTCTCTCCTGCCCCTTCTCGCCAGTTTGCATCGTCTCGCGTGCAGCCTCGGGGATATTTATACTGGTTCCCCGTTTTCCCACCGTGTCGAACCGTTAATGTGTCTCCGCGCGGCTCATCCGACTTCGCGTTTTTAGGTCGAGTGACTGCTAATTAGTCGGCTTATCCACTCGCGATTTCCCTTTCAGCTTTCCCCGTCTTCGGCCACGATCGCCCGACGATCTATCCCTGCAATTATCGCGCTCGCCAAATCGTACACGCGGCTGCACCTTTTTTTTTTAGCTTATCGATTCGCGCATTCCCGCATTCGGCGGACGCCGAATCGCGAATTCTTGTTGATCCTAGGATTGGGTTCATGTTGGTTGATGCTGAACGATGGAATCCTCTTTTACAAGCATGTTAGAGTCCTCCCTAATTTTTCGAGAATAGAAAAGTTAGTCGAAAAGTGGGAAAAGGGTCGTATAAAATTCGACGATTTAAAAATAAACGTAAGTATATTAACTTTCTCGTTAAAGAATCACGGGATGACCTGATAAAACTGCTAAATCCGTACGTGTTTATTCAATTTTAAAAAAGTCACATTCACCTACTTTCTTTTTAAACTGACTTTTAGTTGGCAATGTTTAATACCCTTCAAATTGTTTTAGTAGATGGGAAATTATGGTCTGACTTCTTAGTGGCTCATTGAACGCCCCTAAGCCTAATTGATTAAGTCACTGTGTCAGTCATTAAGCTAATACCCCTAAAAAGAGTTGAGAAAACGGCGAAGAAGTTCCTCTCTTTACTTATAGGAAGAATTGTCTTTGATCTTCAAAGTCCTGCTTTGGCAACAGCCAGCTGCATCCCAACTTCTAGGGGTGTAACCGAACTCTTTGGTGCTTCGTTCATTGGTTGCGGGCTTAATTGGTCAACGCGAAAGACGTTGCGGGCGATCGTGATTGGACTGGTTCCACGGATAACGCCGAGGAAATGCTAACGAATAAAATGTCTTCTTATGAGCGTAAAGTTGCCTTTCGTCCTTAAGTCCTTGCTTTGGCAAGAGTCAGTTGTGTCGGAATACCTAAGTAAGCAGGCTATTAAAATTAAAATCTATTAAAATTGTTAAATAACGAAAGAACTTTCTAGCTGTTGCAATCAACGGAGAAAATATTTATTTTGCATAAAGATTCGCGGTCTTCTGATATAATAAAATGTGTAAAAATCAATGTCTGGCGTAGGACCGCGAGAAGATTAGCAAATAGGTCAGTTTTTGAGTGAAACTCATCGGGGCTTATGGTCGCGGACGACGTAAAACGGGTTTTACCGTCAATGTTCTCGTGTCGGAGTATTTTCTCCGACCGTTCGAAACCCCGTAAAACAGAGCCATGGGCTCGATCGTTGCGGAAATGTTTCCGGCCGTTCCCGGAATCGTTAAATGTTCGTTAGCGTGCTTTTTCCTGTCGCCTGCGTGGGCGATCGTGACTCCTCGCAGTGGGTTAGGTCGGTACGGTGTCAGCCTTTCGCATTTCCGCCGCGTTTAGGGCTGCGTAATAGTCGGTCACGCGGTGACCCTGTTCCAAGTAGTGACGCTCGGGGACTAGTCAGACGGTCACCGTACACGGTGATACTACTTAGACCGCGGACTTCATTGATGTTTTCGCCGTTGTGGGCTTTCCTTCACCTTCCGGTGGTGTGGCTGAAAGCTTACACGGTTATGCCTCCTGGTGCTTCGTCCGGATTCCTTGAGACTTGCTTGATGCAAGACTGTCGTCGCTCGAATCGTTCTTATGGGTTTCAGATACCCTCACTCTAAGGGCGCGAATCAATCGTGTACACTGAATTTTGTTCGTAATACGCGCATGTACTTTATAATGAGCGTGTTGCTATCATTATTAACGAATCGCAGAACTTTATGCATTCGTAGCGTGCACAAACAATGCAAAAATGATAAAGCTCTGGATTACATAGAACACAATACAGTTTCGCTTGATCGTCAATTCTTTCATGAATCTTGAAGAGAATTATTCAGTTTCTAAACAAGGAAAAGGTGCAATTGGACGCATTTCCTCACACTAGGTTTACATTTTTAGCAATTTAAT
The DNA here is from genome assembly GCA_028455795.1 of Lasioglossum marginatum. Classification (NCBI taxonomy): domain Eukaryota; kingdom Metazoa; phylum Arthropoda; class Insecta; order Hymenoptera; family Halictidae; genus Lasioglossum; species Lasioglossum marginatum. The sequence goes on from CM052262.1 coordinate 5,001,557, forward strand.
ATGCACAGGCAAGTGTAGCAATACTAGGATTGTTCCCAATTATTGTAAAGATTCTTCATTAAATGCAACACAAAACGTCCTTCGTTTTTTAATAATGTAAATGCTCGCGATCGTTACACTGTTTTAAATTTCATTGCATTTTTATGATAAGTGTATGATTTTTTATCACGAATTTGTAATGGTGCAATTTTGGAGAGATTCAAGGGCGCGGATCCTCGCGGAGAAGCGTAGGTGTCCCACCAGGGCCGAAAGGGTTAGATGCAACGGAGGTAGGCGTGTTCGAGTAAATGGTGGCTCTGCACGGTATAGTTCGCGACGATTTCGCGTAATTCGTCTCGGAGCGGATCGATGCGGCCACGATTCGCTCAATGGCGGAGGCATTCGGCGAATCCCGCGTGAGTCATCTCGTTTATTCGCTTCGACGATGACCTTGCCGGATAAAGACAGTGCACTGCGACGCGAGTACTACCTACCGGTGGTAGTCGCGATTTTCATCGACGTTTAATCCTTGATCGCGGCTGTTGCACGCGACCCCCGCGAAATTCAATCATCCCCGGGCACGAGAATTTGATTATCGGACTGTGTTGCGTACAGTGACTGTAATTCTGAACCGGTTAGGGAGCCGTCGTTTCCTTTATCGCCGCTGCCAAATTCGCAACCATTCAATCGCGGTTCTTTCTGCAAAATCAAAATTCTCACCAACACATTCGTGACACTTTTCCGGCTAAAACGACTCCGAACACGTTGCAGTAGAACCTCTGTTATCCGAGATAATCAAAGCGACGCGACTGTTCGGGTAATAGAATAGATAATCGTTAGCTAGCCGCAGTGCTAGATTAAATCTTTCTATCGATTTGTACAGAGAATCATGCATTGTATGTGGATTTCATATTGTTTATATTCAGATAAAAGAGAATTTTGATATCATCGGCACAGATGCGATCCTAATTGTATCGTTTCATTTTAACCAGAAAAGTACATGAATGTATGGATGAGAGTTTCGTAAATTGAATGGCAAAAGAGGTATTGTCATTGATTGATGCTGGTAGTGACAAATTGCAGCTGATGAGAGCGTGGGAGGCTCGTGGTGCGGGTTAGGATGATTCCCGTCGGTGAATTCGCACGCGAATCGCTCGATTGCATCGTGGTTGGATGAAAGGCCGGGTAGGAGTCACGCCAACCCTGGCCGGCCCTTCTTAATGCGGCATCACACGTGTGCCCTCCAAGAAGGTTCTGTTAACCTTCTTTCGGGGGGATTCCCGGCGTTGGAGGCTCGATCGAAGGTAGCCGTGCTGGGTGAAGGTCAAGTTCACCAGTCGGACTCGGCCTATCTCCTTGATTCGGGCATCGTTGCACACACACACACATACACAAACTGTTGGGCTCTCCGAGCCTCCTCATTTTCTTGATTAATCCTCCCCCGTCCTCCGAGCCGCCCGGACTGCGATTATTACACCGGGTGGCTCTTAATTACGCGACCGTGCTCGCAGCCGCGAATCAGGGACGGATTGTTGGTTTGCTCGGTGGTAATGCTGCCATAATTCCGTCGAAACAGAGTCGATTATTTGTGCGAGGAGTTCGATTATTAATACTAACCGTACTATATTTTGTATTTTACGATTATTGAAATTAAAAATTATTAAACCACTGTTGTGATGATAGTTGCAGGACAAAATACAAGATAACATAGTAGATTATTTTTTCACAAACAGATCTATTGAATAATATTTTCATAAAATATCGAAACAGATGCGATATTGTGGAGTCGTTTAATTAAAGTCGGATTAACAAGAACGGAACACGCAATTTCGAGCGAGCTTATGATTATCGTCTCCGATTCCCCGATGTTGTCTCCTAATCTGGCCTCGGGGTCAACCGATTCTCCATTATCAATGGAATTGTGGCCACAGGTCGCGGAGATTAGGGGGAACAGGAGCTCGAGGATCATTTCTGAACGATAGATCGACGTGGAGCGGTGATTAACGGCGGTACAATAAAGAAAAACAGTGATCAGCCGTGGATAAAGACTTTGATAAGAGATAGCGGGGCGTGTAGGAGGGCTTCTCGAGGTCCCTGGAGATAAAAAGTGGCTGCAGTGGCCCTCGATTCGACGAGGGTGGCGTGTTACGGTTCTATAAGAAACCGAATTGCTCCTCTAAGGACTTACCCGTCATCCCCTTAATGAGCTGTTGGCTTCTTCTACACTGTCCAGAAATCGACTTCTCTCTAACGAGACACCGCCATCGCTCGACGATACCCTATTTGAATCGGGTCCGCAACTTTGTCGAACTACAGTCAATGAAAAAAATCTTGGTACACCATTTAAAACGGAAAAACTTTTTCAAAATGCGTTCGAACGACTTGGGTTTGCTCGCTTGTTAATTGGACTGCGGATTTTTATGGAAAATAAAAATTGTCTGCGTTTATTGGCAGATATAGGAGCTGCATTCTCATTTCTTTTCTTAATCCCTTGCCGCACCTCTTCTTTTACAGTTACAGTGATTAGAACGTCTTTATCCCGGAAAATGTCGTAGAAGAGAAGAGAAAATTTATATTTTTTTTGTATGGCTTCATTTATCTTAATGCTTAAATATTCATTAGAAACGAATCAAATTTTATTTCATGTAAAATGAAACGCGTAACATTCATATTTGCCAGACTTTGTTAAAAACTTTCATCACGAGTTTGACTCGTCAAAATGCGGCAAGGGGATAACCGGTTTAATCGATTGGGAAAATGGAATAGTATTGACAAAATGTGTAATAATTGCTTTTTATAATTTGAATTGATTTTCTAAAAAATTTTGTTCTTGGAATATTTCGAGGTGCACTTTCAGAAAAGTGACTACCATTTTAGAAGTGTATAGAGGTACGCAACTCTTTCGACAGACTGTACATCCGCGAAAAGTTCCAGCGAATTTATGAGCACAATGTAGAGCGAAACTACCGGGTTCGACGGAGACGGAAAAAAATGTATGCAAGCGCAGACAATGTGTTCGACAAACTTACGGATAATTCAGTGGACGATGCATCGCAGAACTACATTCGAGAAAGTTTCGAAACGTACGTAGTAGTTTAGACAAGCTACATTAAAACTATGCTCGGGAAAGTTTCGAACAAATTTGTGGGAGCGTGGGCGATTTATTGACGTGCGCGGCGTGGAATAATTACAACGCCCACCGTAATTATCTTCGTTATTGCTAAAGGCGTCGGTACCTATATGAAACAGAAAGAAACACATTTGTTAAGCACGCACCGTTTAAGAATTCGAGGAGCCTCTAACATGGTGAATAAAAAATAATTTGAGAATTTGCCAGAAAGGATTACGAAACAATGTACAAATATTATTGGGTTGGAAAGAAAGTTCGTAGCGTTTTCAAATTTAGAATCGAAGATAAAATTAAGGTATTTATTCTTATGCTTACTCAATAATATGAGAAGTTACCTCGAAAATTACAAAACGTGATAGAACAGAATGGAAATTATGTAATTGAATAAATCTATGAATAAATATCCGAAGTTTAGCTTTCAATTTTAATTTACAAACGCTGCGAACTTTCGTTCCAATCCATTGCAATTTCTAGAAAAATGCGCAAGAGTGTAAACTTGGAAAATGGTCGAAAAAATTTTCCGAAAACCCTCGGACGCCGCTGCGCGTTACGTAACCGCGGAAATCGACTTCCGGCGTGTTGTATACAACTTTCGGTCGGCTCGTGTCACGTGAGTGGTACACGTGCGCCTATAGTCAGACCACTATACCTTTCGCCGAGTTGTCTCGCAAAACATGGTTTTCCGGGTATGGATCCTGAGTCATCGGACAGGCAAACAGGGTCACGTTACATCATTAATTTCCTCGACGTTGACGTTTCGTGACGATTGCTCGTCTCGGTGGATTTTAACGACGACAGACGTTGGTTCGTTTGGCGACCGAGTCGTCGTAACTCTCGAGCCCTCGGATTGGTTAAACCTACCGGGCACTAAAAGCGATTAAAATGTTTCAGCTTACAAAAATGACAAGGCTCTATTTATTTAGATTCTGTGCAATTTTTATCCCAATATGTGGTTGGATAAAAAGTTTATCGAATCAATTTCCATGTAAACAACTTCATATCTTCAAAAATTGTCAAATGAAAAATATAAATCCGGTAATTGACCGGTAGTGTAGGTTTAGTGTTAACGAATTCCTTTCATCTCAAGTTTGAGCGAGGTACGTTCGCCTAGAATTGAAAATTTGAATTTTTATGAATTTTTCAAGCCATCATTTCGCTCCCGTTTAATTGCATTTATCCAAATTAGAAGCGTTCAATATGGACGTCACTTGTCACGATCATAATCCCGATCGTAGGTATAATATGAGAAAGGACATTTAAATTTTAGATGATCATTTGGCGTCGTGACGAGCGATGTAAAATTTAAATGATCGGTTTGACTCCTGTTTTACATGTTTTAACGATTTGTAAAATGTTGCTGCTCTGAGACTGGTTCTCTATGTTGAACCTTTGTGCAGATTCGGGAAGAAATTAGTGATCTGAGCGGAGCGTTCGATATTCTTTGTTTAGAAGCGTTGGAACAGAATTTGTCAGCGGCTAAAATTGCTATTAACCCGGATAAGGACGCCGGTTGACATTTAATAAGGCTCGCGAAATGCCATTGGCTGGGGCCGAGTCAGGGTCGTTCGCTGAAAAGTTCGTCGAAAAGCGCGTGTTCGCTAAGGAAGGGCGGCCGATCGCGTCATGGCACCGTAATAAATTACCTGTTCGGCTCCGTGTTTTCTGTTTCGCTGGTCGCGTGCGTCTCGATCTCGTCGCGGGAACGTTCCTGGAAGCGAACGGATTAGAATCGGCTCGGGAAAACGGCGAGGAAAAAATTGTCGAATGATTGATCTGTCCGATACGTGTTTTCCCCGGGTCAGTTTTCCGCCGCGAGAAAAGCCACAGACGGCGCGTGCACGTTGCAGGGACAACGACCTAAAATTTCCATGACCCTCTCTCGCTCGATCGCAATCCATCGGCCGACAGGATCGCGGAGAGCGCACGTGTACCTTGCATTTTTCATGCGACAATTGACGTTGTCTTTGCCATCCAAGCAGGAAACGGACGGAACGCGTCTGTATTACTTCGCTCGGTCAATTTCCCGTATGTTTGGACCTTATGGCTTATGGGGCGTTCACAATCGAACCCCGTTGCACCCTCGGAAAATTATTCGACGCTTTATCTACGTTTTTGGAAGGAAACGGAAGTCTATTTTCAAGTCAATGTCGGACATAACAGACTTTGAACACAGTGCCTCGATAGTTGATCATCCGTGGATACGCAGCATTAAGATCCGCTTCAGTATCGCTCCCGTAGAAGTCAATTTATTAGAATGTTTTCCTAATATAAAGTATAATTTGATGAACTATTTTCAAGTGAATATCGAACATAACAGACTTTGAACACAGTGCCTCGATAATCAATTTATTAGAATGTTTTTCCTGGTATAAAGTATAATTTTATGTGAACTATTTTCAAGCGAATATCGGACACAACAGATTTTGTACACAGTGCCTCGATAATTGATCATCTGTTAAGATCCGCTTCAGGACGGTGCTTGTTCAAATGATTTGGTGAGAGTGTTTTCCCCGGTGTGAACGGAGCTTAAGGCTCGAGTGGAAGTAAATGGCATAGCACGATACGTCTGCTTTCTTTCACATGTGCCGACGAACTTCTAGTCAACGTGATACGCCTCATATCAGCTGAATAATGCAACAGCGAGCTGCAAGATGCACAGGAGACTCGTGCATCTATATAAACGTGTGAATCGCACGATCTTCACCATCAGTCGAGTGCCAGCTAACTGGTTTTCCTAGATCGGAAGCGTTGATCTTTCACAGTCGAGAGACAGCCGTGGCTCGTCTTGTCGGTAGCGCATACTGCGAACACATTCTTCGAACTAGAGTAAAACCTACCAACACGCTAACACACACGTTCGAGGCAATTATGCATTAACAAAAGGTAAACTTTCGTATGCTTATTTTTAATTAATCTCACAGTTCATTCTAATATTGTCTAAATGTATTCACCGAGAAAACGTGGAACAGTTTGTAAATCAGGGATGGTGAAATGTTTGTTCCGCGGTGTGCTTCGCTATATGCTCGTCGTGGGTCCCCACTCGTGAATATATACAGAGGTATTGGCGGGTAATAATAAGCGTTCATGCTTGTAGATAGACGGTAATAAAATGTTTTATGTCGTGCCCCGCTATATGCTTGTCCCGGGACCCGATGCATGAACATGTAGAGAGGTATCGCCACATTTTAACATAAGGTGACCAGAATAAACATTAATGAAAGTAGTATATTGATCAATGATAATTTAATATTTAGTGGCTTGCTTCGCTATATGTTCGTCGTGGGTCCCTGCTCATGACCATGTAGAGAGGTATAGGGATTTCGTTCAAAAAGAAACAAATTTCTATTTTCCTGTCCAATTTAACAACCTGATAATAAATAACGATACTCTCGACGTCCAATGATATTATCATTTCAATATTGTTTGAAATTCGCGACGGAAGCGATTCGCACCTGAGGCCACCGAAGTCCGCGATCAAACGACGGATTACGTAATCGAAACGCGAACGGATCGACGCGATTGGTGGGTATTCAGTTGAACGTAACCGTTCGGTAACGAGGGGATCTAACGGCGAGGACTATCGTCTTCGCACGGCCAAGGAGCTCTCGGTGAAAATCGCTCCGGCGTTAAAACACCCGCGTTATTTTTGGTCCACAGGCCTACAGAGAGATATAACCTGTCAACTCTCGCTCGAGCGGCTTCTCGCCCTCTCGCTTCCTCTCTCACGTTCTTTCATTGATGCTGGCGTCAGAGACGATCCTGACGTAGCCCTGGACCGCCGCCAAAATTGACCAGGCCTCGTCGGGAACGTACGACTTAGTGGCGGTTACTTCGTTAAATACAGTTGCTACACTGTCGGGGATAGACCCGTGTTGTATTCAACGGAATCAACAGGGCGCCCTTGTCCTTTCTTTCCTTTCTTTTCTTTCGCGTTGCTCGGCCACGCTCGAACTTCTTCGAACGCCCACGCTCCTCGCTCGGAGAGCGCGTCCAGTTTTCACGCCACGGTTGGTTTTTCATAATAATGCTCATCGATTCTCCCCCTTCGTTTGCCATCCCGAGAAACGCCTCGGGACCTTCGAGAATTTTTCATGAAGAAAACGTCGTGGAGACACTGGCTTCTATCGAAGCACTACTGTAGGTTCCTCGTAACGTGAGCGAACGCGGCGGGCAGAGAGTTGTAAAGAAATTCAAGAATTTCTTGAAATAATCGTACTGCAGTATTACACAAATTCCTTTCTAACATAGATCAGCAGATTCGATCCACAAATGAGCAATTATCCATGTAATTCTGTAATTCTCCATGAAAAATGTGAATCTGGGAAAACTGCGGAGAAACCGAGTATACGGTTAACGAAATATGCAGTGACGCGGACACAACCGTACGTACCCCCGTCTGTTATCGAGGTGTTACCGTAGACGGTGCCCGTTGGAATCCGCATTTCCATGCGGGAGCACGCGAGGTTCGTTTATTAAGCGTCAGAATGTCGCGTATGCCGTTGAATCATTCCAAGCCGTGAATTTCGCAGGCTTCGTTTCTATTTAATGGACTCTAATGCGAGCCTGTCAGCAGAGTGGACGTTGGTAAGGACGCGGAATGCGACTGTCGACAGAGAGGAAAACTGGATACGAACGGTATTGATCCGGCACGAGCCGAAACCCGCGGGCCTCTCTATAGCTCCTTTCAATTTCAGAGCATTCTTCCGGGACGGCCGTCCGTGAATTCATGTACCTTGATAAACGGTCGCACGTGTTGCTTCCCTAACATCTCGCTTGCCTCTTTTCGCCGTATATTTCCTCGCGTTCGTTTCTCTTATTCGAACCCTCGATTCACTCAGTAGAAAGAGAGAGACACGATCGAAACCCTTGTGCAGGCTCGATCCGCGGAAAACACTCGAAGGAATTTTCTCTCCTTCGATTCAACTGCCCTCTTCATCGGTCAAAAGATTTTTGCTTCTAACGCAAAGTATAATGTAGGAAGGGAAAAAATGATCGATCGCACGTGTGTTCGGTCAGGTTGAAAATAGTTCGCTCGCCTACGGGTTCCATTCAGAACCGGCGACGTGTACACCTAGCTTTGCCACACGCTCCGCTGTAACGGCGAAATCGACGTTCTAATTAGACCGTTCCAATTCGACGGCGAAATCACGACGAAGATAAACCGCGAGAAATTCGCCCGGTGACGTATCGTATCCGCCGGGACGTTATTAGGGCAACGATCGTATTAATTAATCCCCCGAGACCGTTTCGGGCCTGAAGCAGGTCCGGATGGAGCCGTTTCGGCTCCATCATTTATTTCAGCCTTTTAGTATTACTCGACCGAGGGGTGCCTTATTCATTACCGGCTCGAACTTGTCGCGAGAATATAGCCGAACTCGGAACTCGAAAACGCGGCGGATCACGGTTCGGCGAATCGCTGTTCGATGGCTCTTAATTCCACTTGTGCCACTGGAACCGACGAAAACTTGCTCACTCGTAGCGGTAATCTCATTCTCGGTGGGAAATCTTAGGCTTCAACCGTTGCAGCGTTTAATACCGACCTTTTCTATTTGTGAGAATATATTTTGAAATTAAAAATTCGATAATATTGTTCACAAGTGGAGGCACAGCATTCTTCATCGAAAACATTTTATTCTGTAATATCTTTGCTGCCTTCAAGAATCTGCTGAATATCCACAAATAAATAGTAAAATTACAGGACACCCTCGATAGTTGTTCTCAAGTGAACACACACCTTCACTGTCTTTTCGCTGTTGTCTCTCAAAAATATCAATTCGGCCTCCAATACCTTTTCTTCCTCGGAAAATAAAATTTCTTTTTATAATTTCTCGTGTGGCGAGCGGACCTCCGGCCCCGTGTTCCGCCGTGGAAATCAAATCTTTCGAAAAACAAATCCACTCGATACGCCGTCGGGATGCACTCGTCTGTATATCGCGGACTCGAATATTGGGTCGCGATTGCTTCCCGGAAAAACAATACTCGATGAAATTGAAGGGAAGACGTACCGGGAAATAAAATCTCCACCGCCGCACGCGGGAAACGCGCGGAACGAGATTCGAGGCTGTTCGGGGGCTTTTCGTTTTCTTTATTCCCGGTCTGGAAAACAGAAAAAAAAATGAAAATCGGACGTTAAACCTCCGGTGGTGTACAGGCGGCTGCTTGTATCCGTCAATCTCCATTTGTCCTGCGGCGCCGGAATCGATTCGATTTTTTTAATGAAAGTCGGAGACTGCACTCTGCTCGATGTTTTCGAACCGTAGTTTGTTAAACAATTTTTTCCTGCAGCTGCAGGATCGTCGAACTACGTGCAAATACGTCAATTTTCTTTCTTTTCGCTCGTCGTCCCTGGAAATTTTATATTCGGTGTATTTCTGAAGCATTCAATTTTTATTAATTCATTCAATATTTATTAACAAATACAATCTTACTTCGATTTAAGAGGAGAGTCTGACAAGATATAAAAGACGTAATAATATATATAATAAGATATAATATATCCATAAAACGGAAAAAGTCATATACCATGGAATTATTCTAGATCGGAAGAAATGTTCAATTTTCAAGTTAAAAAAGCTCCGACTGCAAAGAGTTAACAATTTAGAATTTTCGCAATGGCTCGGAGAGGTGTGCTTCACATTTTTCATTTCGAGGGAGTTAGTTCTTCCGTAAATTTTTTGAACAATATGACGGAGAATTTGTTTTGAGTCGAGAGACCCTCAAGCGAATATTCGCGCGACCGCGGTCCTCGAGGAGGAACCGCTGGTTAATTGTTTATCGTTTGCCGGCGGTAAGGGTGGAAAAAAGACGTCGAGAGATCGATGGACGTAGGTGCTAAATGCGTCTCGAGATATATATCCGTCGATAGATACGTGGGCAGCTCTCGGACATCGTGGTCGTCGTGAAAATATTTTCATTATAAATAGCGGGCGACCGCCTCGGAAGCCACTCGCGGCTCTTCCTCGCGGCGAGCGCCTTCTCGTCTGGTCGGTTTGTCGTCGAGAAAAATCTTTTCGTCGGTATCCAGCATTCTCCGCCGTTATTCGTCCCTCGCCAAAATGGATTTTCTCCTTTCGAGAGAACCGCCGATCCACGGCAGAAGCGACCAATTCGTTCTGGAACGAGCAACAATGGAATCACCGATGCCGAACGACATTTCTAAGGGAGCAAATACATTTATCTATTAACACATTGATTGCCACGTTGCTCACTTGTTGGTCAAAATTAACATTTTAACTCGAAGCCCGAACATTTCTTTCGACAGAGAATATTTCGACGATTTTTACATGTCTAGCAATTTATTAAATACGAACAAATTTAATAATATAAAGGGTTGATTTTCAAATTATTGTTCAGGCAAATTAATGTCGCGAGTATCGAATTTAAGCAACAAATGTCGCAAGCACTTCCGAAGTCCTTCGTTTCGCAAGTTTGCACAGCAATGAAATAACAGACTGGATCAGGAGGAGCAGTTCCATCAGTAATTAAATGGAAAGCAGACGTAGTTGAGGAAATAGAAAAGCTCGCCCCCAACGGGTTGCTGTTGCCTTGAGAAGTTAAACATAAAAACTCGAGAGAATTTTCTGTAACAACAACACAAATATAATTGTCACTAGACTACTTCATGCAAAACAAAAATGTTCGTCATAATAAAATCTGGGCATAAATCATTCTAACCAAATGCATCAAATCCGCGTACCAATCGTTACATGCAAAACGTTGTTCGATTACCCTCCGCTCACTAAATCTCCGTCGAAAGAAAATCGATTTCTACTTCGCTCTAGTGTGTCGAGGCACATTTTCCTGTTCTAATGTTCGAATCGTAATTTCGCGAAAGGTCAGTTATCCAATATTCGATGCACCAGCTGCAGCTGTATCCAGGAGGCGTATGATTGATAGCGCATCGGATCAATTATCCTCCGGCGAGCAGGAAAGAGCGGCGACGTGCAATACTTCCCGGGTAGCGAGTCCGAGAGAAAGTATGCTTAAACGGAACCGGATGTCTCGGATCGAGGGAGGTCCTGTTCGTTCGATGGAATCGCGGAAAAATCGTTCGACACTGGTCGTAGCGTGGGAGAGCAGGTTTCATGGTGGGGGAGTAGCTCGATCTGTCTTCGTCGTTTATTCTGTGCCCCATTTGCTGGAATATAGGTCACGGAGTTCAGCAACCCTCCTCATCCGGGTCGACCACTGTACGGGTTGACCTGAATAAAATTTATCCGGTACACCGATTCCCCATGATTTTCCTCTCTCTCTCCTCTCTCTCTTTCTGATCGTGCTCGCCCAGGCTACAGTGTCTTCTGGCATCCTGCAAGAGGATTCATCATCTTTCCACCTAGAATTTCTCTCTCTCTCTCGCAACGATGTAGAACGTTCTGGGGTCGAGCAGGCAGGCAGGCGAGTTCTACTTCTACTTCTCGTTACTTTCTCGGCCAGTCAGGTGGCAGTAATTTGTCTGATCTGCCCGCGCCACGCTAGTTTTTCGTTAATTAGGTTGCTCGAGCATGGCCGGCTCGCTTCAGGCTCACTGAGCCCAACCGTGGACCCCACGCCTTCGCCTGTTTATTGTCGAACTTAGGGGATTCTCTGTAATCTCGTTTCAGGGATTTATTCGCTCCGTCCGTCCCTCCTCGGCTTCCCTTTGAATTTTATTCCCCGGCTCTGTCTCGCAGCGTGATTTCTTTAGAGATAAAGGGAATCCGTTAATCCTGCGTCGCTTTTTACTCATCCCTCCCCCCTCACCCTAGAATATTCTACTGCCCGCGAGTCTTTTGAAAAATTCTGCGAAAATTTGCTCGAGATACTTTCTGGCTTGATGATCGAGGTTCGAGTGGGTCAGGTTAAAGGATATTCATGTTTGTAATTATTTTGCGGCCAGACCGCGCATTTTATGCATTTCTGATAAAGACAGGATTTTCCACGTGACTCCTCTTGCTTATAATACAGGCGAACAATTTTTATTTTCCATAAAACTCCGCGATCTAATTATTACTTATCTGGATGCTATTTAAAAAATATTTACGAATATCAACGTATCGGTTCCAGTTTGTTGATACTATTAAAAGGAGAAAGGATTTTCTACTTGGCTCCTCTTGCTTCTAATACAGGCGAACAATTTTTATTTTCCTACAGTTATTAC
>CM052262.1:5013901-5179289 GCA_028455795.1 Lasioglossum marginatum
ATGCAAAATAAAAATTAAGAATGATCGCTAACGTATGCTGATGCCCACACGTCAACCATCTTGAGCCTTCAACGAACCGACCTGAAACCGGTCTTCCGAAAACGAGGTCAGGACTAACAAAGTTCAAAGGGTATCCTAGATCCTCTCCCACGAGATACTCCACCAACCCAGGCATCAACCATAAAACTTCTGAGCCCTTTCCTCTCTTCGAAGCTCGAACCGGAAGCAACGAATCGTCTGGTACACAGTTAAGTTCGATAACGATTTGTTAATATTCTTCGTTTCTGCTATTCGAGCAGAGTCCTCGTTTTTCAATCGTTCGGATCCCGGTAAGTCAACTAGATTAAGATTTCCGATTGAAAGTTCTTTTCTTACATTGTGCACTCCGCTGAGTCGTATTCTCGGTTTCTAAAAGGGAATTTTGTTAATTGTTCAGGCCGTTGTCAAGATCGCACGCGGAGTGGCAAGAAATTCTCCACTGAATGCGATCTCGACGACCCCTTAACGGGATGTTCCGGTTTTCCATATTTTCAACAAATCGTTTTTTCGTTTCTGATCAGTAAAAAATAAAAGATATTCTATAAAAATATATTCGCCGCGAGCCTTCCGTTTTTCATCCTCAGATCCAACATCGCAGACCGTAATATTTTACTATCGAGAAAGTTCGCCATCTAACGATGGTTTCACGAACTAATTTTAGTTTCGCAAAAAGTGAAAAGGTATATTTAATTGACTCTGTTCTTTGCAAATGTTAATTTTTCATATGTATTATGCGAAATATAATCTACCTCTCTATTTTGACGAACAATAAATTCTTCGGATCTGAAATTCTAATCGTCGACGATTCCCGCATCGGGTCAGCGTGTCGAAGTTTCTAGCTCAAGATCACCGGGTGCAACGGCTATGGTATAGCATAGTCTGCGATCAGCTGTCGTCGCACGGCTGCTCCTCGAGGGCGAGCGGGAGGGTTGGAGAAGGGTTCAAAGAGCAGCAGATATCCTTTATTCGACTGTTTAACACGCGGAGGGTGGCCGATGCGTCTGTCCAGGGAGAGTAGGTCGTTTCCATGGCGACAAGGGGTGCATCGGACTGGCACGTATCGCTAAACCGAACGTACCCCCCTGGCAGCCTCTAACCTACCCCCTCCAACGGGACCCCGTACAACGTTCCCACCTCCTGCGGAACATCCTGGCGTGCTCCGGCTACCTCCTCGCGGCTGGCTGGGTCATCCCTCCCGCAGGAATTAGGTTACTTCCTGGAATTGGGTTTTCCGGGCGATTCCTCGCGGCTGAAAAATTCACCTTGCCGAGACCGGCTGGTCTCTCGGAACCCGGGACTCCGCGAAACAAAGTGTTTCCCTTATTAACAGCGTCTATTTTCACCCAACATATTGAATGAACAATATTAGAAAAATTCTATTTTGCATAAAGATCCGCAGTCTAGTTATAAGAACGATCGATGGTGTTTCCCTTATCAACAGGATCTATTTTGACACAACATATTCAATCGTTCAGCTTACGGCAAATTAATTAAATGAACAGTATTGGAACAATTTTATTTTGCATAAAGGTCGGCAGTCTAGTAATAAGAATGGTCGACGGTGTTTCTGTCGACATATTCAACCGTTCTGTTCATAGCAAATTAATTAAACGAATAATATTGGAACAATTTTATTTTGCATAAAGATCGGCAGTCTAGTAATAAGAATGGTCGATGGTGTTTCAGTCGACATATTCAACCGTTCTGTTCATAGCAAATTAATTAAACGAATAATATTGGAACAATTTTATTTTGAGGGTTCATAGAAATTGAAGAGAAATGGAGTGAGAAATATTGACACAAACCGTTCAGAGAATAATTTCATTACAAGCTGCTTGCAATTATTACAGGCTTGTTGTTCGATATACCGTTCATTGGAACATGCTAGGCTTATCGACGTAGTAACTGGTGTCGGTGGGAACACTGTGGACCGTTCTTTGGAACAATGGCATGTGGCCGCGTGATTCCATCCCCCGAAACCATTAATTACCATCGGTCCCGGTCGAACCGCTCGATGGAACGAATAGAAGCGTGATTAATTCTGCGCTACTGATAATAGCTCTGACCCACTTTCCTCCTGTCGCCTTTTTTCTCACCCTCTCTCTCGCGCTGTTCTCTCGTCGGCGTCCACCGGCCAACAACTGGACCGGGGTCGGTTCTCCAAGGTAAACCTTTGAACTGCCAAGATCCGATCGCGATCGACAGAGATTAGCCCTTCAATCTACCCCGGTAAATTTAGCATCGGGCTGACTACGCTTCGGGAAGGACGTCGGAGAATTTTTCTTTGACGGGATTAACCGTCGTTCGTATCTCGTCTCGCTCAACCTAATTTGTCTTTTCGTGTTGACTCGGTGGAAAGGGGAAGGGAATAATGCAGGATGCAGATGCAAGCCCAAAAAGGATCTGTTCAAATTCGTCCTTTGTATCCCTGTTTCCGTGAATAGAAACGTTAACTTGCAGTGAGGTAGCTAAATAAGCGAATAGTTGAATATTTGAATAAATGTTAATGCCTATCGAATCACACAATGTCCAAATTCGTCCCTCGTATCTTTATTTCTGTTTCCATGAACAGAAACGTTATCTTGCAGTGCGATAGCTAAATAAGTGAATAGTTAAATAGTTGAATAAATATATTAAGGCCTATCGAATCACTAGCAAATTTTATTGTAAATTTTTCAGTTCCCCAATGTCCAAATTCGTCCCTCGTATTTTTATTTTTGTTTCCATGAACAGAAACGTTATCTTGCAGTGCGATAGCCAAATAAGTGAATAGTTAAATAGTTGAATAAATATATTAATGCCTATCGAAGTCAAATTTTATTGTAAATTTTTCAGTTCCCCAATGTCCAAATTCGTCCCTCGTACTATTTCTGTTTCCATGAATAGAAACATCAACTCCTGGTGCGATAGCTGAATAATTATGTCAAGATCTGCCTGATCGCCAACTTCTATCATAAATTTTTCAAAGTGCGAATTTCTATTTCCACAGGTGATTTGAGAGAGCTCAAGTAAAAAATTACTTCTACGCCGTCTAGAGTTTTCTGTTTGGTAGACGCGCGCAATTCCACTGGCCGAATGCAGGTGAATTTTTCAAGCTATTTGCTTCATCGGAAAAGATAACATTTGTTTAATTGGAAAGTGCCGTCCAGGCGCGCGTGGATCGATCCGTTGGATCCGGTTTCGGATAGATTTTCCGTAAGATTCGCGAGCGCCGGGCGCCAGGGAATTTCGTTCGGCGAAAAAGAGTTTTATTTCATGTTACAGGGTGGTAATCCCGTGGATTGCGATGGCTCGCAGCGTTAATTAATGTAAATTGTAGCTGACGACTGTGTTCAGTTTCGAGCATACTTTCGCGAACCTCGAGTCTGTGTGCGTTCGAAGCTGTTAAAATATTTTCCTTGACTGGAGAGGATTAATTCCTCGTCGTACACTGTCGGCCATCTTGAAATGTGAGGATTTCATCCTCCCGTTATCGTATCGAAACAATACTTATTACACAAATTAATTTTCGATGAAGCTCAGCTAAAATTTAATATCGCGCAATATTAAACTCTTCAAAGTGCCTTTTTTTATATTGTATTTCCAAGATACAATTGGATAGAAAATTTTTCAGAAATTCATTTCGGGCTCGTTAAATTCCCGGTGCTTCACCATAATCTTCTTTAGCGTAACAAGAACCTATCAAAGGCAGCCATATTGTGTATTCAGGATACTACTCAATAGCACTTTTTCCTTCCAAGAAACTCTACGCAAGCAACACCAACCTTTACAAACACTGAAAAAATGCTTCAGAAACTCAGGCTCAATTAAATTCATCTATAATTTGATCCCGCGGAGTTCTAAACGCTTTGTCATAATTCTCTTTGATCTCAAAGAGGATCTTGCATCGAAGAACAGCAGCACACTGCAGTTCCATGGCACAGTTCGTTTGCAAAACGTTCGTCCTTTCAAGAAACCCGGGGACCGGGGTTACGCCGCGTTTCATATAAATTCAATTCGACTCGATTCAACCACTCAGCCGTCGATAATCGAAGGATTAATGTCCTGTCAGGTGGTTAAAGGATCCCGGTTTCCATCCAGTATCGATCGTCGTCGCTGGTTTTTACGGTCGCGTCGGGAATGTTTGCGCAAACCGGTGTCGAGGCATCGGCAAACGGAGCGCACCCACATCGGATCGTTTATAGTCTTTTAGTCCTTCCGCGGGGCGTGATCCTGCGGAAAGCAGGCCGCAGTTAGTATCCTGGCTGATTCAGGATGCGTCATCGAGTGGGAATAGCCTGGTCGCGTGTCATAAACGATCGAAGAAGTTGAAGGTAGTTCGCGATGAATAAAAGATCAGATGTAATTTTTCTAGGGCGACCGGTGGCCTTCGAGTCCACGCAAAATGGTTCATCTCTCGCTCAAACGCCCGCCAACATTCCCAAATTTTTCTTTTCTAAATTCTTTCATCACCGAACTCTCATAAATTAGAGATAATTCATGTTCGGAAATTTATTACTACTATCACGTGAAATGTTCGAAGTAGTCTAAATTGAAATATTCAAATAGTTGAATAATGCGAGTTGAAATTGAAAGTAATTTACTTCGAAAAAATGGCTATCGAACATTTAATCCAACAATCTATAGGATCTCGGAAGTAGGTCAGAGAGGGTAGCCCTCGCAAAAATCTATTTTTCACCCTGAAGACCAACCTTGAAATTCAGCCACATAATCGTTAATTTTCCTCTGTGAAGGTCCACCGAATTTTTCGGGTAATTGTGTGGGTGGCGTTGCGTTATCGAACGTGCGCCGCAGTGTTTCGAAAAAGAGGACACCCTGTATTATTCCAGGGGATACAGAGGTGCACGACCTAGTTACGCTTGGGCGTGTTATATGGGTCATAGACACCATTCGCAGCCAGTGATACGTACACGCACGTGCATACGGTGGCACACGAAGACGTGTGTGTAGGTGAATACCTGCGCGAGAGGTATAGTAGTTTCCAGGGAAACGCGGGCTCCCGAATATGGGACAGTAAAAGTTTTACAGCTGACGTATATAGTCCTCTCCGCAATTATCAACCACGATCAAACGGATTGTCCCCGGGAACCGGAAACACGGGTCACGAAACGAGCAGCACTGAAACGGGCTTGCTCTTTCGATGCCTTTTTCCCCGCGAATATCTTGGCAACGGTCCCTGAAAATCGACTCCTCTCGCGGGAACATGCTGTTTGTTATGGTCGCCGACTGCTAACGAGCTGCCTCAGTTTGTTACTCAATTTAACCCCACCGTCATTTTTCTTGTGGGCGTACGAGGGTTAAAGTGTCCACCGAACAGTGATATTTCATTGTCAGATGGATAGGCTGTAAGGAACGGGTGTTATTTCGCGAGCGGACTAGCAGCGAGGCTTTACCGTACTCCTGGAATTTATCTTCCAGCTTCCCGAGGCTGTTACAGAGTCATTTAATGCTTACGGTTTATTGGAAATCGCTTAGAGCTGCTAAACAGGTGATGCATCGGTGTTAAATGCGTTTTGGATCGCCGTGACCTACTACAGAGGCGTTACTGCAGTTCTGAAATTTATATTTAATGTTCGCGTGGTATTAAAAGATCATTGTTTCGGTATTTAAGTTTATTGAAAATCGTTCAGACTTGGGGGATGTTCGACGCGTTACTTAATGGTTCGGATCTGTTATAGAGACATTGGCGTAGTTTCATTTAAATCCATCCATCAAGAACCTCGTGCGATTTACAAACCTAAACAGATTGATTCAAGCATTCGTGTACTTATTGTTTCCTCTGTTGTCATAATATTTCTTGGAAGACTAGTAGAGAGGCACTATCGTGCTTCAAACTCGCCTCCCACAGACCCGACGAAATTCTTAATGGATTTGATCGAACCCTCACAACCCTTCGCGATATTCCCTGGAGAACAAGTAGAGAGGTAGTACCGTGCTTCAAACCTATCTCCGGACGGCCCTTAAACTAACTCGAAGATTCAGTGGCCTCGAGTAAGCTTTATTAAAGAGCAACTGTTACGGAGATTTATGAATCCTGGAGCGGCAATGCGCGAGAGTAAGAGAGCGATGAGAGAGAGAGGGAGGCGAGGAGGATGAAAGTTCTTCCTGAAACAGATTTCCCCAGTCGTTCTCGCGAATTGCTTTATCGTATCGATTGGGCTGCACGAGAGTTTCCCTCCTGGAACACCGGTCTAAGAAAAAAGGAACTCTGCGACCCCTCTCTCCCCCTGTCCTCTCTCTCCCTCTCCGGGAAAAGCTGCTTCAACCAGGACCTTCGGTTTTTCGACGTTCCAACGGCGACGGCCGTGAGCATAAAAGAGAAAGCGGCGCTCGCAATTTTCCCTCGGTCGGTTAAAACACCTTTTCACGTCGACCTCCATATTTTTCCCGAGGCTCGCGACGTCAGGAAAAGAGCATCGCCGAGATTCGTCATCCAGATCCTTGTATGCACGGCCGGCGCTCGCGTGCGCACAACAGAGTAATTTGTAGCGTTCTGCTTGCGCCACAAGAGCCTCTGTTCACATCGATCGTTTTCATTCAAATCGTTTTGCGGAATAAATTTCTGGTAATGGCCGACTCCCCCGCCGCCGTGCAAAGTCTCTCGTCCTCGAGGCACGCTTAATTACCGTCGGATGAATAACGACGCCAAATTGTCAACTTCCGCACAAAAGTACCACCTCTCCACTGGAAGACCGTTGGAACGGCGAACTGGAGGAGTCGGTACAGAGAAAGAACGTTTTTTATTTATTTAATAACAAAAGCTTTGTTGTCGGTAATTATTTTTTCCCGTGAAACTTGTATTGGCATTTCCGCGACGTTCTCCTGATTGAAACGAGCCCACGCGCGATGCAATCCGGAGCTCGTTTGCTTGTTCAATCCACGATTTTGTGGAACCTCGATTATTCGGTTCGAACGATTCTTTATCGTCCGAAAATATGCGACTGTAAAATAAAATACTATCAATTCCCATTAACATATGCTTTGTCTCAAAACAATTTGCCAAATCCGCAATGCAGAGGCAAATTGTGTCAATATCTGCGAGCTACCCTTCGAAAAAAGAGGTACATCCGTGTCACCGGAAACCAACCAAATCTCCGAGAAGATACTCCCCCGCAGTTCCAACGGCGAGGAAGGTCAATTCAATGTCGCGTAATCCATTCGTCCGGGGCGAGAACAAAAGGAAACAACCGACAGTAACGGAAGAAGCCGACTTGATTCCAGCCCGGTGTACAAACACAGAAGCCATGTCCCGCAAATGAAAATGCAGAGCGAGCGTTATCCTTAATCCTGCGAGCCTGCTTCCCCACGGAGGCGGAAACTCGGCCAAGAAAAAGATGCAGAAGAAAATCTTGCGTCTCCGCTGTTCGATGGTATTGCGCTCCGGCATTAACGACGAGGAGGATCGTTTTTATCGTCGAACTTCCCTTTTCCTATCTGTCCTCCTCTTGGAATGGTTACACGATATGTCCTTGGAGATCACGCTGCCCCATTTCAAATTTCCCGTGGAGCTCTTAAACATTTTCTAGGGCGCTATCCTCCTGTCTCGAGACCGATCATTCTGCGCTGTTGGAAGTGCAGTTTTTTAGTTGGGAAAACGTATTTCGTGATCTGACTGGAACTGTTGCCTTATCGATATATTCGCGATGGTGTTCTGGTTGAAATGAGTCCAAACACGATGCGGTTTGGATGGTTCATGCTTGTTTAATCCGCGATATACTGGGACCTCTATTATACGAACTCGGTAAAGAAATGCGATTGCTCGCGTGATAGAAGAGCTTCCAGCTACAGTTGACTGTTTGCACTCGAATGGAGATGCTTGAAATGTAATCTGCTAAATGTGAATGTGAAATTTACTTATTTTGCAATCAATATTTCAGCGTTAAAGTTAATGTAGGTGTACAACAGATACTTTTCTGTTCTCATCAGTGAAAGTATCAAAGACAAAGAAGTTGTAATTATTGAAACCATAAAGAAAATCGTACGGCAACGGTTTAAGCTCTGAGACTTCGACTGTTACTGAGGCTTCGGCAACCCATCATCGTGCAGTTCCTGCTGTTGAGGTTTTCGAGTGCAATGTAGACCTTCCGAACGTGTTTTAAATCGTCTCAAGTCTCAGGTGTCTCAAGTTCGAAGCCTGAACAGTAAAACCAGGTATGAGCAAAGCCCAAGACAGAGTCTCTGAAACGCAAGTTCGCTAATCGGCCTCGGTGCACTCGTAAACCCAGCGAATCATCCGGGTGGCAAACACGATTCCGTGAACTCCCACGCGGAAGTATCATCGAGCATCAGCGAGAGCACAATAACGTCGCGCGATCATCTACACAGAGAGAGCGGTTCACTCCACACCCGGTAGACTTTGGCTGCTGTCACGCGTGCGCAAGCTGCTCTCCTTCTCTCTCTCTCTCTCTTTCCCTCCTCTTGTAGCACAATTTTTCCTCTGTCCCTGGTTTTCCATTTCTTTTTTCTCTCCTCGTCTCAAAATTCAGCGTCGGTGCTCCTCTGCAACCCTCACCGTGTCCTCTAGGTGCCTCGATTACTCTCGTTGGCGACTGGTTCATCCGCCTCTCTCTCTCTCTCTTCTCTCTCCTTCTCCCCCGACTAGTTCTATCCTTGTCGACGATCAGAGGGACCGCCGAGCGCGTTTCTCTCCCAGTCTCTCGCGCAAAGCGGTTTCGTGGCGACGTGCGCCGCGTTGCACTCGATAGATTGCGGCTGGTCCAGGTCTCTGTTCTCTCGTTCCTCCCGCCGGAGTTTTCCCGCCTTCAGACTCCCATCTTCTTCTCTCTTTTTCTCTTTCTCCCCCTCTCTCTCTCTGGAGATCTTCATCTCACCGAATCAGCCTCCCTCCGAAAGGGGATGCAGCCTCTTGGAAAAGAAACGGCAGCTCGGCCGAGATAGCCGCACACCGACAGAGAAAGAGTGTACTGCTATTTTCGAGACGCCGTGGAGCCCGGCCAACGCGCGCGTCCGGTTCACCGGACGAAAAAAACGACGGGGATTCGCGGGTGGAAGGTCGTCGGATGATCCACGCCGAGATCCATCGCTCCTGGACCCAGAGATTCTCGAGGAACGTGCTCGCAAATATCCTTCGCATCCAATCTCTGTTCACCTTTGAGGAAGCTGGCTCTTCCGACTCGAACAGGAGCGTCAAAGTCGAGGTCTTCGGCCCGTGATCTAGCCAGTTACCCGAGCGATCGAGCTGATCACACGATCCCCGGGTGTTGACCTGCATTAACCCGATCGACTTCGGGAAATTGGCCGGCTGATTGCTATTGAGGAATCGGCCCGACCCGGCCCAACTCCATCGCCCCTCGTTTCAACATTCAGAACTTTGCCGCCGCGATCTCTCGAAACCTCTGCAGATCCTTCGGAATGGAAGCCAGTGGATAGTGCGATCGGTTCAGTAGAAACTACAGTTGTGAGTGAGTTTGTGCTCGACGATGTTTGGACTGCAGAGCCCCGGATCTACTGTTTGCCGTGCTGAAGAGTAGAGTTAGCGTGTTGCGAAGAGGATGCGTTCGGCGAAGAGCTGTTTCTGAAGTTGTCTCGCGGAGATGGTTCCCGTTGTTTATCTGTTGATCGCCATGGAGAGCGGTTTGTGGAGGTTTGTCGTCGATTTTGTCGAGATGGTTTCTTTCTTGATCCTGATCGAACCGTGTGATCATATTTCAGACACTTCCGTGTCCTTCGTCGAACTTGTTCAAACTTTTAGGTCTCGAGCTTTTGCAGCTGCTGAAATTATGAATGAATATGTTTTGTAGATCAATTTTCATTATAGTAAAAATTGTATAACGGTAGTTCTAGTGTTAAAGAAGATTATGCTCGGTTTGAGAGGAGGAAGCAGGGTTTGAACGAGTTTGATAGTGTCCGACGAGGAGTTGCGAAGTAGTCCGAGACTCCGAAGTCCATCTTGAAGTCTTGAGAGTTTCTTCGGAGTTGTATTTGGTTACGGAGTCTGTGGGTTGGTGAAAAAAGTCTGTCTCCGCAATTTTAACACTCGGACAATTTTCATAAACGAGACCCGTTCTAATTATGTACCAAAGACCCAGCAAAATGACGATTTCCCCGCCCGAAAATCAAAGTTTCTGTGAAACACGATCAAACTCGCCGAAACAGCGGCGTCTATTAATTTTTCCGAGTGGGTCGATTGATTATCGCGCGATCGAAGCATAAATAGTTTGATAAAAGGTCAAACAGCTATACCCACGAAAGTGGCATTGATACACGGAATCCGGCGAATTATAAATAAAAATGACCAGTAAATAATGCGAAACATCGTGATAAATCTCCGCGGGAAAAGTATAATAGTGAGGGAATCGATAACCGAGAAAAGGGGTGGTTAATAAATTTAGCCCGAATGAAATATCACTGACTCCTCGAAGTATTTAACATCGGGTGTCATGCGAGGAGAGTCTTCCTTGTGTTCTCGCGTGTTTAATATTATTCATTGTCGCAGGTTTGATGAATCAAAGTATTGTTGTCGATGACTAACAATATTTCCGGATCGTACACGCGTTCACCTGAAATTACGCCGCTTTTAGTGCGTTCCTTAAACCCCCGGCGCCGTCGAGTTCGCAACTAAACTCGTCAGCCGTTCGCAACAACTTCCTCCCCGATGTTTTCGAAACGGGCCAAGTCCCGAACTTGTCGGACTTCAATTTCCGAATATGTTGCATTGATTTTTCCTTTGACCCGTGTCGTTTCCGCGTGTCTCGTTCTCGGAGCCAATCTTGCGATTTTGCCAATCGAAAGTCCGCAAAAGCTGCGCTCGCGTTTCCTGTCCGTAAATCAATTTTATTGGACAATTTACAAAATAATGTTCATACCGAAGCTTGGATAGATTCGCGCGAATATATTATAAAGTCTTTCTTCTATTTAAAGAGGCTTGCAATACATTGCGGAGTTTGTACCAGCTTAGAAGCGGCTTAGAAATATTTCACGAAGAAAATTAACTTTCAAGCAAGTGGAGACACAGCCTAACAGTATGACTAAGGTCTCAATTATTTAGCAATACTCGAATAAATATCACAGCATGGAGCTATGTCCACACTGAATCACCAACAAAAATCTTGCTAGATGTTGGTTCAGCGTGCACACAGCTTAATGATATACTATAAAGCCTGTTGTACGCTTGAAGATCGCTCGAACACCCGGCAATGAATTTGCAATTGTGCGGCCATGTTTAACACTTAACAGCATCCTCTGTTCTCTGGCAAACTGAAAAGAAAAATCGTTGACCGTTGTGTTTGTATCTGCTTCCAGAGTGTACGATGTTGGAAGGTGGACGTGCAGTGGTCTGGCTCCTTGTATCAGCCCCACGAGCTGCACGCCACCCGAACGATTCACGTACTAACCCAATTACACCTGTTTGAACCCACCAGTTGCAGAGTCCTGCACCGTAACCCCATGACGCATTTAACACATGGCCCGCCTGGAGAGTAAGTGCTGCTCACACGATTTTTCGTCTTCGTCCCGAGCCCCTCCTACACCTTGCGTCCTTCCTCCGTATAGTGATTCACGGCCGCTATTAGTCGTCTACGGCGAGCTGTGCATACAATTCACGCCAGTTCCCAGAAAGTCCCTTCCACATCGAACTGTGAATCGCGTCCAGGAGCTTCAACACTCTCGCTAACCACCCAGTCCACTGTGATCCTCACCTTTGCTATAGTTGCTTCGAATTGACTAATTCAACAAATTCCCGAAGCTGCAATCTCCTGATCTCCTTTTCCTGGATTCTTGGATAGCAGTGCATAGAACTACCTAGACTCAGGGAAGATTCTTTTGGCTGCTTTTAGGTAGTCGGTGAGTCGTTTCGGTATAGTAAGGGTGTCTAGGTAGGTCTAAGCATTGTCATGAAAAAATTGTCGCTTTCTGTTGATTGTGTGATCCTTTGACTGATCTCTCGAAGACGGTGCTTGGATCTATCCAGACCCAAGTTACAAGAAGCTTAGAAATCCCTTTGAGAAGAGAAGCAGGTGTCTAGGTGGGTCCAAGCATCGTCGCCACGAGATCATCGCTTTCCGTTAATCGTTTAATCTCCCGACAATCCTTAAGTGCTATTCCCAGCCGATCACGTCAAAGGAGGTCCATCAGAGTTCCATTTGGTTGTTGCAGTACCAAGCATAGTGGTGCATAAAGGCAGCAGGTCGCACAGCCGACCTGAGAGTCCCACGGTGGTCGTGGGAGGAGGAATGCCCTCACTGCCGTCTTCCAGGCAAGGCTTCGTCATAGGTGGCCCGAACGCGTCATATCAGAGCAACTCGGAGTCGGATATGATAGACGGGAATGCCAATTCCAATGTCGGCTCTTCACCCTCGCTTCATCGTACCTCGCCCTCCTGCCCACCCGACAAGGCCGACACTGAGAACAAGAACTTTCGTAATAGGGTAGGTCCCGATAAATCGGAGATCAATTGTACAAAAAGCAGATTGTCTAATTGGATGATGTATTTCTGCGAAGGTAAAGTTGCTGGTCAGGAGTCATGCCATGAGAGAGTCGACGTCTCCCCCGAGGGAGCCACACAACGGTTCGTCTTCTCCGCACAGTCCTCAGTCGGTGGACGGGGAGAGAAAGCACGCTGGCAATCTGTCTCCTAATTCTACCAACACCAAGCTCAACAACAACGAGCCAATGTTCAACAGCAATCTCTGCCCGAACCAGTCCCCGAAGCAGATGCGCAACACGGCTACTTCACCTACCTGTCGAGCTCCGTCGCGAAATGGTAACTTCCAACGTCTTCGGCTACTCTACAGACTCGCGAGCTCGATAGTAACTTCAGACTTCTATGTCCAGGTCAATCTAGTCCTTCTCAAGTTCACTCACCAAAGAATAACACATCTCCTACGAACGGCAATAAGTCGGAGTCCCAGCGTTCCAAGATGACCGGTTCGAACGTGATTCAGAAATGCAATAACTGCGTGAAGAACAATCAAAACGACCGGCCCGGCTTGCTACAGACGCCTGTGTCGCCCACGAAGTCCGGCCAGGCGTTGCAGCACTCGCCGAAGAGCATCAACCTGGCCCACAACAATCAGAACAATCAGAAGTCGGAGCAACGTCGACCGAACACCCTGAACATATGCAACAATCAGTGCGGCACGCAATGCGGGAACACTCTCTCCGTGAGCAGACCGGGTTCCAGGCACAAGCTCAGGCACCAGAACTCGTCCCAAGGCAGTTTCGACAGTGCTTCACCATGTCTGTCCAGAGGTCTGAGCTTTGGGCTAAACATTCACTGACATTTGTTATCATACAGTACGCTAACTCACCAATAGACAGCCGATCTTTATCCAAAATACAAATTTTCTACCTGAATTGCAACAAACTGGAGTGAAATAGAAATTTATTTTCTCTCTTAATACGGTTAATGGGTTGAAAACAATATAACGGCATTTTTAAATTCTTCTAATGTTTTTACTGTTTTAACTTACACCTACTCATTTTTGTTATAAATGCATAAAATCGGCTGTCTCATCAAGTACGATGTTCAAACAAGTTGTAAAATACCAGAGAGAATTTACCTCGCTTTTTCTGTTCACAGACAGCAGCACAGAGCTGTACACAGACAGCACCGGCATAGATTTGGAGCACTTCATCGCGGAGACCATAAATCGTAACCAGAAGGACCGCACCGTCCTATTGAAAATCGAGAAGGATTTAATAGAGTTCGCGAAGGACACGCAGAAGGTCTGCCACAAGTTCCCGAACATGTCCTCGTACAACAGGATGCTGGTGCACCGTGTGGCTGCTTATTTCGGTATGGAGCACAACGTGGATCAGTCTGGTTCAAGCGTGGTAGTCACCAGGACGAAGAACATGCGGATCCCCAACACCCGTTTCAAGGAGCACATCAGGGACGATCTGATCCTGTCGGAGGAGCCGCGTAGAAGCATCTTGAAAAGAGACTCGAGCTCGTTCGAGGACAACTTCAACTTTAAATCGCCTGACAGATTGTCTGGAGACTACTGCCGGCAAAGTAAGAGCTTCGAGGAACGGGAGGAGGAGTACGAGCGTGCCAGGCGAAGGATATTCAAGGATAACAGTGGAGACAGCAACGAAGTTCATTCCTGGCCTTACTGGTCCTCTTCGGAGAGCTCCGACTCTGCCAGATACCGTCTGTTGCATCCTTCGGACCACATGATGAGGTGAATAAAGGCATCGGACATGTTCACGTGTTTGCTGTAGGAGAATTGGTCGTGAGAAGAGGAATAAAACGGTTGTTAATTTTTAAGGCAAACGAAGTTGATGAAAGGAGAGTCCTTCGACGGGAGGGAGTCCTGTCGAAGCGGAGTTCTAAGGCCGTCTGTCTCCAAATCGTTCAGTTTCGGTGGTTATACCAGAGGCATGCTGTCCAGAGGGGACAGTGTCACATCTACTCATAGCGCTGGTGCTCGTCTTATGAAGCAAGGTTTGCAATTCTTCCCATTACAATACAGGGTCCCCCGAAAGTCCTGGAAATCCCGATTATCTCAGAAACAGAGCATTTGGAAAAAATTTTCAACGGTTCCGGAACTTTTGGAGGACCCTGTATATCCTTGTAAGAAGCGTGTTAGTATCTTGTCCACGGAATGGACTTCTCGGTTGCAGATTCAGGTGCTAGCATGTGTTCACGACTGAGCCCCTCGAGCAGCGGTTACAAGTCGCAGAGTCAGCGCAGCGACGCGACGATATCCCCATCGCCGTCGCCATCGCCGGTTGCGAACATGACGTGCAGCCACACCCAAGTATCTAGTCAGGACCTCGCCTCGCCGGAGTCGAGCAACCAGACGGTGATGTGGGCGGTCACCAGTATATCCAGCGTGCCGCCCGGTAGCATAATCATCAACCCGCAGACGAACCAGCCGTACACGAATCCGGACGGCTCGATATACCGTTTCGACCCGGAGAACCCGCCAAAGTTTTATACCGCTGCTGTGTCGCCGCATGAGAACGACAGGAACGCCGTGTCACCGAAGAACACGGAACCGTCCGAGCCATCCAAGATGATCAACAACAACGGGAGGAACGAGGGTCGAAAGAGGTCGCAGCTAAACAAAAACAACGGCAACAATAACAACAACAACAACAACAACAACGGTGGTAATACAACGACGGTCACCCACGTGACGAACACCGCGACCTCGCCTAGTTTACCCTTCACGCCACCTCCCCAGCTGAATCCACAGCTTCAGCATCAGCCGCAGCCCCCGCAGCAACAACATCAACCGCAGCATCAGCAGCATCAACATCATCATCAGCATCAACAGCAGCAACAACAACACCAGCCACAGCAACAAACTCTAGTCAAGTCGTCGTCGACGGTGCAATCTTGTAACCACAACCAAACGGCTCAACCGTACACCACATACATACCTACCTCAGAATCGTACAACCCGGGTGTTTATCCACCCCCAGTAGGGCAGCAGACTGTGATGATGGCTCCTCATCCGAACCAGGGTCAGCCGAATGTACAGAATAACGGCCAAGGGGATGTATTTAATCAGAACTCGGTTTACGCGAATTATGCAGTACCTGTGCAACAAGGACCAGTGTCGCAGACAACGGTAACGAGCGTTTGGGTCGGTGGTTCTCAACCTGGAATATTTATAATTTTTCCATGAATCTATTTTTAAGATTGAGGGGTGTGTCCAGGAAAAGGTTGAGAACCACTGATTTTTCTGACACTACTACTACGTATGGTGGCTAATTCAGGTGTTAGAACAATGGTGTTGTTGACTTCAGGAAATAACGGAACTGTCTGGATATTTTATGGGTATGAGTATCTACGATCAGCGTCTGTCCGGTGATAATCATTCGACGCCACCGCATTCTTATCCGCAACCGCAACCGTCTACGCATCAGGCGATTCAGAACGTGCAGTCTATGCCGCAGAACTATTGGCAGCCGCCGGCAAACTCAGTCCCGGTATACTTGTTATAACGACTGACAGTCTTAACTACCTATCGGTGAATATTCAATAGTTTTTCAAATTATGCGATTCACCGTTGAGGATTCCAATAGATACAACTACAATAGTTACAGAATAAATAATTAAAAGAATATTTTCTGGTAGGTGGAGCGTTAAAGGGTTCGGTACTCGGTATATTGTTATTGTAATGCTTATTTCAGGCGCAACAAACGATGTATTTTGTACCACCGCCTGGTACAGCACTTTCGGTCAGTCAGGGTCCAGGTGATAGGCAACCGTTGCACCAGCAACAGAGATACACGACGAATTATTCTTTTAACGCGCAAACCATGACGCCTCCGAGCCAATCAAATTGTGAGTCGAGCTCCTCTTCTCGGAAGCGTCCCTCCCGGTATTGATTATTTAATTATACATTTTCTATTTCAGCCAATTATGTGGGCAGCTACCCAGTTCCTTACAATTCGGTGCCCGCTGTGACACCGACACCGGGAGAATACAGCTACCAACCACCGGTTCACATGGTCCCCACGTATTACCCGCCAGGACAAGCGGCGATACAACCACAACCTGTCATGTACAGAGTACCCACGCCCCCAAACACCCCGACTTCCAATCAGGTACTTCATTGACCGCCTTCGTGCAGCTAGAAGTCTAGAGATCTCTAGTAGAAGTTCTGTATCCCAGAGCTGGGCATTATTCGAAAAAAACTTTGCCCAACTCTACCATATACCGACCCGCAGTGCTGCGATTCGAGGTGTTAGCTAGACGAAAACTTCTTTATGATTACTAGACTGCGGATTTTATGCATTTATGACAAAAATGAATAGGCGCAATTCGAAACAGTAAAAAGATTAAATGAGTTTAACAGTGTCGATACACACCATTCTTCACATAAAAAGTATTAATGAGGAAAATAAGTTGTTACTTGGCTTCTATAGATCGTAATTGATGTGTAAAAATTTTATTTTGTATGAAGATCCGCAGTCTAATGATTACTAATACAAAGTGTGCGACCGTTTGACTGCACGCATCAAATTTTAGGGGCCGAACCTCTGCTAATGCTAATTGAGAAATATTATAGATGCCACAGATGCCGTTGATGTACGTGAATTCAGGCAACTATGCACCGCCAACGATGGTGTCCAATGGAACGTTTGGTCATCAAGTCGGGCACAATGGCGCATCCCCCGCGCCACCTGGAACCTACATGACTCCCGCGCTGGTTCCCAATCTCGTTATCAGGCAAAACGGTCCTGTAAGTATTACACTTCACGCCTGGGTCGTTTTGGTAAATTATTCGAAACCAACAGGGTGTGTTAAAATGTCGATCTACTTGCAGGTTGTTGCTGGTGTCCGAGCTTCGACGCCAGGTAACTCCCAGAGGACCAGCAGGTCGCCGACTCCAGCACACGAGCTATTCGGAAGTGGGAGCGGGGACAGAAGCGCACAACCCCAACCACGCTACCCACTGCCAATGTATCAGGGTGTCCATCTTGTTCAAGGTATACATCCCCCTTGTTGAATGAACCCTTGAATTATTGTTAAGATGTATCAACGTCTACATCGTTTCTAGGGGATATGAGATTGATGCATCCCGGAGTACCAGCTAATCCGCGACTGCAGTATGCACCAGTACCATCACCACCTGTTGTTCAAGGTTGTCCACGACCGTATCGACCGCCTTCGTACTCGTCGAACACCTCAGGCGCTGGCACTCCCACCTCGTTCGATGGCAGAAATCAGAAAATTCGTAAACAGAGGTAAGGCTTTGCTGCTAAAATGTTTGATCAACACTTCAGTGTTAACGAAGTGGTTTAATTGTTGTTATTGTTGAACTTGTTGATCAGGTCCAAAGTAACACCGTTGCCACCGACAGGCCCGCGGCCCAATCTTTATCAAACTCCTTCCATGCCGTCGCTCTCGTCCAACGTGCCGAAAGATCTCAGAGAAGGTAAGGATCGATCATTGACACGTGGATGTAGAATCAATAAGAATTAGATGTACGGCTCGTTTCGGTACGTTCTGCTTGGAAAGCTCTCTCTTTCTTTCTCTATTTACGTTTTCAACCTCTTTTTGTTCCGCTTACAAAAGAACGAAAAAAAAAAAAGAAAGAAACGAAATGTAACACAACTTTTGACACGTATCTCTTGTGTATCCCCTTAAAAGCGAGACCTGTGGAAGACAATATGATCTAAGGTACAGAATCTTCATCAGTAATCAAATACTACAACGAACACGGTATAAAAACCACATCGTTTACCATAGGCGCTTCTTTCACACCGCGTTCAGTTCGCTTCTGGTCGATATTTGTTCGTGTGGAAGTATGCCTGGAAAGATGCTTCCTATTTTACCATTTCTACAAATGGGATTCACTAAACCTGTGACTATTTATTGTTATAAACAATGTGGGAAGCTTCAATTTTCTGAGCATTTTCGATACAACAGTGCACTGTCCGCTTACACGCTCATGCGCAAAGGCGATGTCACAGTATTTTCTCTCTACAATCTCGCGGTTTTTGTCATTTCTATCATTGTATGTTATGTTATCGTAACGTTCGATTTTTTAAAATTCGCTATAAGAAAAATATTTTAAATCGAAGTGGAACCTCCAGCGAGGAAATACTGTACTATGCAAAAGTATGCCTTCAGACTAGTCGAAGTGAATGTCGTTTCCGCACAATTAATTAATTTCTTATTGTCTTTTCTGTTCGAGTGAGACTGTGTAGCGTTGGGCTTTGTATCGCACGATTCTCGTGGTAAATGGTTTATCAATAACAATTTGGTAAATCACACAGTGCGATCTGCTCAAATTCGTTTAGATCGGCCGTTCACGATCTGTCTCGATAGTCAAATATTCTCTGCCGATAGTAGAACACTTTATACCAGTGTACTCCTAATCGCAGTCGTGATTTGCACAAAAAAAAGAAACAGCAAAACTCACCGGCATTGTATGTGACGAAGACGAAGAGCGTGAAAATCGGCCAACGCTCTGCTCTCAGAAGTAATTGTTCTGATCTTGCAGGGACCGTGAAGGTGACAATCACCCGTCGAAATCAACTGGTACAATATTAGGTAGCTGATCTAGCCGTGAAGAGTGAGATGAAGAGGAACGATGAAGAGCAAGAGGAAACCGCGAAGACGGAGGAAGAACATCGTCGAAGGCTGATAGTAAAAAAATCGAACAATTGGAGCTGGACGTCGAACCAGTGGTTCGCCGACACGAAACACGATTCTTATTAATTAAACGTACTTTTAATCGTCAACGAGGATAGGGTACGCGAGCGCACACCGCCGCCATGGAAAAATATACTCGAGCAAACGGAGAACGCTCTAATTATCGAACGATTTACAAGCAACAACAACACACACACACGTACACATACACGATACACACATACATACAGTCACCGAAAACTTTTTGATAAAACGACCGAACATCCGAGCAAAAAAGTCATCTGTATCGATTAAGACAATTCGAACTATCATCAAGATCAATTGGGGATCGGGAGGGGTGGGGGGAGTCATCCAAGGAATTCTATATACACGTGTGCGCTAAAGAGCAGATACGAATGTGCGTTATTCTTATTTTTTTTTCTTTTTTTTCGAAGGTGTAGAGCACGATAGACACACAGTGGTACCGTACAGAGAGTTACTGAACAGAATTTTACCTATTATAATTATTATATATATATATTATATATATATATATATACATATTATATATATACAGTATATTATATCTGGAGATATTTTAATCGCGGTTTTACAGATAACTATATGAATGTGAGATTTAATTTTAAGGAAAGTGGAAGAAGAGGTACTTTTAAAAACGGACACACGCAAACACAAAACATAAACGAATACAAATGCATACGAGAACACAACGGCGATGACCTGGACCAACCGTACGGGGTTGCCACGGGAGTCAGTATATAATAATAATAAACACTAATGTACGAGTATTGTAATGTACGCGTTTACTGAATACGTTTACAATTTGCTGCTAATCCCGTTGGATTCGCCAGAAAAGTTCGTTCCGGGACATTGCTCACCGATTCTCCTGCGTACTGCCACCAAAGAGTTGCTTTAATCCTTAACGGGAACGAAGAAAAATCGCTGCCGGCCGCGATCCAGAGCGAAATTGTTTGCTACCTCAATTTTGATATCGAGAACCTTTTAGAAACCTGCTTTCGCCGAAGGCTCACAGCGACTCGCCGAATCCCGGTTGTTTTGCGACGAGATCCAGGTCGTTCCCGAACCTTTTCACATTCATTTCGTTGACGAGAACGACGATTCATGCATAGACTGTGGAACTCTATGCCTTTATAGCGAATAAATATTTTCTAAGAACCGCGTGTAAAATGAAAAATTCGATGGCACTGTACACTGAGTCATCTTATCTTCATTTCACTGTTCTGAACAAGGATACAATTTGATTTAATTTTTATTGTAATGTTTATTATTTATTGTAAAGTTCCACTGTTTAACCATTTTCGCGGCGAAAATTTGTCGATTTCGAGGATATTGTTTTGTGATTTTGTGGGAAGAGATTCTCGATGGAACGACCTGCATCGCAGTCGAAGTTCGAGTGTTTCCCGGAAACGCAGCATGAACCACGTGTCTAGTTTCTTTGACGCCATTGATCTTGAGATGTTCGACGATCATTTCGGTACAAGTTGACGCCGCTCCGAGTGAACCTGTAAACGTATTCAGTACATGGTCTATATATCTAGTTCGACACAGAGTAGTTAAGTAGCGCGAAACCATCACAGCTTAGCAGTCGAGAGAAAGAGGAGCCTTTTCGACATCGTTTTTCACGTTTCGTTCCACCTGTCTAGAAGAGAATCGATATCGACGTTCAGTCAGAGCGCTGCCTTTAAGGGGATTCACCAATATGAATTTCGTTGTCAATATGTTGACAAAATGAAGCTAGAAACAAGCTTATAGTTAGCTACGCCAATAAGACTTTTAACGAATGAAAACACTTGGAAACATTTGCTGAATTCTCCAATTCCACCTCATCTACACTTTATCTACCGGAACCCAATTAATAGGATTTTCAACACTTGTATTATATCAAAAGGAAGTTTAAAAATCATTTATATAATAATTAAGAACGAAACGATTAGACTAATCGCTGGTTGATGGTGTGTTAAAAAATCTGTTTTGTTCATAGTGGTGAACTCCCTTAGCCAGTACGATTAAACCGTAAAAGGAGGAACTCGCACACAGTGTAACTATGATTCGTCTTCCAAAGCTTTTCACGGCACGCTTCTGAGTCACAGACCCACAGGGACACAAATAGACACGCAGGTACTTATACACAGGATGTCAGAGCTAAAGAGAGATCATACAGAAACCAGAAAAAATATTCAGAGCCCGATTCAACGTTGTATCAGTTCGTCAGCGGTGATGGTAACGCGTGATCGTCGTAAATAAACAAAAAATAACGTCTCCGTCTGTGAAAAAAAATAATTAACAATTCGAGGACCAATGGGGATCAAGCCTCACAGCTTCTCACGAATTTTCTCCGGTTTTGGGGATGTTGAGGAACCGATTTTTCGGATCTTGTCGAAAGTCGACGGGTTTTCGAAATTTGTTCTTCAGGAACTGATGAGTTTTTGATCTCCGTTGGTTCTCGATCGGGAAAAAAACCAAGTGGAATCCATCCAAAAGCTTCGCTTACGGTGAATTGTACTTCAGGACGTAGGTGAAGGTGCGCCTGTCTTTTTACGAGATCCCGAAGCCGATCGCGAAATGGTACCTTCGAACAAACAGGTGCCCATTTTGTTCTCGCTTGATCCAGATATCGTATAGATCGTTGGATCAAAGGGGATCGCGAAGGGGACACGTTAGTCAGTCTTCGATTCTGAAAAGATTGGCGCACAACCGTAGTGTTTAACTGTACCTAAAGTCGTCGTAGAGATTAATGAAGATAATTGTACCTATAATGATGAAAAAATATACATACACACACATACACATACTCATACACAGACAGACACACATACAAATACATACATGAAGCAGTTCACAAATCTCTCTAAGACATAATTAACGAAAAGCGGAAAAGAAGCAAAAAAATAACGAAAATGGATTATCGGCTACGGAGGGAGCCGCCCGCGAGCAGCTTCTGACATTTTGTTCTTTCTGGATCATTTTGCGCATGAT
Organism: Lasioglossum marginatum; assembly: GCA_028455795.1. Taxonomy (NCBI): domain Eukaryota; kingdom Metazoa; phylum Arthropoda; class Insecta; order Hymenoptera; family Halictidae; genus Lasioglossum; species Lasioglossum marginatum. The sequence continues at coordinate 5,036,019 of CM052262.1, forward strand.
ATTTGAAATGCTTGGAAAATGGTAAAATGAAATTTTGACTGAGAGATTATTTAATTTTTCATGGGATGTATAACCAAAGCCATAAATGGCAAATCCTTTGGGCAAGTGTTTCGGAAGGTTGGTTCAGAAAAGTAATCTGCGAAGTGAACGGTGCATGAAAAAATTTAGATTATTGAAAATTGAAGAGACGAGGAAGCGTGGTCCCGTGTTTAGAGCTCCAAGAATTCTCTTCGTTGTTTGCTTAGAGTTTACATCTCAGATCTGTCCGCGGTTTTCAATGGTTGGTTTCGTGAATGATCGAGACCAGGTGCCAATGAAATTGAACGAAGCCCGTGAACAGATGTTCGCACAAGTTTCAAATGGAGGCTGCTCGTGGGCGGAAGCGCGTCGAAACGCGACCGGAACAGCTGAACCAAAGTCGTAATTCGCCAATTGCACGGTCACGTTTATTTATTTATTCATTTCGCTCGCGTGTACGCTTTTATCGAATGCTCGACGCTCCTGTATTCCGCCCGACTCGATTAATCACACACGTTTGATGACCATCGGCTCATTTATCAATAGACAGCGGATCATTATGCACTTCCAACGTGTGCGAATCGGTATAACAGAAATGAATTTCTATTTCGTCGCCCAGCGATCTTTCTGCGATCTTCGCTATAACCGAAAGAAGACATTTTTGTAAAAGAACGTGGGAACTTGCATAGAGATCGGCAGTCTGTTCATTTTCTATTTATTTCGATGCAATGTACAATGACTTTGAAAGTGGAAGACGAGGAGGCCACGTCCAGGTGGTGTGTCGAGGGCAGGTGTGTCGAGCACGATCGCCACAAGTGATTTCGTAAATTCGCTATTCTAAAAAGCAATGCTAGAATGAAGAACAGGGTGGGAAGGGGGGAAAACGAGAGAGAAAGAGAGAGAGAAAGTGAGAGCGAAAGAGGGAAAGAGAGCACACCGAAGACGATGATGGCATCCGGTCGTCGGATGATCCGAGGAACTATTTAACTAACGATCGAGGAGAACGGGTGATAAAAAAAAGTCATTGTAAGTTTCGCAAGACCTCACGTTCGTTTCCTACTATTTTTGTATGCAACATAAAACAAAAGGAGATTGATGGTAGCGAGAGTAAAGAGAAAAATTCGCGTGTGAGAGAGAGAGAGAGAGAGAGAGAGAGAGAGAGAGAGAGAGTGAGAAAAAGCGAGCAAGCAGAGCATGCGTTTCATTAGAAAAGAAGACGAAGAAAGTTTATTTATGACGCTTCTCGTTCGGGAATCCACATCTTCCTGATCACCTTCCGTTGATTGCACGTCGACGACTCGTTAGCGAAACCATTTCTGTTTTGTCACATGCGTTGCTTAGTCCTTTATACACACACATTTAGCTGCAGATTCATTCATGACCATCGTACTCGATCTAGTGAGAATTTTGTTCGTTCGACGGTTCTGCGAGAAGTCACGGAATTTTTAAATTTACCGCGTCGATTTCGCGCACTTCCGGTTCTCGCAGAGGTCAGTGACCTTTGGTCCTCGTTGTCTCATCCATTTATTTCTTTTCGAAAGCTGTGCGGGACACAGAAAACAAATTTGGTCGTCCGTCACTGACCTCCTCGATCTGTCGATGGACAAAATTCCATTTTTCATATGTAAATTATAACAGACCGAACGTTCATTCAACAATTTTTCTTAGATTATTACTAGACTGTCTCTTTTATGCATTGATAGTATTCTTAGTCCCTCGTACATAACATAACAGAATCCTCGACGAATGAATGGAAATGATCAGCCCATAAATGACTATAGAAACAATCCATAAAGATCTATATTTGCATAAAGATAAACAGTCTAATAATTATTTACAAGAGAAGTTACATGTAACATAGAGCTCGATGAACATTGCCACTTTATTCATGCTCAGGGAGTGGAAACAACTCTCAAAGTTTGGGACTACAATATATAAGAATTCCTTTTGAAATCATTAATTGAAAGATAATTTTTAAAGTGTTAACTTTTCCTCTATAATTAATGGATTCTAAGAGAACAATCAAGCATGGTTTACAACCCCAACCTCAAGGTGTAGTTTCAGCCCCTATGAAAAATTCTATCGAGTTCTATATTATATGTGAACTTCATCAAAATCAGAGGGGACCACTTGGATAACAGCCCCTGTTAGAGCAACTCGGAGATCATTTTTGTTATTTATTCAAATTTAAGTATCTTGTTTTCTGATCAGACGTTTAATCTTTAACCCTGCTGCAAGTTCTCCATCAACAAAATACGAACGGACTGCGTGAAGGATATGCAATTGTAAGAGACATGAAAACGTGGTCGAAGAAGATGCGAAGAATGTAGCAGGGTTGAAGTACGGAGCGATCTGCAAGTTTGTTAGTATGTTTTATTTTCTTGAGAGCTGTTTCGCTTGAAAATGTTGCCCATCTCTGCATCAGACGTGTTAGCTGGCGTGAACTCAACGTTTCGTTGTTGAAGAGCGAAGTATCCTGCCACGATTTCGCCCTCGGTGAACATGTTTGAGGCTGACACCCCTGGACCGGTGTGAACCAGACCGAGTTCCAAGCTGACCGTACACACAGATTCTTTCTAGATCATGCCTGATTATTTGCTTTTTGTTTGAACACATCACACGGTACAAGAATAAACGATGGCTGTGCCTTTATGCTTAACTCTGTAGCTTTAGACTTGTTCCTTTTTGAACTGAGCTTGGTGTGCGGTCTCGGTTGGTCGCTTGCGCTCTGTCAACCATTCAGATTCGAGTTGACTAAAGATAGACAAGCAATTTATATTTGTTTTGGGTGGAGAAGACAGTTCAGACATATTCACTGATACCTTGCGGGCCAAACACTGTTAAGATTGATGTTAACTCTTTGAGGCCCAGGGCTGGCAGGCATTCGATCCAGGTGGATATGCGTTGAACAAGGAATTGTACAATTTTTTGTGTGTTAATTAGTAAGACGTTTTCTGTGACGTTGCACAGAGTGGTCCGTTAGAGACGGAGCTTCGAGAGAAATGATTCGTTTCACAAAATGCAGAGCGGTGAAGTAAGATGTAATTAAATAGTTTTTCTACAAATGTCTCTAATTGTCTTGAAGGGAGGTTATCCTCGAGCAGAGTTTGTTTTCATGCTGTAAAATCGTTTTAATCAATTTTAAGTTGTAATAGCATCTCACTTCTGACGGATCATTCTGTGTAACATAAAATGGTACAAAAGTAGTTGCAGGATTGGAGAAGCTGTATGATCCTCAAAGAGTTACATGGAGGACATGTTGACGGAGTAAATGGGAAGCGAGAGTGTGTGTGCGTGGGATATGGGAGGAAGAATAGCAAGGAATACTACGACGAATCGGAGAGAATTCGTTTTGCAAAACGCATCGCGAAAGGTGACCGAGAAGGTGGGAGTGAGATTAGGTATCGTATGATGGAAACAAAGAGCTATACTACCAACCCAAAGATGCACAACATCATAGAGAGCCGGACAATTTGATAGAACTCATGTCAGTCTAATTATATTTCTTGTTATATTATATACATATATATATATCATATTTTCCAAAAACGAATTATATATAATTCAATAAAAAAAAGACACTCTCGTTTGATACTTCGCGAGACCTTTCAATTACTCCTCTGTCCAGTTGAAACATTTATAATTTCATAGTTTTAAGACATTAAACCTAGATTCAGGGATTTCGTTCGAACGTTAATTCATTTGTTAGAAGATGCTAAACGTTGATAATTATCGATAAGAAAATTTATTTTAAGTACATTTGTTATAGTCTTATATAAAATTTTTATTTAAAGTAATATGTGTTTTAATCAGTGATTTTTTGAATTGAAACTTTATTGAAATTTTGTTAGCAGAAGGAAGATTCGGTAGAAAAATAGAGAAAAAATATGAGAATGAAATAGGAGCCCAATAGCGACGACATAGGATACAGCCCTGAAGAACAGCGCCTCTAGCGCCATTTGCCGAAAGTGCTTATTCGTAATGGATTCGAAGATTGAAGAGTTTCCCGCGCGTCCCCGCGTCATTCCTCACGAAATTCAGGAAAAAAGAAATCCAAACGATGTTTTGAGGATGCTAAATGGTAAGAAAACGAAGTTCTATCGAGTCTTAACCAATTTTGGTATAAATCGTTAAGAATAAATGCGAAGTATCTTTGTTTAATCATCTTGATCTCATACAACAATATAAACTGTTGATGTCAACATGCCAAGCATAATTGCGTCGACGTAGGTGAAACGTCGAGAGATTAATTATATATAATTCATATATCATTAATATAATTCAAGAGACTCGTTGGTTTATGGTTACAAGATTTATTACGTTTTCGTTATTTACACAAGTTCGTTGTAGGTTCTGTTGACAAGGGTCCAGAGAAACGTTGCGGGACATCAGTAGTTTCGCGTGTCCTTAAAAAAAGTCTCTATACAGGCATTTTCGTCCCCAATGTCGCTATGAACCAATGCCAATTGCCGCGAGCGAACGCTGACTTTCACGTTTGTCATCGACGTTCGTCGGGTGTTTCCAATCCGCGACGGAAGTCCTCACGATCGTCGATCGCTCGACGTTATTGCACTTGGTTCCAATTTCCGGAACACTGCGCCGCAGAATTTCCAATTAATCAGTCAAATTCCATATCGATATTTTATCATTAATCGACGAAACCCCAATTAATTGATCGAACGCAACTCGATTCGAAATTGTTCAACTTGAACGATATGATAGAAATTAATTTTTTTAGGAACAATTCGAAATTCTGGCGACACCCTGTTCCCGTTGGACATGAAAAGTAAAGACGAATCCTCGAAGGACGACCGTCGCCAGCGTATAATCGTGTCCGTAAGTCGAATCGAAATTTTTTTAGATAACTTCGTCTAGATCCTTCTCGAATCCATGGGTTACGAGTTACACTGGCGTGTCTTCCATTGTCACTCTTTAAATGTAAATTTTACGATCTGTACCCACCACCACGTTGGACCCAGTTACGCGACTGCTATCCGCAGTTTGTTCTCTCGTTCGCAACGATTAACAGTTAAGAACGGTTCTAGCAGTCGGCTCTTCAGCTTCTCTCGTTTCTCGCGCACAGATAGCGCCGTTGACACCGGTGTGACAATAGTGCTCGGCCCGAGAAACCTATTCCTGTCGACCTGCGGTTGCGGAAGATTCGAAGGAATCTCTGATTTCGGTGGACAAACCGCAATTTAATAGATAGATCTTGAAGAAGTCTTGGATTTTATAAAGAATTAAGTAGACCTCGGTAGATCTTGAATTTTGTAAAGAAACGAGTAGACCTTGGGAAGGCCTTGAATATACCTCGAAGTGGCCCAAACGCATTTCTGGCAGATTTTGACTAAATGTTTTTGTTTAGATGAAAACAGGAGCCATTTCTGGAGGCTCGGCGAGTTTGTCCACAGAAAACCGGAAGCGGTCCGCTGGAAGAGTACCGACATCGGAGCAGCACCTCGATTCAATTAAACTATTTTACGTTTAAGCGTTATAAATGGATTACAATCGGATTATACACTCGCTTTTCGCCACACTCATGCGTTGGCCCTCGTTGCCGGAAATACGAAGCGTACGAACAGCTGTGCTCTCTATCATAGCGATCTGATAATTGGTCGCTATCGTCGGGATCAGCTAAATTCCCTCGTCTTTGCGGCAACGTGGCCTAATCTCACGTAACACGAAGCACGTCGCCTCGCCGGAAGCACGTAATAACCAATACATCCCGTGCAACTATCATGTTGTCGGTCAGGGGAACTATAACTCGTTGAAACTCGTGAAAACTAGTCTCGGATTGGGCCTGATTTTTTACTATAATTAAAAATCCTACCGGAAGTCTCTATCATTCTTTACGATCAATTAAATGCTTTCATTACTTCAGAACGCACAGATGATTGCAAGGAGAACTCCAATTTACTTTGTCTTCCAGTTTGAAATTTCTGGAATCCCCAGAAAATTAAGCTTCTTTAATTAGGCCACTATTAGCACGTTCACTGCAGAACAGTTGCAAAATATTTCATACAGTCCAAGTGATTCCGGCAGATTTTCTCAGCTCGGCCAGTCGAAGACAGTTTCCCACGAACGTAAACGATACGAAACATTCGGGTGACTATAAATACGAGGGGATAAGGGTATTGCTATGGACGGAGGACAGTGAACGCGCCACAATCGGCGCGTCAGTCGAAGAAATAAGGAGATTCGTTACGTAGAAGATCACTGGGGCGTTTGATTCGCTTAAGACAGTCCCTCTGTACTAGCTGACTTCACCTTAAACGCTAGAGTCGTTCTGCACGGACGATTTAAGTTAAATTACCGGGGAATGATAAACGGTGATAGACATGGGGGGAGTATCCGTATGGTGCTCGCCATTTTTCATTTTCTTTTTTTTAGTGCGGCTGCTAGTGTTAGCTAGGACAGCGTATACCGGACTAGTATACAGTATGTATAGAATAATAATAATAATATTAATTATGTATATATAACATACAGGTATCTATATTTATAGATTTTTATATATATATTAGAGTCTAATCCTAGAAGTTCTTGTCGATTCGTTCCAAGTAAGTCAGGGCTAGGCTACGATTTTTTCTCTAGGGCGTAGGTCGCGGCACGTGCTCGAAGCTATAGTTCACGGGATACCATGGAACTGTGGGGAATTAGTAGCTCGGAATTAGGGCTTGGAAGGTATCGGAACGGTATCGAAAGGACAGTAAAAACTGCGCTGCGGATCCGATGAGAAAGCTTTTGTCTTTTTCCACGAAGGGCAGACTTTCCTCCGCGAAAGAGCCACTGTTCTGTCCACGAAAGAGCAATTTCTCAGTGGCCCCCCTTCTCCCTCGTGAAAGAACAATTTTTTCTTTCTTCTTTGAGAATCATTTGCTATTTTCGTATATGAGAAATTACTTCTCTCTTTAAAAATTGTCCATAATTGCGTTCAGCGACCTTGAACATGTCTTTCTCGTGGAAACCACAGCGAGAGTTACCAAAACGGTGGCAAGATCTCCATTAAACGATACGAAAGCAGCGTTGAACACACGCTGACTGCTCTTGATACTTAGTTCGCACGTCCGGACCCATCTACTTCCTCGATGAACAAATAGAATAGCATCGGCAAAGTTGAGCAAAGGGTATCTCGTTCAATAATCCACCTAAATTCTCTGCACCTCGCCGCGACCCTAGAACCGATACTTTTTTTTCCGGAAGATCGTTCCTCAAGGTCGTCGACTGAATCGACTTCTCTGATAGAAGCTCGACCTCGTTTTCTCGAGCTTGTTCGCTCTTCGATGTCTTCTGTTTCTCTACTTCATCTTCTTCTTCTTTTTCGTAGATCGTCCCTCGTGTTCTTTATTCTTCGTAATCTCTTCGAGGTTCACGCGGACAATTAACTGCTGTGACTGTACGCGGTGTTCGTGTACGGACCACTGTAGATGGATGAACCTGTCGTCGAAACGCTCTTATGTCGTCTCTTTGCGAGCAGTACCAAAATGGCGGCCACCACTGCTAGCATGAGGATCAGGCCCGCGATTGCTATGCCGATGGCGAAGCTCTTCTGCGAGATGCAGAAGCTGTCTGGGTCGTCTGTCGCCTGGAAATTAGATAATTTTTCTGTCAGTCGTTTGTACGAATTTCTAACAACATTTTTTAAACAAAATTTCACATCAAGATCGCTTAAGAAGACTATGAATGTAAAAATTGCTTGAACTGCAAGGTTTCGTAACAAGTCAAACGAGGTCCAATTCTGTCAGTTCACTTTTCAGGACACCCGGTTGCAAAATCGACGTTTGCCAATCGGCGACGGCTGCCAAGGTCGGCCGCCGTTTCTAAGTACAATCATTTCGGATCACGAAATCGTACAAACGAGACTCACCCTTTCTCTGACGACGTCATCGCTGTAATCAGACCTGGAGCCAATGTCCGAAGCTTCGTTCACGTATAGTCCGCTGTAGACCTCTATGGTCGCTGGTGTACCACCATCCAAGCCCTCGACACTTTTCACCGTGTTGTCATTCGCAGTGTCCCTGCGTCGCCTCGACACCGAATTGCAAGCTGGCGGCTGCAACAACGGAATAGTGATTTCTCTCTTTTGGACAGACTCCAAAACATGGAATCCTCGATCATGCGAACGGTGGAACGGTCGCGTAACACGCGTCCCTGATTCGACGGAATTTTTTCGATTTCGTACGTTAGTTACAGAATGACTGAACCTCTTGACGATTAATAACCTTTTCTATTCTGCGAATCTTAATTATTTAACATAATGAGTGGGGAAAGTGAGAATTGCAAAGTGATCGTTTTCACTGGTTCCCATTGATACAGATTGCATTAAATAATCGTGTGTAAAAAAAATCCCAACCGGACATTCCATTCCCGTTTCGATCGAGGAACCTGTAGCTATAAATAGGCATTATAAGAGGATATGGTTGTTTCGCTATCCTGTAGTCATTCACAAGATTCGATTCCCGTTTGATCCGATATTGCTAAATGATTATTATACTATTAAAAGATGATCATCGTGTGGGTAATTCGTGGTGGCATTAAAGGGGAAGGGATTATGGGGGATTCTCTGAGCCGCATGAATCTAACGGGTTGAAAGCGGAATTTTCTTATTACCGTGTTGGTGCATCCTCCATCGTGTTTCACGCACAGCCTGACGTTGCACTGGTAGTAGACGCTCGCTGTGTAAGGGAATTTGTGCGCCTGGAAGTTCACCTTCGCCTGCGTTTTGTCCTCGTTGTACGTGAATTGTCCCATAATCTCGCCGTCCACCGGGCAACTGGAATAGGAATCGAATTTCCGATAATTAGTACGCTGTGAACACGAATTAGCACATTTTATCTCGCTTATAAAGTATCATTTTTCTATTTTACAAGCAGCTAACGCTCTGGGTCCTCGTAATCTCGTAAAATTATAATCTTGTAAAATGGTTTTTCTTATTTTTAGGACTCGAGCCTTAGGTTGGAAGGACTTCTGCGATTTTGAGGACACACATCTGACGATGAAAGAACTCCTTCAATTTGTAGGACACAGGATTTCTCAAAAGGTTCAAAGGTTTCTTCGGAAGGTTCGTACTCTTTTAATTTTTGAAACACAAGTCCATCTTTTTAGGACACCGAAATTGAAAGTAGTCGAGTTGCGACATAAGTTTCGGGTGTCCCTCCGTCACATTGAACAAGTCGAGAGGGAAAGTGTCCGCGCCACAAACTGTCCGCGTCGCATCAGCTGATTTGCTTATGAAAAGAAGTCAGTGAACCGACCCGCTTTGTACTGTGAATTCCGGGCCTTGAATTATTCATCGGACGTTGTCACGTGGCCAATACGATCATACAGATAGTAGAATTGTTCGTTGGAACGGTGTTTGTTAACAGACGTGGCAGGAATCCGAAAAAAAGAACAACAAATTCCAAAAGAGTCCTCGATACTCTTGGAAAAGAAAGAATGCGAAACTTGTTGACCGTAGAATATATACAAAAATAAATCGCTAGGACGGAACGAAGAAAATGTTCGTATAATGAAAAACCTGTGGAATTCTTAGACAGCGATTTAGCGAACAAGACATTCGTAGGGCTAGGATAAAGAAGAGGAGGAAGCGCAATAATTGTAGAAAATAGGTGACCCGGAGCCCGTGAGAAACAGGGAAGCGTAACTGATGAAAAAATCACGAAAGAGAAACTCGTTGGATGTAGGCAATAAGTGATTCACGGAAAATAACGTAATATGAAATTACCCTTCATCGTTTATGAGCCTCTGCTCCCCCCATCCGAGTCCGTCGCGCACCAAGCAATCGGAAATCTTCAGCCCGAACATTTCCTGTTTGTCGATGCTAATGACCAAGGTCAGGGGGTCCCCGATCTTCACGTTTTCCGCCACTTGATGCCTCGTTGGATCTCCGCTGAAGATCTTCATCGTGCATCCTGGCATAGGAGCTGTTGCCTGTCAAGAACATTTGTTCGTTGCCTCTTAATGCTTTCTAGACCACGATCCTCTATTTTCACTGCAATAAACCCGACACCTACTTGTCTGCCTTTTCTATCGACTTGGCAGACCTTTATTCAATGTTTCCAATTCTCTTATTCGAATTCTGTAATTTTCTATTCTCATTGAAATTTTCAAGAAAACGGTAATGTGAGGAACTATTGTATTGGGAATTGTATGTATTGAGGGGGAAAAATGCATTCTCACCTGCAACGGCAGGGACTGCAACATGTCCACGTGCGTCTGATCGTTCGTTACCACTTTGTCTCGCGTCTGGTATCGACATCTCACGTGAAAACCTCTGCCCTGGTTCGTGACCAGCTTCAGGTGTGGCTGCACCACTATCGTGTTGAAGTATTCGATACCGCCATCATTCTGTAACAGAATTCAAATTTTCAGAACTTTCAAAAGGTTCAAAGCTTCAGTACATATAAAATTGAAAGATTGGAACTTTCAAGAACCGAAGGGTTCAAAGGTTCAACAACTCAATGATTCCAGAAGCAAGTCGTTCGGCGACTTCTTCGGCGCGTTCGCAAAGCAATTTCTCGAGCCGACGTGTCTGGGTCGTTTCGATGCTGCGGCAAGGATATAAAGTAAATCAAGTCACAATGTAAAACCGATCCCAATCTCCGCTCCCTTTCTGCCCCGTGCTATCGTAATTGTTTCAGTCATTGTTCGCAGCCCAGCGGACGCGTTTCGGTGTGCCGACTGTTGCAATTCTCGGACGCGTTTACGAGCCGTTTCGGTCACTGTAATCGGAGTTACCTGGCCTGAAAGTTCTCCCAGCGTTCCGTTTGTCCTTGCACCCTTCTAACAAAAAACCTAATCGTTCTGCTTTATTATCTGCTGGTCCCAGAAGAACTAATTTCTTCCTCCAAATCTCATTTTTGCGAAATGATTACCGGAAGTCATTAATTAAAATGTCTAAAATGATGCTTTCAGGTCGAGATATTTTCCGATCGCGATTAATAAGATCGTTCTTGGAACATTCACTCCTCCGTGTTCTTTTTCATGTTCGTTGATTCGTTGCACTATTCATGAATACCCCTTCATCCTTTTCAGGATTAATTTTTCATCTACAATGCGTTACCGCCCGCGGCTACTTAATTTTCCCTCACGACCGAGCTACTCTTCGGCAGCCCTGGCAACCTCTTCAGACCAGTCATTATCATTAATACGAACGATAATCGCCGTTAATGAGGTTAATTCGCAATCAAAGCTTCCGCGGGCATTGGGTATAATGGGAGGATGATAATCGTCTTTAGGGGACGCAGATGATCTTGTCTAGCCTCGATCGAGGGCCCCGTTTAAGCGTGTTTGCTTAAGCGAGCCTTTCTGGAAGATCGATTATCCCTTAACTGCTTTTTCTGATCGACCGGTCGTCTATTTACTAAAGAACCTCGGTTCCTCATTATCGTGGACAATTTACTATGTGCGAAAGACATTCTATTTTTGCAGGATTTATCGCTCCTGTGAAATTTCTCCGGAGGAAATTACAATTCTCCGTACCGTCTCGTCGCAAATATTTATTCCAAAAATTTTCCAGGAAGGAAAAGAAAAATCATCGACCATATTTATCGCCGACGATGCTCCAATGTTAAAGGAAAAGGAAAATCATAGCAAACGTAAAACCACGACGGAACGAAACGTACCAGCAGATACTATAATGGTTAAAGATCATCCTTGGATGATCCACTAGCGAAGATTCCTAGAACGGCCAGCTGACCGCGGAAAACCACCGGATCTGACCAAGTAAGAACATAATACAGAAGAAGCGCGAGCGACTTCACGGAATAAATTCCTTGGCGCGAGGACCGCAAGAAAAATCGATGCTCGAGGGAACACGAACTGGCAAAAATTCGTCGCGTTCAACGGGGTGGTCTGAAGAGACCGGAGCCCCGTAAGGAAAAAGGAAGAGGACGATGAATCCTTGCTCGTTTTACACGGGAGTCTGATCGGCGTCAGGATCGTGTGACACAGCGGCGCGCACGCGGCTTTAAGTCGTTTGCGGTGTCGCCGGAGAGAAATCATGCTCTCCGCTGCGATCATTCGAGTCTTCGCACTTGAACCTATCGTTTCGAACACTCCAGACTTCGCGTAACTACCAGAAGTATTGAAAAAGAATTTTTCGAAAGGGAATCTCTTGCAATTTTTAAGAACATGTTCATTAGAAGTCGTGAATGTCGAATGGTCACTGATACAGTTGAAATAATCGAGGCGATTCAAAGGTCGACCAGTCAGGTTTGTTCGAAAGGCGGAGCAATTTCATTGGATTGCTCGAATTGTTACAGCCCTGATATCTGCCACCATCGCGGCAAAAATCTTCATGCAAACGTTATGGCGGCATAAACTTCAGTGGGACGAGCCCATCTCGTCGGCTCTCGTCGCTCGATGGGAAACTATTTTTTCGGGTTTATCAGTAAATAGAGGGCTCCCTGTTTGTGTCCTAGGCATACGAGGCACCTGTGGCTCGTTGCTAGGTGTGAAACGTAAAGTCACCGATCGGACGGGCCTCTCTCGGGCCTCTCGGGACGATGCACCACAGATTGCGAGTATCCTTGCTGAGGTCGGTCGCGGAGATCCTCGAAGGTCGTTGCCTGCTCGATATATACGGTGTGCGTGGAAAATCTTCGCTCAGCATCCATTCTAGAATTTTTAGCCTCTTCTTGAATCTTATTGTTCTTAAATTAAAGGACTCATTAAGTCCTAATTGTCTGCTCGATATACATATATGATGTGCGTGGAAAATCTTCGCTCTATATCCATTCTTCCTCAAAAGCTCTGTAGAATTTTTAGCCTCTTCCTGAATCTTATTGTTCTTAAATTAAAGGACTTAATAGGTCCTAATTGTCTGCTCGATATGCATATATGAGGTGCGTGGAAAATCTTCGCTCAGCATCCATTCTTCCTCAAAAGCTCTGTAGAATTCTCAGCCTTTTCTTAAATCTTCTTATTCTTAAATTAAAGGACATTAGGTCCTAAGGATTGAATCCTCAAATTACAGATATTTTAGACCCTCATTCTGCGTTCGAAATGATTTTCCTGCTTGATGCACCGGTTTCCCAGAAGCGGTTCACGCAGGAATTAGGCGGTCGCAATTAACTCCGGGGTTAAGTGGGCGAAAGTACCTCGGTAAACACTAATTTTCGCGTAACAGGACTCGCAAGCTAACGCTTCCTGATGTTGTCTTCATTAGAGGGCCGAAAACGACAGAAACTTCTTTCCCAAAGGACACAATCCATCCTCAGGAAGTCTCATCCTGGAACACGTTGTGTTCCCAGTTCGCAGGAGATTCTATCTCCTCTGTGTAGCCTAATTAGTAGATTCACGAAAAGGACCATTTTTTCGAACGATCGTTTCCCGATTAGTTGGTTATCGCTCTTTGTTTGCAATTTAATAATTCACCGGGAAAGAGGTGGTGTATGAGAGGATGGTAATTATTCTGTGTTATCTCGGCGCTTTAATGACGATAATGACAACGATCAGGAGGGTTCCTGGAAGATCGTGGCAAGGCTGTGATCCCTCCTATCACAGTGACTCCGATAAACCGTGCTGTTCTCATGTAATGTTCGTTGAGAATGGTGGAAAAATTGTGTAACGTACTTGACACTCATCAGTATCCGATAATGGGTTTTGAAGGTATCGTTATGATTGAGAAGTGGTTGTTGAGATCGTTTTACGGTTTTGCTCTTGTTGGTCGTCGCGAAAATTCGACTCGTTAATTACTAGTGGCCTCTTAGGACCTCGTTACGCGGACGATTATTCCTTAATGACTTGATAAAGCGTCACGGACGGTTTCGAGATTGATATAGTCATCCTGTGATAATTCCGTAATATTCCCAGGGGACTCACTCGATTATTTATGGACTCTTTAGATTATTTTCAAATGGAGAATTTATGGACTTTCTAGATTATTTTGTGCTTGACGGTTTACGGACTCCCTAGATTATTTTAGACTGCATTATGTACAGACCTATTTGGTTTTATTTAGATGGTCAACATATTTTGAATGAGACGAGTGCAGAGGTGGTATTTCTAAGTTTTCAGAGCACTCGAGTCTCATTACTGTACAGCTGAAAATACTTTCAGTCTACCAGGTAGCTCTTGGTTAACACGCTTCGCAGCTTGCTAACTAATTTCTAGTTGATGTGTTAAACGAGTGTTTTACCGTTCGAGAATGGTAGCGACAATGTCACAGAATTTACAGTAAAACAAAAGGTACTGTCTTCTGTTTGTTAACATGCCTTGTCTTGAATGTTTTATGTATTACGAGCTATTACACTCTACTGTTAGACGATCTCAGAAATTTAAGATTCCAACAATGTCAAAGCTTCAAAGTTCCGATTAATAAATAAGAAGTTGTCATTCATAATGTTTACTCAATAAATACTCCCGCGGACGACTGCATAAATATTCCACGAAAGAGTCCGGCATTAGCATAAACATCGGCGCACATTGGCGGCGTTAAATAATGAAGGTAAACGATCGAGGGAGGTGTTAAAATGACTAGCGTCTCGGGAGTAGCTCGCTAGTCGCTAATTCGCCTCGGCAATCATGCAGATTCGAGGCTGGGCGGTGCTTGAACGCCCCGGATTGGTTTTGCCGAGCGAGTGCCCACACCTGAATCCGTATTACCACAAATTGCGAGGATCATTACCGGAGCCTACGCAATAAACCTCGCCGCAGCAGCGTTGCTAACCACCGGGAGGTGCTCATTGCTCGGGTGAGGTCACGCTGGTCCTCGATTAATCCGATCCGCGTTACACAACCGTCGCTCGCTGTCGATATTCGTTGGAGACCATTGTCGCTTGATCGAGACCTTCCTCGGCCTTCTGTTAGGTCAATTTTCGTTTATACGACATAGATCGTTCATGTAAAAGAGGATAAGGATGAGAACTATTATCTCAAGTCATGTGCAAAAGCTAAGGACAAAAATGATTATCTTAATCCACTGATCACATCAAACTGGAAGTAGGGACGTACGTAGAATTGGCTTAAAGTGTTAACTTTTTATCTGAAAGATAGCTTTGAATAGCTTTGGAAGGAATTTAGTAGTCGGTGGTCTTTGGCCTCTTTGGGATTCGCCTGCTAATCCTCGGACTAACTTGGAAGGCGAGGTCAATTTTCGTTTGGATAACATAGATCATTCATGTAAAAGAGAATAAGGATGAGAACGATAATCTCAAGTCATGTGCAAAAGTTAAGGACAAAAATGTTTCATAGCTTTGAATAGCTTCGGAAGGAATTCTGCTGGGTATTTTCAGTTGATCGCGTCCGTAGCATTCGGTTAGGGTCTCTCGAAGGAATACTCGAGGTATTTAGTAGTCAGTGGCCTTTGGTCTCTTTGGGATCCGTCTGCTAACCCTCGGACTATCCTGGAAGGCGAGGTTGGTAGTTTTCGAGGTCGTCGATATGGGAATCCTCCTACACGAACTGGTCCAGGCGGGTTCGAGGACACGAGAATCTTTGCGTCGGGGGGTTCTCTCTCCCTCGCTCTCTCTCCACATGCCTTTATAGATGAAAAGGGGGAAGGAACAGCGAAACGAGCAAAAAGAGGATCGGACCTCACGGTGGAGAAGGAACTTTGAGATGCTGCGACGAGGGGGACCGACGACAGACCGGCTGAAATCATTCTGACGGACGCGTAAAACGAGTTTTACGAGCATCTGTGGATTTTAGTGGGGACGATCCGGGGTGGTTAATGATCGTTTAAGCAGGAAAATTGAGCGAATCCCTTGGCGGGATTTCCTTCTTAACGATAATTGCTGCTCGGGAACCTTCACGTATCTGCACCGCGACGGAATGTGCGAAATCCGAGGATATTAAATTAGTAACGTGCGCTGCTGTGCTTTTTGGTTGCTTTCCCAGAGCGAGGAGTGCTGCCAATTTTTCCGCTATTTCGCGTGTATCTTAAAAAAGGAATGTTTCTTTGTAATAGTCTTAGGATAGCGACGATCGTCTTCGTCTATCCGAGGAATGTGCCGAGGATTTTTGTGCACACACACAAATTGGTTTTGCGTATATCGATACTCAAGAATGTTCCTTTATGTTTTCGCGTTTGGTTTTTATCGGAGACGCATACTGATCAATTTTATGTAAATTGTTTGCGAGCGTCGAAGTGGGACGAATTTTACTTATACTGTTTCTTATTCGATGCTTCATACAGACCGAGAATTTTATAGAGGAAAAAAATATCCTCTTCTGAGTACTTCATAAATTATGTATGAATTTCTTTCAGGCTTGGTGACATACAAATCTTTGAAAATATCAATGATTCTTAGTGAGTTCGCAATGGTACTTGATACAGTGGAACATTAATTGGAATATCTGGAGGATTATCAAGAATTGCCCAAGTTAGCGCCAAGGCAGTGCTAACATGATCAACAGTGTCTAAATCTGCAATTGGATCTGTAATTGAACAGTAGCTGGCACCAAAACCCTGGGTAATCAAAAACTAGCTGGACCTACTGCAGTTAAAACTGCCTCACGGTCAAAGTGAACGGCGAAGAATTCGCTCCGATTCGAAGCCGACACACCCACCAATCACCACCGCAAGAAAACCCGTCGTCCGCCTCGCGGAGAACGCGAACTGTTACAACGTACGGTGAATCGACCGAAAGCTGGAATTCATAATAAAGTACCGTTGCGCTCACAGATCATACGCGGACGGTTCCGTTTCCGCGCGCGAAGGTCGAGAGAACCCCATTGTGCGTTCAGTTCTGTATCTCTCTTTCTTCATCTTCATCTATGGTTATGTTCTATAACGGTTCAAAAATCCATCGAAATCGCCGTCATCGTGTGTTGTTGCGTGCCGCGATGCTATACCGTTCAGGCTGTACGCACAGAAAGAGAGGAAAAGAGAGAGAGAGGATGATCGCGAAGAGGGCCCTGTCACGGGCCAACAAGAACGACAGGAGTCGGATTCCATCAGCCGGAGCCGAAGAGTTATCAGACCGCAAGGCATCCACGGTATTCCCTTCTTGCCTAGTCACGGACGTTCGACATCATCGGATGTCGCGTCAATTCCCACCAGGACGCTACGTACACACGATCTCTGTGACGACTTATTCCGCGGAGAACGCGATGATCGCTGATTTCATTTGAGCTCTACAGAAATTGCTCTACTGATGGCGTCCGCTTCGTTAGAGGATCTCCTCGAGCGAAATCAAGTTTGTTTGATCGGTATGAATTTCGACGAATGTTTTAGACTATTGATTTTATTCAAAGAAATTCTCTGAATCAAAATAACTGCTCTGAAGAGGTTTCAATCGAAGAGGAACTCAATGGATTTTATTCAAAGAAATATTCTGCAAAAATATTCTTCAAGGGAATACTCGTAAGAATATTCAAGGTACGAATTTCGACGAATTTTTTAAACTGTTGATTTTATTCAAAGAAATTCTCTGAATGGATTTACAAGATAAATGTTCCGAAGAGATTTCAGTCGAGGAGAAAGAAAAATATTCTGAATAAATTTTCCTAAATGAAATATTCATATTCAGAGCCTCGCAGAAACGTTCACGGAAAGAGAAAAATGAATTCGAATGAATCCGACGCCTTTTGAATTCAAGCCCGAAGCGTTTGAAGTGTGCAGGAGGAAATGGCGATGTTCACGAAGGAGATCGAATCCCGAGTGGAACGAGGGAACATCGTAGGCCGATCGAAGTCAAAGTTGAAGCCTGATACACAGGCTCTGTTACTGGCGGCGTGGTAGACCACCCAACGCGGAGCCTCTCTAAAAATCCCGCAGCTATTCTTGGCTATGCGAGACTCGTCCTGGCGTTCCTGAGAGACACGCCAGGCATCGAGGCATGCGTTTCTGATGTTCGTCGGATGCTTCCTGGACTGTTTATCCCGACCGTGGATCTTGAGGCGTTCGACGGCTCGGTTCATCCTTGCATCGATAACGATTGCCAATATGTCGACTCGGGAGATGCTGCTTGAAGCCCTCGGCGACTTGGCGAGAAGCGTGTGTCAGAAAATCGAGAAACAAGAAATCCTGGAAAATTGGATGAGGATATTTGCAAATATGGAAACAGGAATTTCGTGGATTTTAAACGGGTTCTCGATTGGAAGAGGAGAATACAGCCTCAAGAATAAAATTATATTAAAGAACAGGAGTATAACACGAACAATGAAAAGCAGCAAGTCTTTCAGCTTATTTAAATCGTGTTTCACACCTCCCACACTCCCCACAATCGTCGAATAAATTATCAACTCCTCAGCAACCACTGCCACGACCTCAAAAATAGCACACGATTGAATTAAAACGGCGGGAAAGAGTGTGGAAGTAAAAGAACATCGTGGCATGTGTTATTCTTCTTTGTCCGAGGGTGCACGTCCGTTGTCGACTGTTATCTGTTCAACGAGATGTTTTTACAAGCGATCTCCCGGACGATTTTGACGAACAGTTCTGCGATTAAAATTACCCTAATTACGGGTGTGGGGCACGAGAAATGTTGCCCGGGAACAGCGCATGCAACGCGGGTGAGAACGTCGCTGCTAACATTAATAATAAGAATCAGGGGGCGGCACTGATGAGTCCCTCTGATAGTTCATTTGCATGAAACCCCCGGCTACCGGGGCTCATTCTCGTGCCAGGGGCCAAAAGGTGTTGTGCATCCTGCGCACATAGTTTCGATGAATGCTGTATCCTTCTACCATGCCTCGGGAACGGGAACGAATTCCTGCGGACCGTCTGCAGATATCAGATAGTCAGACTGTAATAATCCGTTGCTCCAACGATTTATTAAAGACCGGCCTGCATTGCGTGGCCCGTGGAAAAACGAATCAACCGATGGGAACCAGTCCTGGAACGTTTCTCCGTATAACTGTCCCCTTTAGCTTCGGAAAGCTCTTCGGATTTCCACTCATTTTACTATTATTGGTGCTGTTGTTCTTGTGTTTTAATGTAACACTATTTTCATTTTGAGATTGTGGTGGTACAATCTCAAACAGAGGTTCCATAATTAATTCAGGGATTCCCAGATACGTAAAAGGTGTGAAACACAAACCTAAAGACACATTCGGAACGACAAAGGATCGTTCTGTGCAGTGATCATCTATTAATTTCACGTTTGGCTTGGATTAGATGAAATTCGAGGCCGCGATAGCGCCGAGGGGTATGATAATGTATTCAATGATTCTCGGAGGTGTAGAACACGTTGCGGAGAGCGTTCTTTCGCCAGAGGAGTAAGATTCGCGAGAACTAAACTGGGGAATGCACGCGAGAGCCCGTATACGCGCTGCAACGCGATGCAACGCGTTGCAATGGCCGGCGCAACACGCCGCCGCGATTCTTGTCGGAGATTTATATTCACCCGGGACAGTGATATTAATTCCGCCACGACCAGGAACCCACCGGAGATCTTATTAGCCAGAATTTACGTAACGGCCGCGAGAATTGCTCGTTTCCGTGACTCGCAGCTCGCGGCCGACTGCAGGAAGCTTTCCGATATCCTTGGAATGCACGTGGGTGCAGTTGATGCACGAACAAATCGAGCTGCGTTAGAGCGGCCGTAAAGATGTCCTGCTGGAATATCTGGCGGCCTCGAGGACTTCCTGACACCGGTAAAAACGGTTCTCCGAACTTGGTTTTGGTTAAACATTTCTCTTTGTTGGGATTGAAGCAATCTGTTTAGAGGATATAGTTTCCCAGAATGTAAGGGAACCAAGCAAGCTCACCAATTTTTCAGCTCCGACGACATCAATATTTCTCGACATCCTCGCCTAACTAGGCCTACCATCTACAGCCGCGAAATGACTCCGATAACAGTACCCTAAGCAGAACCAAGTCAAGTAGCTCGCGCGAAGGATCCCCAACGATTCTCCGGCGATCCACTAGTCGGCAGGAGCATCAAAACCGCGGAATCCCGTCCACCGTTAAAACAGCTATAGCAGCGATGCGATCGGAAAGCAATAATCCTAATTAGCCTCCGGGTGTACTGCCGCGACCAGGAATAGAAAGAGGGAGAGAGAGAGCTGTATACCGTAGTACCGTGGATGGTCGCGCGGTGGCTGACTATTTATAAAAGCTGGCTAATAATCGAAGGCGTCACGGTCGTGCAATCCCGGCTCGTTAAAACTGTTCAACCGTGGACGATCCTTTTTCCCCCGCAGCGATCAGAAATTGGCGGTGTTGGACCCGGAGAGCCCGAGAGCTTGGCAGCGAATAGACAGGGGAACGAATAGGAAATGTTCGCGCGCGGAACACGCGCGGACAGCGGCGAAAAGAGGGTCTGGATGCAGCGAGGATAGGCAGTCAGAGTAGGAGAGGATAGAAGAGTCAGCTGGCTAGCCCGAGAGAGGATATCGTGTTTACAAGGATTACAGTTCCTCGTAGCGCGTGGCGTAAGATCGAGGCTCGACTGGCAACGGCTCGGATGCAGTACCTAGATGCAACCAGCAGCAGCAGCTGCAGCAGTTGCAGCGTAGAGCGCTCGCAGCCCTGGACTGACCGGACGTCGAACCCGAGAAATGCTTCAGCCGGCCAAGATACATCGTAATAAGTACACAAAGTAGCCCGCGGCCAGGGCGAATCCCAGGATAAGCCAGTCGTATTTACATACGTCGCTCCATGAATCTCCCGGATCCTCTATCCATCTTGCCCCGCTCCTAGCCTCTCTCTCGCCTGGGAACGAGAACCGACCTTAGAAATCCCATTTCCTCCGGGAACACCAGTGCAGCTGGCCTCTACACGCTTGTAGATCCGCTGATTCTTCGGTTACATGCGGGATATTGGATGGGGAGGATCGTTGCTGGTCCTCTGGGTGATTGCTGATGGTCTATAGGCTCTAAGGAACTTCCTGGTCGGTTGGGAATGTTGGACGATTGCTTCCTCTTTTGTTCGGAATTAAGAGGATTCCTCTCCTTATTCTTCCTTCCATCCTCAAAAGATTTAGGGGGGATGTTGTTCTTCTTAATGTAGAGGGGATATTGGATTGGGGAGGACGTTGCTGCTCTTATGAATGATTGCTGATGGTGAATTAGTCGATTGGAGAAGCTAGACGATTGGAGGATCGTCTCCTCTTTTGTTGAGGATGAAGACGATTCTTGGTTTAATTTCTAGGGGATGTTGTTCTATTTTTCTAGGGAATGTAGTACTGTAAACCGTGTGAAATTTCTGGACTGTCGGCCACATTTTCGATTCAGTAGGATCTTCCCCTATCTCGCACCACCAAGCGAGATTAATAGTTCACAGCGCGGTACCATTAATATTAGCCGATGCTGACGGCAGCTCGTCATTCATGAAATCACGTCGACGCGTACAGTTATAGTACAATTTCGTTGATCGCGCCTCGCTATAAATAATTCTGACGCGGTTACCAGGAGGCGACTGTAACCAGTGATGTCATGCTGTCCACGTTGCTGAATGATAAAACCGCCTCGGACAAATTTCTCTCGTCAATATTTGCCGAGCGTTGCGCATGCGGGCGCGTCTTCTTGGCGCGACAACTGCTTCTCGGACATGCTCATGAATAGATGCATAATCATTATGCAACCGAGGTGGTCGGACAATTTTCTGAAAGACCACAGCTGTTTCCCGCAATATTCCACTGAGCACAGACGCGTAGAAAACCATCTACATTAACAATTCATCAATCCTTTAACAGTTATAGATTTTATGAATTCATTGAACATAGTGAACCATTCGTTTCGTTTTATGAAATTCTTTGTGAAAAAAATTTGCAGTTTTTCTACGATACCGCTGTCGTTCTCCAACATCCTCCGTCATTTTAGAGCTCCGACAAGCAAAAGAACAATGAATAATTAAGAAACGACTACACGTTTTCCAGGATCCCGAGGTTTAATCTCCACATCGATTATGCGAGTGTAACGCCCGGTATTATTCTGGTTCTCTCGTGGAAGAGTCACGTTTTCTGTTGGTCGGATCCAAGGGAGAGAACTCAATCCGTGCAGATAGCATCGATCCACAGTGCATCTCTGTGAATGCAGGTTAATTGCTGGATGCAATCGAGATCGGAAATTAAACGACACGCGATAGGTCCGGGGTTGACACGAAGATTGGAGCCGTGCGACAGCTAGTGTACATCGAATATTGAATTTCCGTGCGACTTAATTGTGCCGGATACTATGGAATATTCATTAAATCGTTATTATTATGCAGTTAGCCCCCTATTATGCGTCGCGGTCATTATCGCGCGAAAGAAAGAACGGTCTGGATAACGAACTCGGTCATCCGCGCTCATTATACTTCCCTATTTATGCTTGTTTGAGCTTCATTAATCGACGATTAACATTCTTATGCGAATTATAACGTGATACTGTATAATTTTCGTATATGTTTCATCCATATGCAAATGAATGTTTGAGTAGGTTCGAACGCGAAAAGCAATTAATTTCGTATTATCCTGCGTCGTTGGTACACACGGAAATTTCGTCCATAGGAAATTTTATAATACGGAAATTTTATAATACGGAAATTTTATCCACTTAATCATATTATTATTGGAAACTTTTGGCCCACTGTAATCTGCTTAAATGAATCTCATATTACATCAGTTCTAGTTGTACGTGATTATTAGAAATATTTCTAAGACATTTTGCCCATTATGATTTATTTAATGGTAATATTATTTTTCATTTCATTGAATTGATAATTGTGAGACGTTGGCGTGCGGTTTTCATACGAACTGTAAACGACGTAAAATGGTTGCAATCATCGTTATAGGAACGGAGCGCACCGTGTCCGATGTGTGTCAATGCAATTCGAAATACGCCGTGGCACGCGTGACAATGAGATGCGACATAATGCGACGCGTACGTGACACCTGCAATGACATAAAAGCATGATGGGAAAACGTTTAGGCCTTTCCTGCATCGGAGAACTGTAATTTCTTGCATAAGTGCTCCGCGCAACCTAATTCTCTCTGAATTGCATCTAATTCACGAGAGGACGATCGAGACTGCGACTCTTAAAAACTCCGAACACATCCACGTTACCTCGTTCATTTTTATCAAACAAATTTCTACAATCTTATTAAGTTCCAATCGAAATGCAAATTCTGCAGATTTTTTAATCAAGCAGCAGAGACACCATCGTTCGCAGAAAGATGCACGTCAATTCGCATAAACATTGCAGTTTATCGAGCGGTTGGAGAGGAAACGATCCAGCGAAATTTCAGCGAGACATCGAGTGAAATTATTCAGTGAAATGTCGCTCGACTGGTCGATCGAAAGAGATCGAACGTTCGAAAGTATGGTTGCCGGTTTTTACGTGGATTTTAATCGACCTGCGACGAACTCGCAATTCTACGATCCATCTATTTAACATAATATAATGAATCTCCAACACTGGGACCACCGAATGGATCAGAATAAATTGCTCCTGATTTTATGATTGGAGAAATTCTCGACTAGAAGTACTTAAACCTTTTTATTTCAGCATATTAGCATATTAGCAATGTACAGGGTGAGCAAGGAAAAATTCAAGAAATCGCGAGATGTCTGAAATCATCGTCGAATCGACATCCCACGTGGGGGATCGATACGTGGGCGCAAGGATACATCCTTGCAACGTAGAAGACGAATCCCAATCATTAGGTGAAAGTCTAAATCCTGCTCGGAGTCGCCAGCACTGTCCAAAACAGGCTTTCTCGCGTGGGTGTAGGTTTCTTCGGAAGACTATGATTCTGACCTCTCTGTTGGCCTTGGACCTCGCCTTTACAGAGAAATCAAGTTCCCTGGTTCGCGACAAAATTGTCTCGAACTACCTAGCCTCGTCCCACGTGTCTGTTTTTTCGCTTTCTTTTCCTCCGTTTTGCATCCGCTTATCGGATTGAGCGTGTTGCGTTCGCCATTAATATGACATCAGACCACACGATCAATAAATAGACTGTGGATCTTTATTTGGAAACTACGTCTTCTGTATTAATCCTCGCAGCCGGATGATGTCGATGATTTTATAGTTGGGCCATTAGAAAATTAATTTAGCTGAAACGTTTTTTTGGTCAGAATGGACACCCAAGTCCCGTTCAAATCCTGTTAGCAGAAATTTATTATGCTTTTAACTGTTCTGCGTTTTTACTGTTGCTTCATGCCCTGTTTCGATGCCTGAAGCGTTAACGATATTATAATTTTGTGAAAATGCAATTCGTAAATCTATGTATGTCGTAAACATCCCGTGAAACTTATGCAGATTTGCAATTTAGCGGTCAGATTCGACGAAATCTGAGTTGAGATCTTTGTTTCTTCGTTAACGATCTCGGCTAAAAAAATAGGCATAAAGATAGCCTAAACTTTCACAGTTTCTACTTATTAAATTAGCTTGATTTATTCTTATCGGGACATTTTATACAAGAAAATATAATGTTGCTGCTTTTTATCGATCACGAAGACCAGCTTCAGATTCTGAACAGCACGGTATGCCTCGGAATACTGGTTCTCGGAAAATCTTCTTAATTACATAGCCCGCCGATTCCGTAACCGAGCCTCGAGCAAATATTAGCTTTGTGATCGACAGGATCCACACTTCTCGCATATCTCGAAGAGCTACCGTGTCGTTTCGTAACACTGCACATGCGAGATCCTCCTTTCAAAAACTGGAAAAATTTAAAATTCAGGAAACATACATTTTTCTTGTTTTGAACAGTGTTCCCACTATAAGTAGAACCCTAAGCGACCGAATTCCATCTGCACGCCATTTTCAGAGACTGGTACAGTCTCGGAACGAGCCAGGTATGTATTCTTTTCGGATCGGCAGTATTTCAATGGTGGTAGGGTGAAGTCGTTCGATTTATTTGCGGGGCGACCTAATGGAAAAGCGATGGCACGGTAGAAAGTAACCGTGGCCGGGATCGTCGACTTCCTGCGAACGTGGAACATTGAATAATCAGCAGGGCAGCAAGTCAGCAAGGCAGAGCAAGAGATGCTGCGTGACCAAGAAGGCCCTCGTGTCGAACAGAATCGGGCATAAATCCTCCGGTGGCGGTCGACTCGTCGAAGGGTATAACTTAATCAACGTGTCGTTTCGCCTGTCCTTTGTTGGCCGGCGAGAAGGGTTGCACACTTATAATCATAGGACTCTGGTCCTTTGATCCGGGCGGCTGGTGATCCTGGCTCAACGATTTATAGCGAAGGGACCGACTACTACAGCTGGGGGAATCGGCGAACCCGATCCGCTCATTTCCCGAAGATCCGGTTCTACGATCGAACGCGATCCCGGCAGATACGTCATCTGGCCAGAGGATGAGTCTATAGGGCCCCGGAGCAGCCACGCCGGAAAGGATCTATCATTATCCTTGCGCTTGAAGCCGGTGATTCGGTGTTACGTTACTCGCAATTAATCCTTGCCTAGCGGGTGTTGCGTCCTGCAACTCGCCGACACTTAGCCGGTTGAATTAGCCTGATCTGACACTTTTAATGCTCGCCGAAGCACCCGGTGTCTGGGAGAATGATCGATCCTGAACGGGTGGATCGTTTTTCGAAATTCGCGGGAACGTCGCGATCGTTTCAGATTTTTGTTCGATGGAAAATCGAGGTGAACATGTTCCATAATGATTCTATCTTCTCTGCAGAATGTGATAGTGTTGTATAATTACGGACACATTGCGAATTTTATTACGATTTTATACAGCGTATAATCTAACTACTTCTCCGCGCGAAGTACAGGATAATCGTCAGCCAAATTCAATTTTCATTAGAACTCTCGTTGAGGAATGTTGCGACCGTTTCCGAGGAGCCTCCGCGCGAGGAGAGACGTGGGGACAGGATATTAAATAGAGAAAATGGAGGCGAAGCGAACGAACGAGAAGAAAGCAAGCAAGCCCAACGACAACGTTAAAGTCACTTCTCCGCGTTCTCGCGTCATTAACTCTCGCCCCCTACCTCTCTCGCGAGGTAACGTGGCTCCAACGTTTCCATCGTTTTCTTTCTCTCTTCGTCAACTCGTTCCCTCATCCACGCGAGCGCGATTTTCTATTTTCCCCCTCGCCTACGATCGCCTTCCGTGTTCTGATAGCGCGCAGCCTCCTCTCTCGCTTCGGCGAGCGCTTGCTCTAACCGAGTTAGAGCAACGAGACCGCTACCACCGCGTCTACGGTCGCGTCTTCCGGAAATTTCAGTCCCGGTTAATCAACGGCCGATCCGGTTATCGTCGCGATCATTTTTAATCGCCGCCGGAACGCGACGCGATCGATAACCAGCCGCTGATTAAATACTCCTGGGAAACGGGCACCGTTCGATCGCGGTGCGATTCTTCGCGCTTGCGACAAAATTTGCACGATCCGATGCTAGAAAGATGTTAGAATTGTTCTCCGGCCTCGTTAGAATTTTTCTTCTTTCTTCCTCATAAATTAGAATTTCTGCATAATTCCAGTAATAAGATTTGATGCATTCGATTGGTCGAGACTGGATCCATCGCCCTCTGCACGAGGTCTCTGGGAGGCTAGGGAACTTGGATCGGATCGGATCCACGGGAGAGAAATCGGCGGTTTTAGGATTAGGCTAAAGAAGAAGATACTAATCGCGGTGCGACGACCCTTGGGTATTCGGGGTCGTCGATACCACGGCACGGCGCCAGCATTGTCCGGCGGATGATCCGTCTGCCGGACAAGGATGGAAGACAGTGCCGGGAACAAAGACGGCGAGTCCCTTCAGCAAAAGAGGAGACGCGATTGGAGACCGGTCTCCTCTCCTGGCGAACTTGTGCCGTATCCTTGCGAGAGCGTTGCGAGCGTCCTCCGGCTGAAAAACTGGCCGGCAGATATGGCTGCTCGCCCTCAGTCAGAGGTCAACAAGGTTGGAGGACCTGCACCTTGATCCAATACTAGCGTACCCGGGTCCCTTTCTCTCCCTCTCTCTTTCCCTTTCTGTCTCTGTTTCCCCTTGGCAGTGGTTCTCAGGGGGTTTTCGATGGGCGCGAAAAGAACGGGGCTTTGGGATCGATTCTGCGAACTTCTCTGAATCCTTGTGGTACTAGATAAAAAGAAGATTTTCAGGATGGAAGAAGTGGAAATTGTTCGACATAAGAGAAGAGAAGTTGGAGTAATAATAGTAGTAAATTTTTATTGAAGAAAGAAGGAGTTAAAAGAGGAAATACAAATTATTTAGTGTGCGAAAATAGAAGATCTCATGAATAATGGTACTAATATACATACTTTTCTGAAAGCAGAGAGAAGTTGAAGAAGTAGAAGAAACGTGTGCACTTACAATCATTACGTGTAAGAAGATTTCTCGGTAAGTATTAATAAATGTTCCCGGAAGAAGAGGAAGAAGTATAATAATCTAGAAAACGAAGAAGAAGCAGAAGGAGGAGGGAAGACCGCCTCAGCAAGAAGATAAATCTCCAAGTCGCACAGTTTTTCCACAGTTCCACAGTTTAACGAAGTTCCAATGGACTGTTCTCCTCGGGCTCACAAAGGACTGTAAAATATACCTATTGCTACTTCGGTAGCAGCGCGCTGCATCCTAATGTAACGAAGAGCTTTCTTGAAGAGAGAAGAGAGAGCCCGAGGAATACCATAGTACAGGCGGCCGATTGTTATTCGAAAATGCTTCGGCATTGGATTTTTTCGCCGGGGCGAGTCGGTGTGTCCCAGTGGCGGCAGTGGGCGCGTTAACAAGCAGAGCAGCCTGTTTAACTTCAAAGGGCCTGAAATTGCGAACAATAGGCCATCTGACGAAGAGCACCGACCGACCGTCCTACCGCTGCAAGCCTAATCCACTGTGTGGGCAAGAAATATGCAGCTTCTTCTTCTTCTTCTTCGACCCTAGAAGGCCTGCGCCGCGGTTCGAACGCGCCAGTAGTTCTCATCCCGTCACCCGGTCTTTCAATTCGCACTTTCGCTGTACAATGCACCGTCACCAGCGTGTCATCCATCGGACAATATTTTTTTCGTCATTAGACTGCGGATCTTCTGACAAGGACAATTCAACAAAATGAAACAAATAAACCCAGACAAATCTAAAAAATACAACAGATCAACCGCTGTCTTCGACCAACAAAACCAGCAAAACACAAAATCCGTATCTCTCTTAAAAATTGTTATCATACAAGAAGTTTGAGCACTAATGGTTCGGATATTACAGAAGCTCCCGGAGGGAACAAAACACGGACGCACCCCTAAGCCAGCATGATTCCCGTACCGAGGACAATCGAAGGAAGCGTGTATGATCCTTTATCCTCGAGAAGCCTAGGAGGTTTCCTCGGTCAAGTGTGTCGGCCCGTAAACATCGCAGGAAGTCGTTCGGTTCCACGGCCGATCGATTTTTCCTCGCTCGATTATTCCACGATATAATGAATCGATCCGCTTTGAAGGGGATCCGTGAGGGAAGCACAGGCGAAAGAGAGGAAGGAGCTAGAAGGGGACGCGTTCGCTTCACCTGGAAAATGTAACGGGTGACGTAACGGTGTTTCTATTAGAGGGGTAACACGCCGTGACAGAGAAGCTCTGGCGCGGCCATTAAAATTCCCGGTGTTCCTTTTTGCCAGGACGGCCATTATGCCACTTAGGTTGCACGGCGTTGCCGGACCGGTGACCTTGGGCTGATTGGAAGCTGCATGCGCGCCTTATTCCACCGACAGAGCCGATTCCAGACGTGGTTCACCCTGGTCTTTCAGTTTAACACCTTGTTCGTACGGAACCGGGCCTCCATTTCCCGAGATTCCCTCGGCAGCGAATTTTTCCCGCGATATCATCGAACATGCTAGCCGCATTCCGCACCGTCCGCGATATCGGAAGTATTAATTGCGATTCCAGAAATCGATTACAGCTCGATTTAGTCTGTTACCGAGGCCAACCCTTCGCTGTTCTATCGTGATACGTGACTAGATGCTTTATAACATTGCACTGTGCACATCGTTTGCAGGCGCGACGCTAATCTTAACGATCCTGCCTTCAGATTTTACTTGCATGCCTAATTGTTGAGCAGCGAATTTTACGTATTTGTGACAAAAACGAGTAGGTGTAATTTAAAACAGTAGAAACATTAGAAGTATTATATTTAAAAATACTGTTATATCATTTTCAACCTGTTGAACATATTAACGAAGAAAATAAGTAGAGTTCAATTTCGTTAACAATCAATGACTGTGAAAAATAATTATACCGAATTATGGTCCACGTGTACTGTAATCTTTTCATAATGGACACTGTTTAGAATAGACCTGTTCCGCTTTTTCGAATCAAGTGCACCACCGCGCACCACCGTTCAGAAGATGAACAACGATAAAAATCCGGAGCAGCCTGAGGCGACCATAACCCTCGCGAAATAAACCACAGCAACACCACCAAAAGACTATTTAGCTGGACGCTATAACAATTTTATATCGCAGACCAGTCGCTGGCTAATGGCCTCGGTTGTGCACGGGCACCTCGCGTCAATTTTTACGAAATATGCCCTTATACGGTGCTCGGTGGTGCGTCCGTCGAAGACGCTTGTTCGGTTAGGCGACGGCTTGTCCGTGACGGATAATATCTTCCTAGTAGCGAGGTGTAACCACCGGTTTGCGAGCGAACACCGAGGTATAGGTGCATCGACATCCCCGGAGGACCAATTACATCGTAAAATCCGCGGCCGGTAAATTGCACGGGAGTTCCACCCCGCTGAACGACAGCTCTTCCCCTCTCCCCCTTTTCTCCTGGCCCCCTCAGCGCCGTAGGTGCCCTCAGGAGCCCCCCCTTTGCTCTTGGCCCCCACGGTGCCCCGGATTTATCGCCGACGGTGCGCGCATTCCGTGTCCCCCCGGCCCCCTTCGAGAAAATTGTTATTCCCCCGGGGAGCAAGATGCAACATTGTCCATTAACGGACTTCCTGTTTTACGTGTACCTCCTTCTAAACGATCCGCGGAGGTTGTTCGAAGGATATCGGGAACGGCGAAGGATGGCCAGCAAAAAGGGTAAGGGATCGAACTTGTCGGTTGCATCCAATGTTATTAAGGGTTCCGCGGCTGAATCGAGGAAATAATAGCAGGCACGGTATAACCTCGGTAGTTGCACGCGATCTTTGTCCGTTGCGTTTCGTCAACGCGTGGTGGGAACAGATAATAAACCAATCGAATGCTCGTTCGTCCCCCACTTCAATAAATTCGTGTTCATTGAAATAACGAACGCGAGCGTATGTATTAATAGAATACTGTGTAATGTAATATACATTCTGGTATATTATGTTCTAGTATATTTTGGCACGTTCTTGTATGTTTTGGTATAGCCTTGTATATTTGAAGAAATGTAGTTCAAGATTTTTTGATGTGGAACTGTCCGAAATGATAGTTTCGTAGTGAGGAAAGCATAACTGTAAGTTTTTCGAGGAGTGATAAGTGAAATTGAAAGTTTCATACTGAATCTCTCTCCGCGGAAAACAACAATAATGGTTTGAACAGTAGAAAAAAATAAAACTTTCCTGGTAGGATCGTGATAAATACTAATAATGGGAAAAGAGAAATGTGTGCAAGTATTCTTGGCGCGATTGTGGGAAACAATCAAGATAATGGAGAAATTAGGATTTAAGCGATCTCGATGGGACGATGTGAAACGACAATAGTAAAATGTGTACGGTTACTATTGTGACGTATGTGATGTAGTATGTGATTACTGGTGAAAGAAGATAGAATAAAATCGCTGATTAATGGGGAAGGGTGGGCGAAGTTTGAAGACAACAACGACACGGAATCATTTCCATGGTTTCTACGAAGATTTACGAGACACACAGCACACCGAAGCATTACGGCTGCCCTTTTGCGAATCCTGTAATCACTGGCGTGTAGTATTATCGTGAGAAAGAAAGGACTGCGCGATGTCCAAGGTGGTCATCTCGTGATTATCCATACTCGCTGGCTTCGCAAGGATTAATGGTCGACTTTCACCTCTTTCGTTTCCTCTGGAACCACTCACGACCTCCCTTTTGCTCTCCCGTCAAGTCCACCGTACCTTACACCATAATTCCCCAATCTTTTCCGTCTCAAACATTCCTTTCACATAGCGATCACAATTTTTTCTAAAACCGTTTGAGAAATATTTTGAGTAAAAATATATTCCCAAATATTGAAAGACTATTAAAAGAAAAAAATTTGTTTAGATGGAGTGCCCGAAATTGGCGAAAGTTTACAGATCCCAAAATCATAGCTGTAGCATCTTTTTTTGATATTCGAGAAAAACGATTTTATGAATATTAAATTAATGATTTCTTTTGAAATATTTGGAACTCTGGGGGTGCCATAAAAGAGATTCAAAAGTCGAAAATAAGAGCCACCCTAACGCTCTTCGACCCGAATTTCTTCGGGACAGGAATAAGAAACACGAGCCTGATTCATTGTTTACAGTCCGAATATTTACGATTTGTTGGTCATCGAGAGTGACTTAATTTATTCATCGGCACTTTCGATTCCACAGACACCGGGATATTTCCATGAACCTCGTGAGTTTCTATCTCGTCGATCCCGCGGATGCGGTGTTCACCTATCGACTTTCATCTCGACTGCCTCCCAGGACACTAACTCACCTTGATGAACACTTCGTCGTGCCTCGGAATCCACGACCGCATCGAACGACACTAACATTAACCTTCCCGAGGGAAAATCTTCTTCGAACATCCGAGTCAGGCGTAGACACCAATTCCTTAACCATACACAGAGAAATGGTAATCGGGGTCTACAAATCACTCGATTTCGAACCAATTGGAAGGAACCAATTTCAAACTTGTCCCAGTTGCGAAAACCGGGACCGATCAATGACTAAACCCATTTAAAAAGCACTGCATAAAGAAAAATGGCAACGTTGAATCGGAGTCGCCAGACGAGGGGAAAAGTTACCCTCTCTCTGCCAGTACCGGATTAATCACGTGACGTTTTGAGAAGGGGAAAGTAAAGGGGGGGGGGGGGGCAGGGCTTACTCTGCGTTGAATTAATAGATTCTGTAATGTACAACACAAAATGAATTCTTCAAGATAAGATTTAATCTTTTAATCCCACTAATGAAAATATTCAAAGGACGCTAAACGAACAGAAATGGTAACGTTTAATGGAATCTGTCTCCAGTCCATAACCAGCTGGAATCCTGCAATTTTTCCCATCAGCCAAGGACTTAATTAGGAGCAGGCAGAAAATGTTCATCCGGTAAAATACATCCAGTAAAATGTTCATCTGCAAGCAATTAAATCACACGGCCACTTAAAATATTTCAAGGATGCCGGCCGAAGAAAAATGGTAATGAAGTTCTAGGGGATCCCTTTTCAATTTACAACGAAACCAAGCCCCGCGCGTAATCCTCTAAACGTTTCAAATTTATTCCGGCTGCAAAAACAAGTCCGCAATCATCTGGATTTGCATGTAAACTCGCGTCGCGCTAGAGAACCGTCCAATCGGTCGGATATTTTTGCTACATATTTCATGAGTATGGTTCCATCAATCTTCGAGGGCTCAAGAACGCCACACCGCCGATCGCCGCACGCACATAAATTCCGCCACCTAATGATCGCTTGGCAAAAGCGGGCAGAGCTTTTACGGCTGCCATGCAAATGCGCAAACCTCTCGGCCCGGAGTTTTAATAAAGACAAATAGCCTTCTCCCTTCGCGTCGATTTTAACGAACCTCTTACCCGGCGCAATAAACTTTTTCGCCCGTTTCGCGCTTTATTAAATCATTAAACGTGCCCTGACATTTTAACAAACGCCGGCCACGGTGCGTTTAGTCTAGCAGACTGTGGAGACACTTTATTATACTCCCGCGGTGCCGGTCATTCATCCGGCTCGCTTGAAAGCGATATAAACGCTGATGAATATTGAACAAAGTTAACATCGAGTTTGAGTTTAATCAAGGGGGTGAACCAACGTGCAAGTTTAAAATTATTGGGAAAATCAATTTTTCGTTAATACTTAGAAATATCTATATTTTAATATTTTTTTCATTATTTTTCCATTATATCTATTTTCCATAAAAAATTAAGAATAAGTGTTCAGAAAGTTGAATGCACCTTCTATTTCTGTTTGCTCGTTCGATTCTCTTCAGTGATCGTTTGATGGATTAGGAGGAACGTCTTTCACGTTCCTCGGACAGAGGACAGAGAAAGCAAAATGGCGTTTCCCAGACGTTGCCCAACATCAAGATAATAATTTTTCATTTTCCTGGCTCGACAAGTCGTCCGGTTTTTCCGGCGCGGTCTCCTTTGTCTCGTCGCGCTGGTTAATTTGCATTTAACGAACGGTGAAACCGATCGTTTCCCTGACGATCACGGAAACATCCCTCATACTACTGTTCGCCAGTGTCCCACGGCTGTTAATACGAGTCTTGTTGGATCGACTCGAATGAGATCGGGCTTGATCGATCGCTGTGCGCGATCTAGAAAGATCATACACTCGGAAGTGTAGACGAAAGCTGTGGTCGCCGAAGAAACGCAGCTAATGAACGCTCAATAAAATGACATATAAAACTCTTCACACAACATAGTATTATTAAAAACAATCTCCTTTTCATACTCGCACTGTCGGCTGAAGCAGATAATTTTTATTTTGCAGAAAAGACGCAGCCTAGAGATCGGAGAACGAGCGACTGGAAAAGGAGCAATGGCGGCTGCTACGGTTTCCGGCACGTTCAACTCTCGGCTAACGCGAATTTCCGGCGCGGAGCAGAGCGGAGGCGCGAAACTGCGCTAACTGTACGCGGCGTACCTTTCCACGAGGGTGTATCGTTGCATTCGTTGCACACAGGTGCAACGACGCGCTGGCAAGGCCATCGTCAAGGATACCGTAGCCACGAGGTAGTTAGAACTGGATACACCGGCGTGCCGGCCGCCCATTTTGCGATTTACTGCGGCTGTCGAAACGATCCTCGCTCCAATGTTGTTCTCTCTTCGGCAACACACAACACACGGGCCTCGCGTCGTGCTAGTTGGACGACATATCGGACCGATGCTATTTTCCGACGGCGGTATGTACTTATTTTGTTTTCCCCACCCTCTTGAAATATTAGGTCGTTCGGAAAGTCATTTCGTTTTCTCAACGGAAAATTAAAGCCAATTTCTTAACATTTAGAATAAGTTTTATTTTGTTCTATGATCTTTTGCGATTTTTCAGGCAATTTGAAGATCCCATGCTCGTAGAATTTCTGTTTTTTATTAGCAAAAGATTGAGTTATATGACTCTATAGGAATCTATTTGAAATGAAATTTGCATCACATAAAAAATAGTCATAACAAATGGAAGCAATGCCATCTCTACACGAAATTACCTTCCGAACGTCCTAACATAATAATGTTAATTCAAACGCTACCGAGAACTTCGATTAACACTAAAACTACCGAGCAGTGAAAGCGATTAAAATGTTTTAGCTAATAAAAATGACAAGGCTCTATTTATTTAGATTTCGTGCAATTTTTATCGGAAAATGTGCTTGGATAAAGAAATTTATCGAATCATTTTCCATGTAAGCAACGTCATAATTTCGATAATTATAAAATTAAAGATGTAAGACCGGTCCCACACATTTGACTGACAATGGTAGGTTTAGTGTCAAGGTTTTAAAAAATACTCCTCGAAACTCCTGATTTTTCCAAAAAAGAAGAAAAGCTCGCTCGCTCTTCTTTCACATTGTTTTTCAACCGGTCGGAGATATTTATTAGCGGGATCGCGCGAGCTGGTTTTATCGAGAACGGGCCGCGATTAGCGGATGATCTATTATCTCGATCCTCCCGAGTACGTTTGAACTTCAGGATCGCTCGTGAAAAATTGGGAAACTGGTTTTACTGAATGTTTAGAGGCTTGAGGAATTTCCTGGCGCATCCGATGCGACTGGCTGCATTTTCGGAATTGCATAAAATTGAATTGTTTAATAGTAATTGAATGGACGGTATATCTTCGCGTAACGACCAATAGCAATTGCGAGCTAGCTAGAACTATCCAAGACTGAATTTACTGTTCTATAATTTCCTCTAAAAATCGCAGTAATCCTCCTGCAGCTTTAATCGCAAAGTACGACGCGGTAAACTATACTTTTCCGTAATTAACACGTGTCCAATAATTCCTTATCTGAATCTCCGAGAGCAGTCCCCCGGTTTTCTAATTCGCGTTTATTCCTTAAGGAAGACCGCCGGTGGAACACGAATTGAAAATATTCTAAATAATCGAAATGATCGAGGCTCGCAGGATAAAATAGCGGGGTCCTTATTTGTACACTTAGCGCCGTCCGGATCGTTTTTATGGGGGCGAGAGCATGGTTAAACTCGTCGATGATCCCGGCAACGGGATACTTGAAAACACTTAATTTGCTTCTTGTTAAACGCGCCAGGACGACCGTGGAAAAATGGAGAACTGGTTTCGCTGAATACTTTGTGGTGCGGGCTGTATCCTTGAGCCAGGAATTTTGCTCCAAGGATCATTGAATTCGAAAGGATCCGACGCGTTCGAATTCGATAATCGTCACCGGTGGTATCCTTTAATCGATTCTATTTTACGGCGCTCGGTGCTCGCTCTTGAAACCGTTTTTTGCCGGGAACAGATATTTATTACCTGGCGCACGGTTTTTTATCGCGCCGGAAGCTTGATTAACTCCTGGATGATCTATCAACCGAATGCTCGGATCGATTTCATTTGCTTCTTGTCGAACACCGGCCCGGGGAAAAATGTGGAACTGGTTCTGCTGAATACTCGAGGAATTTTCCGCGTGCAGAGGATATTGAATTCGATAGGCTAGCGATGGGCTCGAGTCGCTTTCAAACGATTGTCTTTCATAATAATTGGAAACAATCTGGCATAATGAAATTCCTAACATAGAAAATTCAAAGGTTATTATTTTACATGAATATGTGAAATAATTAGTGAAGGATTCGAAAGATAGATTTTTTAATATTGAACTCGATAGGGTAGTGATGGGCTCGAGTCGCTCTCGAACAACTATCTTCTAGAACAATTGGAAGTTCCGAATAAATGTTAAAATTATTTCAACTGAAGAACCACTGGCACGAAGCATTCTCGAATGGGCGGGAGTGGAATTAAATGCAAAAGGAGATAAACAAAGGAGACGTGGTTCGCATAATCGCGGGGGCGGGCAACCTGTGTCTCATCGGATTCGCTAGATCGATAAAGCCGTTGTGCTCTACAGGCTCGATCAAAATCACCCTAACAAATTATTCTGAATGCTTTCATTTAAAAATTTCACCCATTCGTTTCTGTCATAAATCTGCGGTCTGGCTGTCCGACATTCTTAGGTTTCTGCACACCTTTAAATTCAGAACACTCCAATTTCGGCGAGACCTTTCGAAAGCCTCATACATAATCCGAGATCGTGCGATAAATTCCCAAGGATAGGAGACAATGCTTGTTGTTTTTTATGGCGAAGGTCGTTCCGCTTTTTCGGTGGACCCGCCGACGCGGCTAGTCCTTAAAATGACTACAGTGACTATCGAGTGGGTTGACACGCTGTGGGCAGCGAAGCAAGCGGCGGCCCACGCTCGATTTGTAAAAGTAAAAGTGTACGGCCGGTGTGCTGTGCAATTCTACGTATTCGAGGCAAGATTTTCCGTGTGTGGTCAGAATAGAGGCTGATTCAATCGATCCTTGAGCCTCGCGAGTAGTATTACAATGGCTGGGGTTAGGTCATCGGAAAGAACAAAGGAAAACTGCGGCGGGAAGTACTGATTAAGAAGTACCATTTTTAGGACCGTTCTCAGATTACTTTTTCGAGAATATATAAGACAATTAGGATTATTTTCGACTCATTTTTGTGATTATTTTTAGGACTATTTTATAGAAAGATTCCCAATTTTTATGGAATTTGTCGGACCATTATTTCTTGTGATAATTAAAACAGAACGGCGGAATTAACGTTGAACAACCGACTCGTAGGCGAAAAATACTAGCCCAATCATCTCGTTCAATGTTTTCGTAAGCCGATTCCGGTGTCCCGCCGATCGGCTGATATCATCGATGTCGATTTCAGCATTTCGCGAGCGTTAAACGGCTCATCCATATTCGCCAATCAACGTCGCGAAATCTCTGGCCGAGCCGAGGCGAAGTCGGTCAGACGTTCTTTCGAAATCGATAACTTTCCCTGGCTCATCCAAAACCGGTGGACCGGCCACGCACGTCCTCCAAACTTTCCACACCTTTACGCAATCGACCTCGCGAAATTTCGTGATCGGCGAACTTTCAAAAAATTTCTTCTGGGAATACACCCTCGGTAAAAAGTGTTCAGAGCATCAGCCAAATTTTTAAAAAATTTTCGGAACATTTCTTGGTATCCCTTTCTCGATTCTTGAAAATTTTACTGAAAAAATCTGTCTTCTTAAAAAAAAAATGGCGAGCAGGAGGGAGCGGTATTTCGCCGGCGAATTGTCTCACGGTGCACGGGCCATTAGCGAGAGAGAATGATTCGGTTCCACTCTCCATCCTCGACGATGCAGAGAGACTCGGTTAGGTTCGTTCGGTACGTGTTTCGCGTGGAAATACAAATGGCGGCGAGAGAGCCGGCCCACCGTGCTACAGAACCACACTGTAGCAAGATACGGGTGCCGTTAATGAGCAACGCAAGCGAGCCAGTTATTTCGCATGCATGTGCGAATGTCCGACTCGGCTTTGGCCGCGCGTCGAATCGGAGGTTTGCGAAACTCTGGAGAAGAGCATCCTACGGTCACTACGCTCGCGTGATCCGCTGCCATTTTGGCCATTACGAGGAATCGTTGCGAAACGAATCGACGATGCTCGGCCAGAACCAATCGGCGACTTCAATCGTTTAAATATCAATTTATATGAATTTCGAACAATTCTCACAGAACCGAGGTAATTTGGTTCGTAAAACGTTGTGGGTATTACATTCTAAAAATTTCGACAAAAATGCGATATTTTCCGTGGGCGCCATTTTAACCCCTTGCATTTTCTTTACAGTCACATGCGGTAATTAAAACGTCTTCATTCCCAAAAATGCCGTAGAAGAGAAAAGAAAATTCATATTTTTTGTATGGCTACGTTTATTTTAATTCTTAAATATTTCATCTAAGAAGAAAGGCATTCGTATTTGTTAGACTTTGTGTGTGTGTTAAAATCTTCATCACGAATGCGCTGTAATTTCCGATTATTTAAAAATGTCTTCCAGTGGCACGAACGAAGCAGATTCGCTTTTTTGGTACGTTTCGACGGAGTCTGTAACGGAAACGTTTTCTTTCCTATGATAAATGGCCCCGAAAGCCATTCTCGTTACGTCGATCGCTGCGAGACGAGAGATTTTCTTGCTGGCCGACAAAAAGGTACCATTTCCTCGGGAGAGGAACCTACAAATTGCCGGCAGTCACGCAAAAAACGAACGACAGATTAATGAAAGAGGCATGGACCGTTCTCGAGAAGTGCAGCTGCCCCGGAGTGCATAAGCGCTCGACCGCTGCGAAATGGTCATCGTCGAGTCTCCGTTACGTAACGGGCAACTGGATCGACTCGCGGAAATGGCTGCATGAGAACCGATTACGTAAGCGACCGAAATGTTGGCCCGGCTTTGCCGTATTTGGTCCGCGTTTCGACCGGTGCCATTATTAATTCCACCGCGTCCCGTTATCTCATACTTGCTCTATACAGCCGCTGTTCGCCAATTATCAGTATAATAAAAACTAAAAATCCTGGGAAGCAGAGGAGACACAGAAATTTCATTCTAAAAATAGTTCCAATAGATTGAAAATGGCACATCTTATCTTTTAAATGTTATTTTCACAAAAGCAAAGGTTTCCGACGTTTCACTGACATCTGACACGTCTGTTACGGCAACAATTGGGGAGCTCTTTATTTCATTCAACTATTAATAGCACTATTTAATTTAACGGTAATTATTTAGAAAGAGGCACTCCTCTCCGATTTTGATGAAATTTAAATATGTTATAGATTTCGATATTTTGAACAACTGTTTTTTGACGTATAGGGAGGACGCTTTTAGTTTTCAAGATATTCGCAAAAAACTATTGCTGATACTGTATTGCAGTTCCGGTGTCTGTTTACTTTTTTTTTTTGTAAACACGCTGTGGAGATGAGAGAGAAAAAAGGGTCTCAATCTGGTCATACGTATATAAGGTGAGTTTTTAATTTTGAAAGACTACTCTTGGATTTTCGTATGCGTGTTCGGGCCGGCCCTCTCCGCCCCCTCCACGACCTAACCACAACTCACTCTATTCGCAAAATCTTTGCATTGTAGCTGTCATCCAGAATTTGTTGATGGAAAAATTATGCGATTAGAATGAGTGCTAGAATACGGAAAATTCAATACAGTATTAGCAATAGTTTTTTGCGAATATCTCGAGAACTAAAACAGACGCCCTCATATGTGAAAAGGAAAAAGTTGTTCAAAATGTGTAGCGCTGCATATCTTTTCATCAAAATCGGAGAGGAGTGTCTCCTTCTAAATAATTACCAATTTAACTTTATTAAATCTTCATGAATTTCCGGAAATTCGTGTACAAAATATCTAGCGATCGGAGCGAAATGAAATCGAGTTAAATGATTTCGAGTCGAATGAACATCGTCGACTGCCGGACGAATAAGCAAACGGAAAGTTTATCTTGGCTGGAAGCAGGATCGTGAATTTTTCGCGTGAGAACGATGCACCCAGAAGTGAGATATCCCTAGCACGGGGGATGAGTCATCCCGCATTGTCCATTATAATGATTATGGACAGCTCTCGACGGTGGCCGATGCGATAGGTGATTCGAAAGGCCGCATCGCACGGCAACGACGAAAGTACCGACACGCCGCGAGGTTGTTTAATTTACGATTCGCATGAGCGTGTTCGTATATAAAGCTAGCCATCGTCCAGGATGTGTCCGGGCTGCCCACAGTTCTCTCCCTCGAGACGCCCACCACGATCTCGAGGGATCGTAGAGGTCAAAGACACTGTTGCTCACCTTCCTCAACCTTGTCCCGGGCCTAGTCGGGCCGCGCGGCGCAAGTTTCTTCCTTCCCGGGACAAATTGTTCCCATCGGCATACCAGCCCTTAAATTATGCAGACCCGACTTAACCGTCGCCATTTACTCTCGAGGGAGTCGGGACCTTTCACTTGACCATACAGTTCCTGTACCCCCCTATTCCACTGAGTTTCTTCTTTCTGACCCCAAGCAAGCGTAATTATTTTCGCCGTGTGTGTGCCATTTTGCTTCTTTCGACGCGGTGATGCTTTATTGATTCTAATCGCGTGCGCCATTTT
The DNA here is from genome assembly GCA_028455795.1 of Lasioglossum marginatum. NCBI lineage: Eukaryota > Metazoa > Arthropoda > Insecta > Hymenoptera > Halictidae > Lasioglossum > Lasioglossum marginatum. The sequence goes on from CM052262.1 coordinate 5,076,134, forward strand.
CAAGCGCGTTGTCCCTAGATGTACAGCGGGGGCACAAAGTATTCATACACCTTTCAAAAACGTGTAACTTTTTCAAGATTGGACCCAATCTTGAAGTTTGAGTTTTTTGAGATATTACAAGATTACATTTGATCGCTAATGTGTAAATAATTTTCTTTTTTTAATTCTTATTGTAATTGTTATATCATACTAGGGTTCTTTCTGAGATGTACCTTTACGTACATAAAATAATCAAAGTGTTCTGAAGAATTCAACCCTCATCCGTCCCTCGTGTCAATTTGATACAGTTTTCCCGAAATAAGTTATACTGTTCTTTGTAGGTTTCTATTTTTTTAATGCGAAACATATAACCGCAAAAACCTAAGATATAAATGTTAGCTCAATCAATTTGAATGAAAAGAAACCTCGAAAGGTAACTGTTCGACTTGTTATTTTATCGATTTTTTTTATCACTGTGTCAATTTGACACCCAGGTTCAGTTCGCGAAATGAGGAACGGACGAGGGTTAAAGAAATGATGTTTGTGCAATGACGGATCTTTTTAGCCCTCAAGTGGTACAATATTTACTCAGAGTATCATATGTGCTAGGATCTTTCTAAAATTCTGTGTACATTTCCCGAGATACATTCAAGTATATAAAATAATGGAAATGTCCTGAAGAATTTAAAGAAATGATGATTGCAATGATCGTGCAACACGGTAGAGAAAGTTGGCGTACAGAAATGTCGGGGCCACGAGAGACCCCGGTAGACCATTTGAGGGTTGAGGAAATACTTGTGATCGGGAAAAAAGAAAGAGAACGAAGAAAGAAATCGAGGAACTGCGGATCAATCGAACAATACAAAGTGTATGGGGTGTGCTCGTGATGCGGCCGTTGATTATCTGCAAATGGCAGGAACCAGCGAAGCGGTCCGTTAAGGACACGAGCACGCGTTTGCATGGCGGTCTGCATGTATCGCTGACATGAGGCGTAGCAGAGCCCAGGCTAGCAGAGTACAGAGCTCGTAAGAAGAAGGCCGTAAGTCCGGTCACATAACGGTCCAGTTATGGTATGGCGAGGAAGAGATCTCTCGCCTCGAACACACGATTCCCTCGTTACACACGGAGAGCCTATTCCATCCGCCACCAACACTATCTCCTCTACACCATCGTCGTTATTCCTCCTCTTTCATCTGTCTCATGTACGACTCATCTATCGCGTGTGCGTTCGCGCCTCTGATCCGTGGAATGGAATAAGAAAAATCAATCGATTCGAATGAAAAAGGAAGTGCAGCTCCCTCCGACTGCATTGCGATGCACACCCCTCTTAATGCGTGCAAGAAGAATGGACGAGACGAATACTTTGTTGAGCGTACAACGACTGTTCGTTAATTAATTGCAAGAATAGTCGTATCAAACTGCGATAGAAATGATAGTACTGTTAAGATATATAACTAGACTGCGGATCTTTATACATTTACGGCTTATGAAAATGTTCACAATAAGCTGGGATATCAAATTCGACAGAATTTTGTACAATTTTCATTTGTTTTGGATCTACAACGGCTGTTTCCACTAAAAATATGATTCCGTTTCATTCGATTTTCTTCAAATTTGTCGACAAAGATTGGAAAATGCATGAACATCCGCAGTCTATACATAACAAATGCAGTCCCTTTGAAAAATGTTTTCGTCCGACTAAAAAGAAATAGTTCGTCGAATTTGTGAGAACAATACTGAACAAAAGAAATCGTCTCATTGGACAGCATAATGAAAATGCTCCCGAATATTTCAGAGTCTCTGAGAACCTGGTAGACAATACCCGAGTCTCTGCGGCGGAAGAAAGTATCGTGCTTTCGGAGAGGAGACCTTGAACTTCATGTTTAATGGCTTAGAGGATCATTAACCAGAGTCTCTAGAGATTGTTGAACGCACTGTGCTACGAGTACTTGGAAGTCTTCGAGACTTTACAGCGAAGAGAAGTGCTTGGATTCAAAGGAACAGATTTTGAACTTGATTGTTAGTAACTTCATAAGATCTCAGTAATTCTCAAATATCTCGGTCTGCAAAAATTTGAAAAACAGCAAGAAATGGGAGCTAGTATTAGCAAGAGTAGAGTTTGGCCTTGACGTGTACCTTGAAACCCACCAGTATCGTCTCGCAGAAATTACCACCACAGATTTCTCATCCCAATTTATGTTAGGATCGCTTACCGGTCTATACTTTGAGATTTCATTCGGAGCAGACAAAGGCCGGCCCAATTATCCCCGATAAATCAGAATTAGCCCCCATCAAGCGGCATAATTCGCTAAAACTGCTATCGATATTATCATCCTGATCTATACCGGCGCTGTACCATGATCGTCCGTGTCTGGATCGCAGAATTTGCGCAATTATCGAGTCGGCTACCTAACAGGCTGGACAAAGCGTGCCGAAGACACGCCTACCAGCGGGGAAACATCGTAGAATCAATCTGGCAATTTCGTCTCATTAATCAAACTAATGGGTTATTATGCATGCCCGATTCGCTTATGGTTACCGCCGGGGCCTGCGTACTCCAAGGCAGTCTACGCGTGGTAGATTACAAGTTGCCAGGTTGTCACGACTCTCGCGCATGGTGGTGGGAAGACGAACACGTTATTTCTTTATTTTTTTTCCGATCGAACACCATAGGCACTTACCAGCTCGGTGGGCATGGTGTTGCAAGACCTCAGGGGCAGGTTGTAAGTTATAGGGGTGGGCTGGCTCCTGTACTCCTGCAGGCAGGAGCTGTTCTTCGACAGACCCCGTGGATACACCAACCCATGGAAATCCGTGTTGCCCTCGGTCGAGATGTGCACGATTATCGACTCGCTCGCGCACTCGATCTGCACTGTGCTCGCTATCGCTGCGGTTGCTGCAACAGACAAAACGAAAATACGTCAGCGATTTCTAGAAATTCATTGCACAACATTTGATTGAAATTAGTCACTAGGAAATTAATGGCTGCGCGACGCCGTTGAAATACTGGGTCTGAACGGACCCCGTAAGGAAAGAACTAACGTTCCATTTTTATTTTAACCATTTGCACTCGGTTGTCTCCTCTAAGGCATCACTAAAAATTGCTGTACCATTATTCAAAATATTGTTCACATTATTAAATGTATCGGTATCTAATCAATTACTAAACACTTAGGTATTGTATGAGGTATTATAGCAATTTCATATCCATAGAATTTCAAAAATCATAGGGAATGGAAATATTCTAGATCGGAAGAAATGTTTAATTTTCCAGTTAGAATGGCTCCGAGTGCAAAGGTTTAAGAAATGGTACCTTTGAGTTGAATAAAAAAATTATTTGCTGAATTTAGACAACATTCTAATGGCTACGTAATGCCATTGAAACACTGGGTCTAAATGGACCCGGGTCCCGCCATCCAAGTGGTAAGGGACAAACTAAGATTCCATTTTTATTTTTAGTTTAAGAAATGGTACTTTTGAGCTGGATAAATAAATTGTTTGCTGAATTTAGACATAACTCTTCTGTTATGTAGCTCGATCGAAGCAGATAAAAAAAAGGCATCTTCTTTCTATCAAAAAGAACCTAACAGAAGAATGCTAGAGGACTGACGTAATCTGAAAAAATCAATGATCCAATTCACAAAGAATCGCTAATAAGAATCGAAGCCACACCTCGTCCACTAACGAGGACACGCTCCTCGAGTACCGATGACTTATCAATTGAAACATTGAAGACGTCACGATGTACTCAGCTAACTGTAAACCGGCTGATGAAGTTCGCTCGTGATGAAGTCTCGAAATCGTTGCCGAGAGTGTGAATGACATAACGGTACCCTTTCGTCGATCAATTATAAGCAGTATCGCACTTTGATTCGCACGGTCGTGCGATACACCGTCCCATTAGGTTCATCGAGTTCTATCGGACTGCTGAAATTTATCGTTAATCATGCTGTCCACGCTTTCCACCGGTAGTTTCGGGGTCGGTGAACCGCCGCCATTTTCTCATCAGAAAGAAAGCAGCCCATTCTAAAAATCACGATAATGCTGAACCTCGTGTTAAAATAATCAAATCGAAAACATCGGGAACACTTTATTCTACAACTTTATTCAATTTCTCATTTTTTTTTCCTCTATACAATTCTGAATTTATTATACTGAGAGTATTAAAAGTTCGAACAAGTTGGAACTTCATTGCGTGGATATTTAAGCGTCACAATCAGAGGCACATTGTTATCCTATATTTTATTGAATTTCACATGGATTGTCAAAAAATGGCACCTCTCTGAATCGATTAATGTAATAAAAAATCGAAGGATTTCAACGAGTGCCTCGATGAAATAAAATTTTTTATTATGTTAATCAATTCAGGGAGGTGCCATTTGTTGACAATCCATATGAAATTCAATAAAATATAAGATAACAATGTGCCTCTGATCGTGACACTTAAATATCCACGCAATGAAGTTCCAACTTGTTGGAACTTTTAATACTCTCAGTATAATAAATTCAGAATTGTATAGAGGAAAAAATATGACAAATTGAATAAAGTGTTCTCGAAGGATTTCAACGATGAAATAAAATTCTGAAAAACTGCTCATCGGCTGCAGAACCGGATAAAAATCGATTGGGCGTTTTTCAACGATTCCGCAGCACGATTTAGAGTTCGTTCGCCCTGTTCAAGCCAAAGTCTCCGTAGAAAATCACGAAGATCGTTGAACGACGTTTTTGCGTGATCCCGCGTGGAAGTCGACGATGAACACGCACTATTACGTGGTCGTTCGTTCACGGTTCATTAAAACGTTCTGCCGAGCGATCGCCGATCGAAAAAACCGATCGAGCAAAACCAAAAACTCGAGATCGTTCTTGCTCACCCCCTCCCACTGGCGGTAACTGTTATTTTTTCTCTACCTACGGGATCGGTTGTGTGAAAAGGAGGAAACTGTACCGTTTTCGATACAGCGAGAGAAAAAACAACCGCAATTCGATTGTTCATTCGGTGACCTGCCACCAATTAGACGCTCGGGTGCGTTCACCCTAATAAAATCGCGTACCGGTACTTAATCCCCCTTCCCGATGCTAATTACGCTCGTCATTACCGCGACCGGTGCCAGACGTGTGGAAACTTTACTCCAAATAGGCTGTGGAACAATTTCCATTTCAAATAAGATCGAAATTGTACGCACCGTTCCCTTCAACATTTTTCTTTTCAAGGTGACGGGAAGGTAACTGTATTTCAAATTGGTTCATTGAAATTAAGTAATTATCCTCTTCGAATTGTTCTCGAAATTTTACTGATCTAGCAAACACATTATTTAAGAAATTATTTTAGATTCATGTCCATTAATGTGTGTTTAAAAGATTTTGTGCATTTATGACAAACATTAATAAAGCGAAATTTTTTAAATAAATCGAAATACCATGCACAATTATAATTATGATTGTTAAGAAAAGAAAATTTCTGATGTTTCTTATAAAACATAAAATTCGCAGTTTACGTGCCATCAAAGGGAGGAAATTTTTATTTGATCTTGAAAAGGAAAATTTGATGAGACTCGTTCATGGAGCCTCTGTGGAGCCCGAGATCTTCAGATACTAGTCTTCGTTGTAATTGTCGCAGCTCTCGCGATTACGAAATAACGTGAACGGTAATTGTTAGCCGAGCGGCCGCGAATTAAGACTGGTTCAGCTCGCGTGCAATTAATTCGCCTGCTTAACGCCGGGGCTCGTTTAGGTAGACGATCCCCGGCGAGCTCGACGAGCCAAATGACAATGATCATCGTCGCTTTAGCATTACCGTCGACGGGAGGACAGACAATGATGAGAGAGTCGTGAACTTGACTCCCCGTGGCGTCCTCGGTTTTCTCCCGGACCGAAGAAGAGCCTCGTTCGATCGATGACAGTACGAACATATGTCACTATTATTCGCTACTATTAATTTGTAGCGAATAATTTACTAGTAATTTGTCATTGGTTTTATACTGTCATTCATAGAATTAAAATTTACTCAATATGTAGTCCAATTTCAATTTTTAATTTGCTTCAAGTTCGAAATGAACAAAATTGCTGTACTTGTCAATATCTAGTCCAACTTCAATTTTTAATTCACTTCTAGTTCGAAATGAATAAAATTGCTGCGCAGCATTGAGATGTTAACGCACTAAAAAATGGAGCACTTCTTGATAAAATTGTCAGTATTTTAATTCAGTTGTAGGTTAAGGTGAGTTCCTTCGGAAACAGGAATTTGCATAAGAATGTAATGGCGTTATAATCAAAACAAGAAGGTGTAGCATCAGAGCATTAGCTACGGTGGAGATTTGAATGCTTGGAATTGTCGTCTGTCACGTTGGAGAGACTTCAATGCATGGTAATACACGACTGTCGCATTAGAGATTTCAATGCTGGGTGACACGGGACTGTTGCGTCGGAGATTTCAATGCGTGGCGTCGTAGCACTGTCGCATCGGACGGTGACTTCGACGCCTGCTAAATTAGCGTTCACGTATATTATAAACTAATCTTCTTCTTTTTTGTTTACAGCTCTCGACATCCTCTCAACATGATCCGTCACTGTGAGTAAAATATTCAATATTTTTCTGTGACCAAATTACTTTCATATACATTTGCGCATTCTTCTGCTGGTGTACACGCCCGACAAAAACATTTTAAACCTTAGCAGTCGAGGGGTGTCTCACGATATTCACAATATTGTTTACATTAATAATTATGTTGATATCTAATCAATTACTACATACACATTTGAGTATTGCATGGGTATTATATTAAGTTAAAATAGCCCTGCAAAGGGTTAATTTATCAAAAGAAAAAGTCTAGAGGAGGTCTCGTATGATTTCAAATTTAATGGCTAAAAAGACAAATAAATGATGCTCATAAAATGCTGAACGACTGAAACGACCACTCAAACAGCTTCATCTATTAACTAGAAATTAACTGTAAACAGATCCCCAAGCCAAAAAGGGTGAACAGTGACTAAGATCGAAATTAAAGCGCATCGATCAGCGATCGGAAACTGCGGATCAAAGGAGATCGGTCGGCAATTAGGCTCGCCGTGATTGGCACACCTTTGGCGACGTTTGAGGTGGACAACCCTTTCCCAGACACTATTCGCAAGCGATACGAAACGTTTCCCTGCAGAAGAATCATCGCCACGGAGAAGAGAGAGAAGCAATTAGCCGCACGCGAGTATCCATCGTGCCAGCGATTGGCTCACGATCGGTTCTTTCTCGGCGGAAGTATCGGCGTCAGAGCTCGAAATAAAAAGGGAAAAAAGGAGAAAAAACACCGTAGGGAACGGGAGGAGACTCGCGTCTTGCGGGGTCGTCGACCGGCGGTCATCTTCTTCTTCTTTCTTCCACTCTTCACGCTTCCATAGAGGCTCGTTTCGGGTTTTTCAACGGCGTACCCCCGTAGCGGATCCATGGACGAGGAACACGGGAAAAACGCTCTCGCGGACCTTCACCTCTTTCCTGGTACCGCGGTTCCAGCAAACGCCACTTTTATGGGGATCTGAGGAATCGCTGTTGGCTCCACTCGAGCAAAAACCATAGGATTCCATTTACCCGAACGACAACCAGATTTATTTCGACGATCCGTCACTGGGATGCGAATTTCATGCATCCTCGACTAAAATGAGTACGCGAGACGCGACAAAAAAATGCAACATTGCGATAAGGGTACTGGAAGAATTTTAATGAACCAGGAAGAATTTTAATGGAATTATGAACGATGAAGTACCAGATGATTGCAAAAATTCGTGTCCGATTTGAAAATGGTGATTAGAAAATATACGAGAAATCTAACAATTTTTGGGTTATAATTTAATTTTTTAATACAACCTTCTAGAAGAAAGAACAAAATGCTTTGTTCTCCCACTTTATAATTGCACGTTAATTCTTGTTATAACTGCATAAAATTTGCAGTCTAATAAATATGTCTCTACGAAGAAGAATCTTTCAATTTTGGAATTGGAAGTGTTTCTCACAGAAAGTGTTCAATAATGTATGACTCGTAAGAGGTTCGCAGAAATTTCGTTCATTTATGGCGAGATTCGCGGAAGATGGAGCACGTTAGGTGTCCGCTTCCTCGAATCGGCGTTCGCGAGGTTGTAGAACCAGGATTCGCGGAAAAAGGTTTCTTTTTCGCGCCAGCCACGTTTCCTTCTGCTGGTTGTCGGAGCGGCGATAGAGAAGGAAAGAGAAGTCTCGAACCGGAAACCGAGTGGCTCGCGTGTCGTTTGCAAATTGTGGCCTCGGGTACACGCCTTTGTTTCACCCCGTGCAAAACTCGATGACTCAGGTGTGTAGAGGAAGCGACACACAGTGCCTGGTGATCTCCTCGAGGAAGGAGAAAGGGAAATCGAACATGTCTGCGAAAAACGGTTTTTCGGATCGTTTCACTTGTAACAAGCTGTACACAGAGACACAGAGAGAGAGAGAGAGGCAGACACTGCGGTGCTCATGGAAGCGGACCCTAAGGTCAAGTACCCTTCGACTTCCGGCGTGACTTACGCCCGGCCGCACGTGGCTACGATTTAACCCGCGAATTCCGCTCTCAGGGAAGAGGATTCCTGGACGGGGAACGTGGAAACGTGGAAATGAACTCTTACTAGGTATTTATTCTCGATCCCTGGGGACTCCACTTCCCCGAAGCAAGTACAGTGCAGCCAAAAAGTATTCGAACACTGAATTTTTCGAGAAACTTTCGATATTTCAACTGGAATTTCTTTTTAAATTGTATCCTCGGTTTTTCACCTACAGGATCATGCACAAATATTCCCGAGAAAAAATTAAACACTTTACTGCCACAGAGGCTCCCAGCTTTAAAATCAGTCGAAATTTATTATTATACTATTTTTTCAACGAAATGACCATAGTTTAAGTATTGGCTTCAATATACTTCTGATAGGAGGTAGAGTACTGTAATGATGAAGAATGTCTGTAAGATTCGCAACGAAACGATATAATAAACGATGCAATAAAAGGCATTAATTGCGTCGAATATTCTTGTAATAAATGGGAATTAAAAATTGGCGTCACTTACATATGGTTGCGATTACGGTCACGAATGCTGTCAAGATCGGTGAAGGAACATTTGACCGAGCCGAGGATCGAAAATTAAAAGCTGCCGCACCGGGACGCACAGTTATGCAATAGCTCTGCGCGGCTTCCGTGCGTGAGATTTTAATGCACCGTGATGAACACGAGCCGCATAATACATCGGCGACGTAACCGATCTACGCCACGCGACTTCCTGTCACCATCACGAATCCATTCTATCGATTATATAGAAAACATTCCGTTCCTCTAATCTCATGCTATCCTTGAAAATGAACAGTGAATTAAATCTCATTCTATCGACGACGTTCTCCTTTGCTAGCTTTCATTAGTTCCTTACGCAATTCCTGGTATTGAGCGCTATGGATCATTATCACATAGCCATTATTTTTAATCGGAGTTTACATACTGTTGCACATGTTAAAATGAAAATCTTCATGCACTCCTGAAGCTTATAAAACGTTCCAGGCTTGTCGCTTTTAATTAACGATGCTTTCAGCATCAAATACTTAAATTCCCACTGGACTTCATTTTCGCAAAACATTTATAGTTACTTCGACTGATCGGTACTTCCAACATTAAACATTAAAATTATTCAAAAGCTTGACGAAAAATGAAAATCATACAAGATTCTAATAGACAGACATTCCTGCGATTCCTGCAAATAATTGGTATTTCCAACATTGGACGTTAAAATTATTCGGAGTTCTCCACTAACAATAAAAATCATACGAGATCCTGATAAACACATACCTACAATTTTTCCCTCGCATCATAGTTAATTTCAGCGTCCAGTAGTTCCATCGAGTTCCCTCAAGGATGAACAACAAAATAATTTCGCAGAGTTTCGAGGATTCGCGGATTTATTAAACTGTCAGTGGGTAAAGGCTGTATCATTCAGATTATGAACTGCGAATCCGTCGTGAAATGGCGACGATTCGCCATGCCGCGTTTCTTATCCGACAATAAAGCTGCGAATGCAGCTGCAAAAAAGAAAAAATCTCGAGTTTCGCGGTAGCCTGAGCGGAAAGGAATTCGCGCGGACTCATCGGGACTGGCGCAGGTGAATCGTTCTAAAGCTGGGAAGCTTAGTCACCGTTCCAGGATAGAACTCTTTAAGCAATTTTTCCCCGCTGCGCAATCTCTAATTCACCTCGCCAAGCCGGAGAGGCTGAACACCTGGCCCTGATTGCAGGCCATCTTCCAACTGGAAACGGGTTAACGAGCCCGAAATTCAGTAACGAGTCCGATTAGCATAATCGCCGGACCGCGTCTCGCCGCGGTCTCTCCGCGCCGTTGCGAAATTACCGCCGCCACGTTTTTTGATTGTTTCCATTCGTTTTCGGTGAGGAAACGCTCGGCGGGCGAGCATTTGCATATCGCCACTCGGTCACGCAAGTCCTTGAAGCATTTTCTCCCATTTTTATCGTTGTTGAAAGTGTGTCTCAAATTTTTAGTTGCTTCTGAAATCACTTTTTAGTGGATGCATCGGCGGTTCCTTGTCTTGCAATTTATTGAATGATTGGAAAAATTCATACTCGATTTTCTTGACTTGCATTTCTTACTGACTTAGCAATCTGACAGAATTGTTTTCTCAAATTTTTAGTTGCTTCTACAATCACTTTTTGGTGGACGTCTGAGCATTTCCTTGTTTTGCAATTTATCGAATGATTGGAAAAATTCATACTCGATTTTCTTGACTTTACTTTAGAATTTCTTACCGACTTATAGCAATCTGCCAGAGTTGTTGTCTCATAAATGTACGGAGTACATTATGGTAGATTTACGGAGTAAATCGACTGTCAAGGAATAAAGAAAAGCTATAAGGAAGTGCGACGCCAAATTAGCAGTGATTATAATTGATTTCGGTTCGATGGGTGGGCAAGGTCCCCGGAAACACGGTGGACAACGAGCTGCACGACCAGTCGAGCACAGGAATTCCGTTAGCCTCGGAAAAAACGTTTCCATTGACTTGCTCTGTACATTATAACTGTCATATTGCACGCGACCCGCGTCTGCATCCTGCGCGTCGTGGTCCCGCTAACAACCGGAAGCTCGTCGCAACGTTACTCGCCGATTAATACACGCTCTACGCTCGTTTAAATCAATGCAAAATCATATTCTCTCGATATCATCGTCTCCACTATCTGTTATTGTCAACCCCTTGCACTATAACATCGAATCAGTGACTCCCATTAATATTCGCACACTCCTAAGACTTTTTAAATATTCGACCGTACGACTCTTTCACTATTATTTTTTTCTTCAAGATACTTTTAAATATATAATATACAATCGAATACAATCAGGCGAATCTAAACCGGCAACGTTAATCTTCAGAGAACAGAAACGACGAATATATTTTTCCGCACAAAGCGGATGGGTATGCGTGTCGTTCCGGCCGAAGACGTTAAACAATGGTTTGATAATTCGCGTCGGCCACGCTGGAAATTACGAGCGTTCTCCGCGCAGTCTCGCCGGGACTCGGAACGTTTACCAGTCCCGATTGAATCGAATGCATTTTATAGCGTGCTCGATAATATTTACTGGTTCTCCGATGAATCGAGGGGAGATCGAAATTGTATGGCGCTAATTACGAGTGCGTGAACTCTTCGAGCAATTCATTTCAATGGTAAACAATTTCAAGAATAAAATGGCACTTTTGCCTGTTATAAATGCATCAAAATACACAATTTATTTCTGACGATATAGAGTGTGAAATTAAATAATATTTTATTGTAATATGAGATATTTTTCTCAAATTCGGAGAGTGTTTCTACCAAAAATTGAGGTGCTACTCGAATACTGCCACAGCACGAATACAATTACGATTAAATTAAAAACAATGCCAAGAAAATTGAAGCAACAGTAACACCTGCATTTCCCAGAGGGAATTTAATCAAATAAATGTAAAAGAGGAATGCAGAATTATTTATGCGATGTAGCAATTTTATTCCGAGGATTGTAGAATTGATCAATAGACTGTGATTGGAGTATCCTCGATGCACAAAGGGTTAACGAGTCTAACGAGTGTTACCTCGTGCTAGTTTAGGTTCTTCTAAATCGCGGAGGAGTTATCGATTTCCAATCTGGTAAGCACACGATGCTTACCGATTCAATTAGTTTGCCCTCCCCGGGTAAGCGTAACTAAGTCATCATTGTGTCCGATTAAATTGTTCACACTCGGCTGCTAATGAACGCGATAGGAACAGAAAACGGAGTGTTATATACGCTAACTCAGTTCCGCGGGTTTGCCGACATCCTCTTCCACTGCGCTAACCTGAACACGCGTATACATCCGAACCTTGAACATAACGATCAAACAGTATGATTCACCCTGTGATTTGTTATTATCTCCTCCGGATTGAATTTTCATGTTTGGTAATTACAATTAAGATACACCATCTCGAGTACGGTCTCCCCGAGTTATTCAGTGCACACCTGATAATATTATTCATTGTTCTTCTACCTGCTATTCAGGATATCCTTCGCGAATTAGACTCCTTTGCAATGGAGAAAATAGGTTTCGCATTCCCCCGTTCCCAGGATTCGCTGTTTGGAACATTCTTTGGGGGAACTAGAAACCTAGATTTAATGAACCATATTCCTGGTTGCACAGTGTAGAACCTTACAATGTTGCAAATTTCTATAAAATCCTTTAAAGGAAAAACAAAAACATTTGCCACAAATTAGTAGCGTCTAATGTCCCCGAATTTTTCAAAAAATGTCTATATTTGTGGTACTCCATTTTTTTCCTAGAATATTCCAAGTGTCCATAAAATCCTTCAAAGGAAAAGTAAAGACGTCAACTATAAATTAGTATTTAATCTCTCCGAATTTTTCAAAAAAAGATATATATATATCAAATTAACTATATTCGTGGTTCTCCAATATTTAAAATCTCCATCAAATGCTTTAGAAGATATCAGAAATTTATTCTTACAAATGTTTAAAAGTTTGAAAAATCATGCGTGCACTGTATTCTGGCGAGAGTATCTATTTTCTATGAATCACTGTTGGATTTTATAACGAGGATAAAGGATGCAGCGTAGATTGCAGTAGCTCTAGATTTTTTGTCGATCACGAGAATCGACAGCGCGGACGCGTGATCGAGATGACGCGTAGGATCCACGGGGCTGCGAGAGATAGGTGTCCGGATCGAGATTACCATTCCACTTGCATAAGACGAACGTGTCCTGCGTTAGGAACGAGAAGAACCAGTCTCCGCGGACATTGAAGCGACGGTGAACTCGTAAAGCACTCTGCACTACAAACCAGATGGAAAAAAACTAGATCGTCCATACCTCTGGGAGCCTCTTAGGTTAATCGATAGGAATGGTCACAGATTCAATGCAATGTCAAAATCCTGTCAATTCCGGCTCCTTATAATTGAAAGACGAAAAATGCATTCCTGATTCGGACAATTTCTATTTTGCATAAAAATCCGCTGTCTGTACATTTTCATAGAGAATTTGGAAGAAGTCTAAAATTATGATTTTGTAAATATTTAAAAGTATTTATATCCTCTAAATATATTTATACAAACAAGATTTGAGTCCCAAAGACTGTGATAGATGAACATTTATGACAAAAATTGGTGGATGTAATTTAAAAGAGTAAAAACATTAAGATGATTTAAGAACGCCCATATGTTATTCTCGGTTTATTAAAATTGTTGAAAATGGAAAGAAAGTTTCATATGGCTTCTGTGACAATTTTTATTTTGCATGAAGATCCGCAGGATACATAATCATCAACAATAGCAATTCTTAAAAAATTTTGCAAGCATAAAAATGTTTCTATTAAACTGTGCTATCACCCAGGTCTTTTCCTGGAGCTTCTGAGATGCCAGTAAAAATTCAGCATCGTCACCAGAGCAGCATGAAAGTTCCAGAGGTGAGCTCGGCTATTCTAATCTCGGAAGCAACAGGTAGAAGGCAAGGGCCAATGGCAGCGAGGTAAAACAATCCTCGGTCGTTCCATCCACAATCCACGGTTATTAAAGGACCCCCTCCGAACAAAATCGTTGGAATCTCGCGGAAGCGATTTCCACGGAGATTCCAACGAAATTGGTCGGATTGTGTTTCGCGATCGCAGGATTCGTAGAACGGTGTCTATGATTCGACCGATCCCAGCACAGGGAAACACCGATTTCCCAGGAACGATTCCGCTGGCGTGCCAGTGTAATCGTGCTGGCCTTGGAGAAAATTGGCAGATCCTCGATGCCCCAAGGATCGACGATCGCTCGATCCTTAAGCTCCCTGCACACTTCTCGGAAGCCTTACGACCCCAAAACGCCTCCCATCGAACAGGACCTTAATTCCAAACTGTATCAAACGCACTAACAAGGAATAATCCCGAATCCAGAATTTCCAAAAATTATTTTATTTATGCTCCAATTCACTTTAAGATGGTGAAAACGACCGATTGAACATGTTTTTTCTATTTGTATAAACAATTTATACGTGTTTGCCAGACGGTACTCGTTAAAAACAGCAATTTTTGCTTGGAAACTTTTTCCTTTAGTTGACTTTTTAAATAGCTTAATTGTTAAGGGTCGATTCCACCTCATTAAAACACTAAACCTACCACTGCCGGTCAAATGACCGGTTTCTAGTTTTCTTATTTCACAATTATTGAAATTATAATGATGCTCTCACTGGAGATGATTATACACATTTTTCTCACCAAGCACATATTATAATAAAAATCACAGAAAATTTTCAGAGCTCGATAGGTTTAGTGTTAAAGTGAATTCGAGCAGGAAGAATATTTTTGGATTTCCGGGTTCGAGATCATTCGGATTTTTCGGATTAAAAAGTGTTTTTACGAATAGAGCAGCGATCTGAACGAGAGTTTATCGGAGGGCGTATCGCGGAGTGGAAACGCGGCTTAACGATCGCAGGAAGGAACGACTGGTTGCACCAAGGTGCGGAATAGTAACGAAGATTACCGTAACTCTACCGTAAGAGGCTACCACCACGGTCATCGCGCTCAGAGCAGAGCCCGGACCGTTATGAATCGGCATTATTTTTGCGAGAGACGTCCGACGAAATCGCAACAGCTTTTATGGCATCTCGAAACGCTTTTCTCGTTTTAAATATTTAAATTCGCTTCTCCGGAACGACGTAGTTTGCGTGTAATTAACGGAGGGGACGGAGCGCGCACGCGAAAGGTGAACCGTTAACATTCGCGAGGATTTTAATGCTGCTGTACATACGCGTCCGCGATTCTTTTTGCCTAACTGGACCCGGTTCGGTCAGAAAACCGGCCAACGATCTCCACTGTCGACTCCGCTTCGAACAGCCGGAGGATTGTAAATACGTATCCATACGGTATACTAATTGATGGTTCTGTTAGCCGCGAATACTCTATGAACGATGATTGAGCGATTTGTAAAATGTTAGGAGATTTAACGTCGCCAGTTGCTCAACCGTTATGGCGATTATGTGGGGCTCGGTGGCTCTACCTGGTTGGTCTAATCTACGCTTACATGGATTTCATGGTAGCATACGGTTGCGAAATTAGATTATTTAAAAATTTTGATTAGATAGATAGACCTTTCTTCTGGGAGGCAGGGTTTATGTTCAGTTAGAGATCATTCAATTTACCTTGGATTTGTTTTGGCCTCAGCTACAACATTATGAAGTCAAAAATAATATATTGACTACGAAAAATGAATGCTGAAATAGAGTGTTAATTTTTTTAGAAATATTAAATAGGTTCGGCAAGGTTCACAAATGGAAATTAATAAGTTTTTCGATCGAAAATCATATTCACAAAATGTCCTTTTTAAATGCTTGTTCTAATTATACAATTTTTATGAAACTTCATTAATATCGACATTTTCGACATTGCTGAACATTTAGAAAGTAATGTAGACGCATTAAATACCGATATGACACAAGTCATTTTCTACAAAATGAAATGCTAGATCGGCTGCCTGGACCACTGTGCTCCAGGACAGTGATCCAGGACATCTGACCCTGTCTCAAAAAATACCCACAACCAGCACCGTTTAGAATCCTGAATCTAGCGATCAGCACACCATCAAACTCGGGAGATCTCAGCGAGGCGGATGCTCCTTCATCGGAGCGTGCAGCGAGGCAAGGCTGCAAGGGATATCGCAGCATGCTGCGGTGTCTGGGGAAGAGGATCGGCTGGTTTTCGAGACGCGGAGAGATAACGAGGGCCAGGGCCGTTGCTGATGGATCGATACGTCGGTGGATAGGTGGATAGGCATCGGTTGTGGAGGAGCACGCGAGCAATCGGTGGCTTTGTGCGTGCGGAGGAGGATCCTCGGCCGATAACCAGCCGGTTAGCTTGCTAGCCGCTTCGAAAGTGGGTCGGACGTTTTTCATCTTCGCCGGCCGTGGCCATTGTTGTTGCCAGTTGCGGCCAGTTGCGTATCGTTGTGGCAACAACTGCAGCCAGTTCCTTAATTAGGGGATGCGCTTATCTTCGCTCGCCGATTAGATCGGTTCTGATCGAGAGGATCCAGACGAAACACCCGACGGGAAACGCTGCCTCGCGCTTCCCTTCGGGGATCAACGAGTATTCGATCCGTTGAAGTTGCGATCTTACTTGCAATTTTTTTGTGAATTCCGGAAAAGATTTTCTTTCCCGTTTCCGAAATCAATCTCGTATCCATAAAATGAGAAAAATAATATAGAATGGAATAGTTCTAGGTCGGAAGAGATGTTTAATTTTCTAGTTAACACTGGAACACCTATAATAATGACAAAATTGAATTTATTTAGATTTCGTACCAGTTTTGTTTAAACATGTACTTCGATAGAGAAGTTCGCTAAAAAAATGTCTTAGAAAAACATATTTATAATTTGAAAGGGTTAAAAGTACAAATTATTAACGAAAGGAAAGAAAAGTCCGTGTCTCCATCCTGAAATGAATGCAACCAGTTCGCAGCCATAAAATCGTCGCAGCGAGTGACTCGCAAGAGCTGAAATCTGAACTCGATGGTCCCACGGTGAGATTTGAAAGAAAACGCGACGAGGAAAGGAGGCAGCACGCACACACAGTATTCGCACCATAACTCCGGCACGACCTCTGATCCCCCATACGGTATCGAGGGAAGATAGTCGTCCCCTCTCCTGCACGTGGTAATTTCCCGATAATCGTTTTCGATAGCGCGTTTAATGCGTCTCGATTCGGACTCGATAATAGCTAGGATAAGCCGTGCCTATGAAAACCGCTCTATATAAACCATCACTATATTATACTTAAGACATCCTATTGGGTCGTTCGTGTCCCGATCGTTCCTTTTCGACAGATTACAGCAATTTCAGCGGTCGATTAAGGCCGCATACGCTTTGACAACGACCATTTTACGTTAAAAAGTACCATTTCTCGTTCCGTTTCAATTGCAAACGGTAATTGCACGCGGTTTCCACGTATTCGACGCATGACCGCCGGTCATTTCTTAATTATAATAATCGATAGCATCGATCGAGGCCTTCCTCGACGTAATCTCCCATGGTTACCGGCCATTATCGAAACGTTACTCGATCCTCGGCTCAGAAAATCGTCCCCTATTTTTTCACAGTTTCGCGAATAAACCCTTCAGCACAAAAAGCATCGGGATCGAGAACCATGAATCCGCAGAATTCGATCTAACAATAATTTCGTTACGACCATCTAATTTGTAGCATCGTAATCCTAATTCCCTGATTATCGAGACCCGGATCATAAAATCCGCAGAATTTTCGTTATCAACTAGATGCGCTCGTAAAACTCTACTTTTTGCAGTTAAATCCTTCGGCACTGGATCCCCGTGTTCCTAACATCGGGAAACGCTACTCGCTCTTACTTAGATAAGTTCTTGTTTTACTGCCTGGATCCTCTCGCAAGCAAACTGCGATCCATTAAACGGTTCTCGTTCTTTTTTGCCCAGTGGGGTGATAAATTCCCGGTTTTAGTGCTCGCCTCTCCTATTCCCAGAGATCTGTGACGCTTCCGCAGATGTTTTATGACAAGATAAGACGAATGTCCGAAGTGTTCCAATCCTATTAACGTTCATGAACATTCGAAGAATCTTAACTATCTTCGGCAAACGCAGCACCGTTAGCTTCTACGAAAAGATTCGGTCGAAAACGGAAAGTGGTTATTTAATGTCCTACAGCTGTTAAAATTCGTGCAGCGGTTACATGTTAATCTTCCTGGTGGGAAAAAATTATTTTCTGACACTAGATGATGAATTTTCCAAATGAAAAAATTTCTGGTGGCGGCTAAAACAAAGAACAATGCAGCTCTCAGATGGACGATCATCGTTCCAAAGGATCAAGCCACGGAATAGCATATTCATCTTTCGCCGATAATTTCACGCGGTCAGACACGGCTCGCAAGGCGTCCAGCTAACAAGGAACTAAATCTCGCGGCGGAAACGAACGCTTCTCGTCTCGTTTTCCTGAAACGAGATACCCCGGTGGCACCCAGCGTCTTCCTGCTAACAAGCCCGCAGCACTCCTCGACGTTTGTCATCCGGCTGTTTCATTCTTCACCGTCGGCATTCCAATTTCCCGCTCGTAAAAGCCTCCTATCAGCTCGGCTTTAATTAACCGCGCATCACCGCTACTCCTCGCGATGAACCAAGGACTGCCTTCGATCCGGTGCGATCGTCCTCGATGACCTCGTCCGGCTTTTCGTGCGAAAATCCTTGGGTACCAATCAGTCCGCAATCTCTTTTTGCAGCAACCTCTAATCTGCGACTAATCAACGCGTTAATTGGACGATCGACGTTCACGGAGTTACGTCAGCAATATTAAAAATGACGAAAACAACTTCTTCTTGAAGTAGCCTCTATGCCCATGCTGGAGCAACATCAACAATTTATTAAATACTTTTTATTTGGAAAGGGAAACATCATACAACAAAAAGTTGTTCGGAGAAGATAGACTCTCCTTGATGTGTCCTCTATGTCCACGCTGGAGCAACACCAACCATTTAATGAATATTTTTAGTGGATGAAGGCAACAATAGACGACAGAAAGTTGTTCGAAGAAGATAGACTCTCCTTGAAGTGTCCCTTATGACCACGCTGGAGCAACATCAGGAATTTATTGAACATTTTTTATTCGGTGAAAGCAACAATAGACGACAGAAATTTGGTCGAGGAAGATAAACATTCTCTCACAAAGTAACGATTACAATGCTTCAAGTGACGTCATAAGACTCGAAGTTCCAAGTCACTGAAGAGAGGCAAGTAATCCTTCCGGTATTAAGAAGAATCTGATCAAGCTGAAACCCAAGCCATTTCACCTGGATTCCAAGGGGATCTAAATAATGATGAAGCCGATGATCGACACATGGAACAGCAGAGCGGATCTCACGTTGCACATCTAGCGGGGCAGGAGCCTTGACCACGATGCACCAAGAGAGAAGACAACGGATTCAGCGAGCAGAAAAACCGCAAGCGTAGGATCATCGTACGCCCAGGAATACCGTTCCTGGCCGACGCGACGGACGTATCCGAACACCGATAACGGGACAGCTCA
Organism: Lasioglossum marginatum; assembly: GCA_028455795.1. NCBI lineage: Eukaryota > Metazoa > Arthropoda > Insecta > Hymenoptera > Halictidae > Lasioglossum > Lasioglossum marginatum. The sequence goes on from CM052262.1 coordinate 5,095,694, forward strand.
TGTAGAATCCACGGACAATTCATCCGTGCCGGTTTGCGCGAACGTCGCTCGCGTAAGAATCAATTTGGCGAGGAGCCGTTAGACGCGCACACGTGCTCCATCCGCTTTGCTTTGCTTCACTTCACTGTGGTTCACTTAGCTTCGCTTCAGATTGCTTCCATCTACTCTTCGTTTTTCTTTGCGTTGCACCGCTTGATCTTGATATGCTTTGCATTCCTTCACTTTTTAATCAGATCCTAATGATTGTTCTAAGATCCTTGGATCAGATTGGCGATCAATATTCTCATCCTTCGACTTCAATTGAATCTCCCACGCCGAGGAAATTCGAATAATTATTCCAAGATCCTTCGAGCGGCTTCTATAGAGAGATCATCACAATCTTTCTCATCCGCCTCGATCTTTCGAAAACCTTCAATTCCGGAATAACAAAACCTTTTTGTCTTCGATTACCTTTTTTATTAAAGTTTTACTGGCATATGTGCGACATTTTTCTAATTAACACGAGACCGAACATTTCTTGATTTTCCGAATGCGTTTCTAGATTTCATTGCCAAGATTTTCACGTATGTCGGGACATCGTTTCCGCCTAGCCCAGACCGGATCCATCGACGATCCGCCAATGGCGCCGCACGATCTCCGCGGCATCTCTTATTCGTGCAGGGTCGCGGGCCATTATTTGTCGTGGTCGAACAAAGAGCTTCCCTGACGAGTGTAAAACCACGAGTATAAGTCACGAGTAAACCCGGTGGAAGACAATGAATCACTTAGGAAGTGATCTTCCGTGCGATCGGCCGCCGGTGATCGATGGCCCCGGCTCTCCCGGTGGGATCCGCGAGATCGTTACGATCCATTGCGCCCCTTCTACGGAAGCTTGCGTCCTCTTCAACCATAGTGGCAGGCCCTTGAATTCGCGTTGGTTCGCGCGAATAGCGAATCCCTGTCCTTCCTCGCGCGTCGCCGCGCCGGTGTCCTCGTTTTTTCCTCCGTATCTCTTCGTTGAAGACCAGCCTGTTTCGAAATCATCCGGCGTTCCTCTTTCACGGAAAAATCGATCCTGGATTGCACGCTCGTACTGGATAATCGTCGACCGACAGCACCAAGCAATATCTCTTCGCTGTGTAATGGCCGGTGTCGAGCACTGCACTTCTTGCGCTGCACATGCAGTTTCGATTCTCCTCGTTTGTGTCTCCACGCTGTGGAAATCGTTCTGCGGACTTAGCGATGCGAAGAGTTTAGGGACAGTTTTGCTCGTTTTTGATCGAGAAAATACAGTATTCTTAAGAGCATCTTCCTTTTGCGTTTCGTGCACAGGTGAGTCGGCCGAGCATCTCCTCACCTGGCACGTTAATTAGCCCGTCAGGTTGGTTCTGTGACGAGCCAGGAGACCGAGGAAGCGTTTCGAGAAAAATTCTGCTGCGTCCGCAACAGTACAGCAAAGCTAAGCAAAGCGAAATAAAGGAAAATCGAACCAGCCAATGCAAAGCACATCAAGACTAATTATTCGAATTCCCTTAGCGTGGGTGATTAAATTGAATGTTTAATCATTGGAATTATTCAGTTGAAGGATGAGAATATTGATCGCGCGAATCTTTGAATGTTTAATCATTGGAATATTCAGTTGAAGGATGAGAATATTGATCGCGCGAATCTTTGAATGTTTAATCATTGGAATATTCAGTTGAAGGATGAGAATATTGATCGCGCGAATCTGTTTCAAGGATCTCAGAACAATCATCTGGATTTGAGTCTATTTAACAAGATTGTGTTAGAAGATAACCAAACTTGGAGATCTCTGAAGATCCAAGGATCGTCTGGAAGATGTGTATCAAGTAAAACCGCATTGTGCGAAGGTTAATTGAAAGTTTAATTATTGAGAGATGAAGGAGAAGTGGAGGGACTGAAATATGTATGGCGTATATTGAAAATCTTCATTGTAAAACGTTTCATTGAAGATTTAATAATAGTAAAACGAAAACAAGCCTGAGAAAGTTGCAAGATAGAAATACTGATCACAAAGATTGTCGTAGAGGCATCCTAACGTCGTCATGAAAGTTTCCACTGAGAGCTGTAATTATCACTAAACAAAACAGAGGCTGAAGAACCTGTTGAAGAAGTGATATCGATCCCGAAGACTGTTGAAAGCAAATCTAATTACGGAAGCCTCTGCTAAAAAGTTTAATCACTGAGCAGTGAAAAAGAAGCTGAACAAGTAATATTGAAAACAGATTTTAAAGTGGTTCCGCAAGTTTTCGCTGAGAGGTGACGAAGCAAATAGCTGAAGAAGCAGCAGTTGATGAAATTCTAACCTCGAAGCTTACTGAAAGTAGAGGCTGTGGAAGAAGAAATTCTGACCTGGAGGGTCACAGAAACTTAATCCCAGAGCAATAATAAATTTTTCCACCGGCAGGTTCAATCACAAAAAGCTGAAGGACAAGCTGATGAGGCTGTGGAAGAAGAAATTCTGACCTGGAAGGTTACAGAAAGCTAATCTCGTAGCGATTACAAATTTTTCCAGTGGAAGGTTTAATCAGCAAAAAGTGAAGAAGAAGCTGAAGAAGCAACGGATGCAGCACTCGAGGCTGGCTGAAGCTATGAAGACTGCTTGGAGGGTCTTAGAATAGTTCCGGAAGTTTTCACAGAAAGCTTCGGATTGGCTAGCAGAAGTGGCATACTCGCGTAGTAGCATCATCTCGGCCGGGGAAGAGCAGTTATCTAGAGAATCCGATGAAGGCTTAAGTGGCACTCGTGCGCAGGCTTTTTGCTGCGTCGCTACTGGAGTAGTCTCTGTAGTCGAAGTAAAGAAGTTCGCTCAAGGGAATTCACCCTTGGAAAATATTCCGCTTTCAGTCGAAGGTAGCAAACAAGCTTCGCAAGGTCCCCCGATGACTCTTCAGCAGCCTGGTGTCCGGTAATTGCTACCTCTAGAGGTAATACGAGTGTGTGTCCCGAAGCGATGAACTTCGGGCCGAAGATACTGTGACTTCAATTTAACCAGGCAAAAATAAACCTGCCAGCTCTTCGATCATCCTGCAGCCAAGTAATAACTGGTAATTGCCGGTTTGCCGGAATGTACAGTTCGTTACAGTTTTAATGGCTCTATCGGCTATTAAGTTTGAGTGAATATGTCGTCTGTGTCACCGGAGATCGATGATAGTACACGCCTTCGGTCCCGAACGATCTATCCAGCGATTTTTCAAAAGATAGTTTACGCCATCCATTTCAGGATGTTCGTTAGGGCTAGAATATGGTCTCGGCCGTTTTCCAAGCAAAAATGCTTTCAGTGCTTTCCAGGATAATAGTTATTTATTACCAGACAGCGGATTTTATGCATTTATGACAAAAATGAGTAGGTGCAATTGAGAACTGTATAAACATTAGAAGAATTTAAACGTACTGTTATATTATTTTCAACTTATTAAACACATTAAGAAAGAAAATGAATTTCTGATTCACTCCAGTTTGGTTGCAATTCAGGTAGAACATTTTTATTTCACATAAAGATCCTTGAAAATGACCTTGAACAAAAATTTGCTATTTCGTCGAACGGTTGTAAAACGGGATATTGGAATTGATCGAGTTAAATCTAGGATTTAAGGATCGATGGATCGATCGCAGCGTGTTTGCGTCGAAGAGGGCGCATCAGTGGGGCAACCGTTATCTTCGGTGACCCCTTGAGGAATAGGTGAGAGAGCCCTGGGCCCGCGAAATATCCGTGTTTCTGTCCTAATGCTCGGGTAATAACGCCGGTAACTGTACGTCCCGCGGGACCATAATTATCTGGCTCGACCCACGGTCAGCTGGACCATAAATAGGAAACGGGAAGGGGGTTATAAATGATCCTGGCTAATGACGATCGCAGGATTATTAAGCGGTCAACGCTTCCTTCCTCGGCCGGCGTGTTCCGTTAGACGCGAATTTATTCGAGAGGATCTCGTGCAGGACGCGGCCACGGCTAATATCGGTTTTCTGGTCCGTGGCGAATAGGATCCTGCGTCCTTATCGCGCGACAGGATCGTCGATCCTATCCTTCCTATCCTGCTTCGAACACACGTACCATCGGGCGATTTATTGTTGCTTGTTCTAACAGTTTGCTGTCCCTCGAATATTACTGATCGCTCGTTCAAGTACGTATCAGTTTTCCCGTGTCTTCTCATATTTCTCAGAAGCGAAATAAACTGCACAATGATTCGAGATCAAAATGTAATTTATGTCGCACATTAATGAAATGAAACAGCGACGCGAAATTTTACATACACCGGAGAACCGAAAACGGCCTTGGCGTTTTACCTTCGACAAGCGATACAGGCGAATGAAAAGTGAATGTGTGCGGTCAGGCAAGGGGAAATCTTTCGCGTGTTCGCTAATCGAGTAAACGGACAGTTCCCAGGCTGGTAACAAAGAAATCATAAACGAAACGCGCGTTAGAAACTCACGAATTTACTATGAAAACAGCCTCACCGAGACTGAAGCAAATAATAACTAGCAGTTAATTCTGCGTTTGCACACCGACAATTTCCCCATTTCTATTTGCAAAATTATCCGCACATTCTCGTGATTAGGCTGCAGTTTGCAATGTGGCGACCTGGGAAAATATTTTTTAATTCTCTCGTAATACTTCTTCAATTTTTCGAATTCCCTTTTCGAATTCCTCTTTTGTAACCCTTTCTGGTTCCTTTTCAATTTCTTTACCACCCATAAAATTGCTCTTTAACTTTCATAATTGTTTGCATTATATTCTGCATTTTTAAAGAAATATTTTTTTAATTGCGTTTTAACATCTTTGATCGTTTAAACAAGAATTATGTTTTTTATGTATCATTTCCAACAAGTTCACAATCCTTCTTCTTTCAATTCATTCAGTAAATTCTCTCACCTGGCCCGAGTCAAAGCACCCAGAAAAGTGCAAGTTCCCAATTAGTCCCAATTATGAACAGAGAACGCTCAGTCTAATTACAACAGATCATCGAACCGAATTCGCCGGTAAACTAATTAAGAGGTGACTGCCGCCGAATGATTGTGCGAATCCTCGAGTCCTCTTCATTTTCTCAGGACTCTCTCTCTCTCTCTCTCTTTCTCTCGAAAGAGAAAGAGATATCCGGAGCCGGACTATGTCAAATGTTTACTATGAGTGCTGTGCCTACTCGCAGAACCTATAAACGCGACGAAGACAATGCTTCACGGTGAGAATAATGGCGAACGAACGCAAGAGAATGAAACTCTTTTCGCATGCGAGGCTGCGCGAACTCAGGAAAAAACCACTTTCTTTCGAGGCGCGGTTTCACTTCGAGAGCAAACACAGCTGAGCCGACGATCGTGATCAACAATGACGCGGACGAGCCTCATTTCGTACCGGGACCATCGCGAGATTGACTTTTCCGACAAACGATACCTCGAGCACGCGAGCCGCAGAAAAAGCGTCGTCAACGATGAAAATCCTGCCTAATTGCTGCCGCCATTAACCGGTTTATACTAACATACAGTATAGCATATGAAACACCATACAATATAACGTAATATACATAAACATAATATACATATACATAAACATTTAATATAACATAATATATAGTATACAATATGAAATACCATATAACATAATGTAATATACAGTTGGATCAGGTTCAACATACAGGGTGAGTCACCTAACGTTATCACCTCAAATATCTTTGTTGTTTTCAAAAGTACATTAAATGTCTTGAGGATAAAGTTGAAATTTTTGTTTTTATGTCATTCTTTTAGAGATATCAAGATCACCTTCATTGTTTTTAAATGAAACCACCCTATTTTAAACATCTACAATGGTAGTCCCTTTCATTACGAATCCAGTGATTATAATTACTCAAGGTCTGCGAAACGGATGAAATTTCTGTCGGACCAGTAAATAAATCGCAGCGTAATCGGCTAGAGGATGTTTGAAAACATTCCATAGCATTGAAGGACCTTAGCATGTTTACTATAAGTCTCGCTGGTGATAAACGTATTCTGCTTCCATATTTTAATTTTATATGTTTTTCTCTGTCCGTGACTTTGAATAATCTTGAGTAATCATAGTCACTGAATTCGTAGCGAAAGGGGCTATCATTGTAGATGTTTAAAAAAGGGTGGTTCCATTTTTGAAAAATGAAGATCACCTTGATATCTAAAAAAAGTTACATAAAAACAAAAATTTTTTGGTATCGTATGAGCCCTGTTTTACCATTCAACTTTGTCCTCAAGACATTTAATGTATCTTCGAAAACAGCAAAGATATTTGAGGTGATAACGTTAGGTGACTCACCCTGTATATGTATAACTATAACATCATATAAATTACTTCTTATAATTTTTCTATGATTTTTTAAGTGTTTCTAAATTCTCTATCTACAGTGGTCGGAATTAATATTCGGAGGCCCACATAAAAAATTTGTAAAATGCAACTTCAAGTATTTTTTCTACAATTCCGATCTATGGCAATTTTTGAAAAAATTTCTTTTCACATCCTGTATAGTAAAATAATTGCTCTAACTCCCCAAAAAAGTTCAAATCGTATAGTACAATATTGAAAAAGTTATCGTCTTGTTTAGAGCGTCCGAATATTAATTCCGGCCACTGTACCTCCTCCAGAAAAATGATAGTGAGTGAAAAAAGTGGAACACGTCCGGTAATCGTCAGGAGTAAATGACAGTTTAATAATCGCGATCTGCGCGATTTTCAGGGCGGAACACCGTTTAAATTTTCTGCGCTCGCCCAAGTGTTTGTTCCCGGTAAAAAGTAAAAGTTCAGCAAGCTCTCGGGACACTTTTGGTCGATCGATCGTTCCGGTATCGACTCGCTCTCCTCATTAATCGATCGACAGTCGACGTAACCCGTACAGAACCCTGACATATATCCGTTACATTCTATTCCCAGTCAAATGATTTACTTTCGACGACTCCCTGTTTCACTACGATTCAGAGATCTATGATCGACAGCGGTTTTTGTGGATCACGCGAGCCATTTTGCAGCTCGCAGTCGGACCGACCTGTCTGTTCATCGCTGGCCGTTTCTACTTATCTCGATCCGAGAGCACTATGCATATTTATGAACCCGTGCCATTTTATAACGCGCAAAGTGCAGCGAAACGAGGTCGACAGGTATTTCTTTGCTTCGGAAAAATTAGTTCACGAGCAATTTTTGTTCCAGTAAAGTGGAATCGGGATCTGTTAGTATCCCCAGGCTGGGTAATTAATTATTAAACTCTCGAATCAGCCGGATTTTATACTTTCATAAAGGGCAGATCAATCTCGAACTTATTGAGCTTACTAAATTAAATCTTACTCCGATGTCGATTTAAATCTTATTATACAAGACAGTTTAGTCTTCAAGCCTCCGTTGGATATTTGCGCAAACATTGAAAACCGAGACTCGAGCTTCGAAATGTTTCTTCATGGAAAAAAATATTTCTACATCGATTGCAACAAACAGGAGTTGATTAAAAACAGATTTTGTTAGAAATTGATTAATGATTATCGATATAATATTTAAATTATATAAATTCGAAGTAAATATCTCTCAAATTGGTCAACACCTCAAAAAAAATTGTGTTCTTTTAAGACATCAATTTCAGAAGCCGTAAATTTTTATACACATTCTTCAAAATCCTCTCCAGATATAGTAAAATTTTCACACACTCTCACTTCACTGTTCAGCTGTGAAAAATTTTGTCCCAAGGAATTAATAACACAATAAGTATGTGCATCGAAACCATGATCGTGTCCCGAAACGATTTAATGGTTTGCTGCGAATAATAATAATTACGGTGAATCAAGGTGATAATATCCCGACTCTGTAGATTCTTCTTGGTGTCTAAGAGATTCGATGTTATTATTCTCCATTTGGTTAGGAGATCCCCTGAAAACGAGTAGGTTGACGAATAGCTCCAGCCTCGTGAGAGTAGGATGTTAGTTCACGTAGCAGGAAATGGCCGTTTCGAAAGAGAGAACCTTTTGTAAAATCGCGTAACTCGACTGCGAGCGAAATGACTGCGGGGCGTCGCGACGGTAAAAGGTAAAAGGCTGAAAGTGTTCGACCGCTGGTTACTTTCGATTCGCATCGATGTCGAGAAGGAAATCGTGTGCTCGTCTCTCGTTTATAATCGTCATCTCGTTTCGTCCCGCTCTCGTCTCTCTTTCTGCCCTCTTTCTCTCCTCGCCTTTTCTTACTCTCTCTTTCTCTCTTGGCCATATGAGAATCTAGGTCGCACGGCCGCGTTCACCTTCCAGCAAAGCAATGTCTTCCAAGGAAGGTCGTCGCTCGTCTGGAAAGCCTCTCTTTCTTGACCATTCTTTTCCCTTTCTTTCGATCATCCTCGCGGCGTCGTTCCCTCTCGAATGAGTTCGATTAATCGCTCGATTGTCAAGGATACGCGCGTACTCCCTGGGACGTACACATCCAATCTGTCACCATAATATCCGGACACTTTTATTCATTTCATTTGTTAAATTATATTCTTAAGATTCGACCAAATGACTTGGTTTTACAACTTTTTCATCTGGGCCTGTATTGTAAACATAAAAATTCTATTTGGTAAAATTTTTAATTAAATTTAGAGTTTACGATCCATCTCTCCTTTCTGACGAATTGCAATGTTTCCAAAAAAATTTTTTACGTCAAAATTAAATTTAAATTAAATTTAAATCAAATATTTTAAATACTAAGTTTTAGATTTATATTTTTTTCCGCGATTCTGACCAATTGCAGTTTTCGAAAAAATTTTCAAGAGCTACTAAACTAATCCCAACTTCCCAAAGACATCGAAATCGGAAGGTCCAATCTGGAAAAAGTTGTCCCCGTAAAAGTGTTCGAATATTCCTGTGATCGACCGTACAGTGCGTCCATAACGTCGTCCCCGGTTTCGTTTCCACTAAAAAACGAATTGAACGAACTTAATTCAAGGGCGAACGGTTTTTAACCTATGCCACTGGAATTTATTTATAGGCCATAACGTCTACGCGTAAAATGCGGTTCTTCTGTGTTTTGCAGAGCAGTGGTTCGCTTGTTGGAGGATCTGCTGTTTTGTTGCTTGCACGATTGGTTATTATTAAACGCATTCCACGATAATCCCCGGAGACTCGTCGTTATTTATTTGACGGAACAAACGAGGTTCTTTAATTATAACTGGTCTTTCAGAACTTTCCATTTCGATGGAACAGGTTAATATCGCCGAGTTTTATGTAAAATGAAAAGATTCTACATCGATCGCAAGATACTTAATTTGTCAAAAATGTAGGTCAAAGTAGATTGAGATATCGGGTCTAATTAATCGTCGATTCTGTCGTCCCGCGAACGACACACCGGCTATTACCGCGACGAGTAATTAATTGACCGCCCGGATCAATCAGCCGACCGCTCCCTGTCGCGCTAATTAGTCGCGTTCATAAGGCCCGTTATTGTTCCTGGAATCATTGTCATCGCGGCGGAGCATTGTGCCATTAGAAAGCGCGCCGCGAGTTCCATGGAAAATCATCCGCGATCTTCTCTTCTTCTCTCTTTCTCTTTTTTCACTAGAAGATAATTTTTGGCGATGGGGAAAATTCAGTTGTCTCCGACAAGCCTCTAGACTTCAATTAATCAGCCTCGGCTAATTAATTGTCGCGGAATGTGTCGATAAATGGAACTTGGAAACAAGCTGACTTATTAAAAAATGTTCTGAATATGTACAGTATTTCTAGAAAAAAAATTCCAAAATTGTTGGAGAAAGAATAAAATTCTTAAGAGGTTCTTGTTTTTGTTGCAATCGATGCAGACAATTTTTATTTTGCATGAAAATTCAGTCTACAGATAAGCTATTGTACTACATGCTCTAATTTTCGATTTTAGTCCATTAATCGACGCAGTACGCGACCGACAATTAGAAAGCTGGAACAAACAAGTGCAATACTCACACGTCGCCGGCTGCAGAGGTATTTGGGCCGCGTGTACGCTGCTGTGCCTCGCTATTGTGATCTAGAACAAAAAAAATAATGGCTCGTTAGATCGGCTAGGAAGTATTTCGTCCCTAGATGTAGCTGGAATAACTTGGTGGCGCGCTCTTGATTCGCATAAATATTATTCATTGTGTCACAGTGACTCTGCTTCTATCCTGCGTGTCGTTGACTCGATTTTTTTTTTATGTAACCTCCTTGCATAACTCTTTCATCACCTGTTTCTTTCGTGCCGTTTAGGCTGAGGATTCATTAATTTTCTGATATAATTTGACACATTACTTCGAGCGATTCGAAAAAAACTGCTTGGATAATTAATTCGAGAAATGTGATGGTTGCAATTCTTTTAACCTGATTATGGAGTAATGTATCAAAATGCTGTGTAACTGTTTCATCATTGAATTGCTGATTTTATACAATCTGGATGTTCCAAAAACTTTTCTACAATTTATTTCTTAATAACATGAATTAATACATGAATATTTACATTTCTTTACATTTTATAGATATTCAGATAATAGAGGTAGGAATGAATATAAATATAGAATGAAAATATATATGCAACACAAACAGAAATAAATATAAATGGCAGAGATATTATCCGGCATTATTATTTCTGATTCGATCACATTCGCGCGAAGTATAATTACCTTCGCTTTCAATAACTTTCTCCACACCATTAAAGCCACTGAAAGTTCAAAGTGTCCGAAACGCACTTATGAAATTATTAAAAGTTCTAACGAAGTAAGAGTCGACTCTGCTGTATCGATCTATCGGTACTGGAATCGGCGATCGACGCACAGATTAAACCCGCGATCGTCATCGATCGAAAAGTCCTTGCGAAAATGTCAGGTAAACTTGATCCGCTCGACTCTCTCCCCTCGGTCTATGAATCATGCGATCCGAGATGCTCTAGCTTGCACATGATCGAGGCTCGCGGGATCGAGGCTTCGTTTCTCGTCGATTAGGCTTGATTATTAACCGGCGAATCCGTGGAAAAGGTGTCGATGGAATGCAATTTTAAGGACAATCGGTAACATCTTATCGCGTGGAACAAAACGCAAGGTGTTTCTCAGCAATTACACTTTATTGGTTTGGTCGAAGGCCGATGGAGTATAGGGAATCCGATTCTGCGTTGCTCGAATCAACTATTGTTTGTTGCGTACAGCGTGTGTATACTCGTCAGAAGGTCCCAGAAAATTATTAAATAATCAAGGAAAATCTAGAGGCCTATTTTATTTAACGGCAATTACAGCTGAGAAAATTACGATTTTATTAAAAACATAAAGTGTACATAAAGATCCAGGTTTTATTAACACTAAAAAAACTACCACTGCCGGTCAAATGTGACCGGTCTTACATTTTTAATTTTATGATTATTGAAATTATGACGTTGCTTGCATGGAAAATGATTCGATAAATTTCTTTATCCAAAGCACATATTGCAATAAAAATTGCACGAAATCTAAATAAATAGAATCTTTCAGTGCTCGGTAGTTCTAGTGTTAAAGAAATTATATCTCGGGAACGAATGATATTTTTAATTGTCCAGACGATTTAGTATAATTTAGTTCTATTCCCGTTCAAGAGCGAGACGTGTTAAACCTATTTTTAATTGCCCAGACGATCGGACGAAAAATAATGCTGAAATAGTCCATATTCGAACCCGATGATCTAGTATAATTTAGTTCTATTCCCGTTCAAGAGCGAAACGTGTTAAACCTATTTTTAATTGTTCGGACGACCGGAGAACAAGTCCTCGGAACGAGTACAAGCGTTCACCTCGCAGAAAAACCGCGAAACTAAGGGAACCAGTAATCTGTAGCTGCGCCGACTATTATCATATTATTCCCCGTCGATCATAATTATTATGATTAATCGTATAGACCCGGGAGCGGCCATTCCATTCTGTTTTAATAGGAAAGTCAGGCTCAATGTTCGTCGAACAACCGATCAGCTATTTTCGATGGTTACATCGGCTCCCGTCATCATCCACGATCAAATACATAATCTCTTACGATGATACGATCGCTCATGCGTGCATATTAAGAGCAGGCTGATCCTCGATTAACCATCATGCTGCGTAGACATTGAAAACTGCACTACTTCGGAGGAAGATCTCACGGGTTGATAATATTAATTCCTGTTACTATTTATTCATTTATTAACAATGTTCGATCGTTCCCGCTCTAGATCCGAAGAGGTTTATTCACTCTGTCGGAAAATGGTCATTGTATTTTTGATTAGATCAATACATTTTAATATTTTCTGAAATGTCGGAGACCTTCACCTATCTGAAAGATATATTTTTTGTTGCAGCTGCTAGAACGATTCGAATAAAGTATAATAGGCTGACCTTCAGTTGACCTTGAACCAAATCATCTTGATATCCCAGAAAATATAAGGCTAACAATAAAAGTACGAAATTGATGATATTTAAACCCTAATTGAAACTGTTCAATTTTGTTATGAACGCGTAAAACCACAGTTGGGCAAAAATGTTATCCGAATAAAAATTTCGAATCAAGTGGGTGTAAAAAAACCACTTGGAAAAAACCCACTTTATTTGAAATTTTTATTGGAATAAGATTTTTGCCCAACTCTGATCCGCAGCCTATTAATGAAAAAGATAAATTTTATTTGCATAAAGATCCGCAGTGTAGTTATTTCGAATGTAAAAAGGATCAAGAGAATCGTGTCTGACCGAGACCCTGGCAATCGCGAGTGAATTAATTTAAATCAGAGTCACCATGATTCGATCCGATCCGATGAATAATAGTAAACGAAGCGGCCGGATGATTAATTCCGCCGTTGAAACCCGAGAGCTCCCCGGTTTCCAGCCGCGGCAAGGTTGTAAATAAGACCTAAAGACGGCTGTTTGTATACAGCCGGCGACTGATTGGATAACGAAAAGGACGAACGTGTTTCCCAACCGAGTTAGCTCACTCCTAATTACCCTATCCGGTAAAACACGCCGTCTCCAGACTATTTAGCGATTAGCGAGCGGTTACATGCATCGGGTGATTGCGTCGTTGTCGCTGGTGATCGTTTATCGCGAACAATCGACGGCGAAAATACGCGTGACGCCAACGGGAAGAGGATTGTCAACTCATGCTTGGTCCTTGAAGAGGATTAACAAACATGGTTACATCCAATCATCAACCACCTCCGGCGGTTATTAGAATATGTAAAAACATATTTTTTTGCTGCACAACTTTTAACCTGGAAGAAGATTGTTAATTTATGACGGGTCCTTGGACAGAATTAATCATTTTTGCGAGGTTCGACGAATCAATTTTAACATTCCCAGTCTTAGATTATTTTTTTCTAATTTCTTTTGACATGACACACAATGTCAAATTGAAGCCATCGAAGTTGTTCACATTTCCTGGACTTTGTTTGCATGAAAATAAATTCAAATAATCCCGGAACATTAACATACCGAGCACTAAAAGCGATTAGAATGTTTCAGCTTACAAAAATGACAAAGCTCTATCTATTTAAATCCTGTGCAGTTTTTACTACAACATGTACTTTGACGAAGAAGTTTATCGAATCAATTTCCGTGCGTGCAACTTCATAATTGCAATAATTGTAAGATGAAAGATATGAAACTGGTCATTTTGACCGGCAGTGGTAGGTTCAGTATTGACAGCATTAATGAAGAAAGACAGAACGATAATTAATAAATAAATGTAACAAAGAACGAAAGGAAAAACAGAGAAGAATTTGAAGGTGTTAAGAAAATATTGTACAGTGGATGGAGGAACAAACGGCGATCGCAACGATCGCGTTAATCGCGGTCCTCGGAGGAAAGCACGCGGCTGGGTTAGGTATAATTAGAAATTTTTCCAGCATAATGACCAGCGGAACCAGTTCAGGGTTGCGTCGACGTGCCCCGGAGACATCAACGCAGTCGAGCTGCGCAAGAAAAACGAGGCAGACGTAACGCTTGCGTCTGATCGGCATCGGCAATTACACGCTCGCCTGACCGGTCGCGACGCGACGCGGCTCTCCTCTACACACGCTGCACCACTCGTTTCTGCCGATACCTAAATCGGCAGCGTTCGGAAAATAAAAGTGTGTCGAGGGAAGTAAAAGGTGTCTTGATTTGCCCTTGCCGGCGACCGACGCCATTACTCGACACCCGAGAACCCGCCAATCTGTCGGAACGCCTCGCATTATGCTCTTTTGCTCCCTTCCCGATCGTTCCATTGTCTCCACCTTCCGCGATTAACTCGCTTTTTGCTTCATTTCGTGGCGCTAATCTCAGGAACGAACTTCTTTCTTTTTCTTTCAAGGGAAGCGCTCTTCTCGGAACCTTCTGTTTCTCGAAATTTTTTCAAATGAGATTAGAGATCATTCGATTAAGACCGTTCGTGGAAGAACATTAGTGAAGTTGAGAATACTAATCCGGTGACAAAATTTTTTTACTTGTAATTGATTTTCATGAATCTCTTAGAGATATTCCCGTGACGTTTTTCTGGTTGAAACGACTCCAAACACGATATAATTCACGGTTTAACTTATTGGTAATTTTGTACTTTTAATGAGTCAAGGAGAACAGTTAAAGTTTCTGTTGTTTGTTTCTTGTTCTCGAAAAAAAGCGGACTCTTTTCACCTTTCCATCAGAGACACTGTTCTCATTCTGCTCCACCTTTCGATCAGTTTTAAGAGAAATCACACTTTCGTCGGGGAAAAATCCAGCGAGCGGTATTGATGCGTGATTGTATCTCGCGATCCATGTTCCGAGAACAGAATCGCTCGTGAAAGTGATAGATCTTCCATTTTAATTGTCTCGACGGTTGCCTGTCTAAAAAGAGAAAACCTTCAGAAAATTCTAATTTCTTGAAACATGGGTTTCAATATCTCAAGATCTAAATATAATAAAATTTTGAGAAGCTCACACTATACCGTTCGGTTATCAACAATTCGTGAGGTAACGTGTTTCTTCCAACTATAAATCACAACAAATAAAAAGATTTCACTACTCAACGAATAGATTTCGTCTATCAGCCTAATCTTCAGTTACCCGTTATCGTAATGGATTCCACAATAAGCCGAGACTCCCGACGAAGTTTATTAGATCATAAATTAAATGTCTTCTGTTATTAATAACACATAAAGCAGATATTGCTTAGCAATAGATCATAAGCGGAAAGCTATGCGCGATGTAGCAATAAATTTTAGAGGCATTAAGAGATACTTAAGACCGTCTTGGTGTCCAATTACTCAATTCTCGAAATTCATCCGACATCTAATGATCTCCGTTTCGGTAGAGAGCCGTCGACTCGAACTTCTTATTCCCGATTAATTGCGAGTATGTACGCAACTAAATAACCTTAACCAATTAACTGATTAAGAGATCGCGGTAAAAAGAGGGTGAAATGTAACGCGGTTCCCGATGGAAAGCGAGATTTCGCGATACATATATACGTTTCTTACGTGCGGCGTCCACGGCCGTATTAGAGAAATTGTCTAATAAACACCGACACGTCTGCGTTGCTAATGTTTGTGCACACTTATCGGTTGCACGCCGATGAAAGTGGTTTAACGAGTCAGCAGCCATTTCGTGGATACGCGTGGCATGCGTACTCGGTGAATGTTCTTTCGTACGTAAAATCTATCGGCAGATATTTCAGCATTTGTTTCGTCACCGCGCGATCCCAGCGAAATGACGGATTTTTAAAACCTATCTTTTAGTGATCTTACAGTTATTTTTATTTTATAGGTTAATTCGGCCTATTATGTTTTGTTAAAATCCTAAGCCCTAAGGACTCAAAAACCTAACGCCCCAAAATAACAAAGCCTCAAAGTCTCATCGTCTCAAAAATTCCGAAACCCCGAAGTTCCAATGACCCAAATTCCTAACGCCCCAAGGACCCAAAGTCCCAACGTCCCAAAATTCCAAAGCCCTAAAGTCTCAACGTGTCAAAATTCCCTACGCCCCAAGGTTGCAACGTGCCAAAACTTTGAAGCCCCAAAAGTCCTAACGCGCCAAAATTTCAAAGCCCCAAAGTCCCAACCGCTTAGAATCGTAATCCCCAGGGTTTTAAAGTCCCGGAGACCGAAAGTTTGTGCAATATTTTGTACAACGAGCATACATACATAATCTGTCTAAGTGTTGTGATCGTCAGTACCGCGAAAAGTGCAATCGACAGTCCGCAAAACGCGTAATTAGATGCAATTCGGTCGCGAGACCGCAAAGGGGGCGATCAACGTTGCAGCGATCGCGGCCGTGTGAAAAAGTGAACCATCGTCGCGATGATCCGGCGTCCTCGACGGATTCCATCGGATGATGAGAGGACTGCTCGGTGCCTTATATGGTTGGAGAATCATCGAGTTGTTGCGGTGAGCCACGCAGAAGCCTTGTTTTCATCGGCAACGCGCCGGCCGAACGTTTCCACTCACGTACGTCGTGTTCGATCCAATTATACATAATCGCGAAGACTCGCGGTGCAAAGTGCAGGTCCCGGTTTCGGAAAAATGCCTGGCCTATTGCCTGGCTTGGTCAGACATCCTCGAGGATCAAGCTGATCGATGGGCGGTCTGTGTGTAAACTGCTCACGGACCCACTTCGAGGGACCCGTTTATCTCGCACACGAGAATAAGACTTTGACGGGACGATCGAGAGGCAGGTGGATCGCTGGATCGAACGTGTCTCGGTTGTTGTTTGCTGTCGCTGATGTCTTACCAGCCGGATACACGGGTTTCTCCGACGTTAACGCTGTGAAGACTTGTACGCAGATTACAGGCCTGCTCCTTAGGTCTTATGGGAACCCTATGACTCCCCTCAGATTATGGTTGCTCAGATTTTCTGGAGAATCTTGATATTGTGTTTGCTGGTTAAGGAGGCATGTTTAACACCTAGGGAGTTAGGGAGTCTTTGTTGCGGGACCCTGGCGATAGGGGACTTTGGGGATTGGGGTTTTAGAATTTTGGAGCGTTGGAACCTTGGGGCGTTGAGACTTCGGAGCGTTGTGACTTCGGGGCTTTAGAATCTTGGCGTTGGGACTTTGGGACGTTAGGAATTTGGGGCGTTGGGACTTTGGTGTTTAGAATTTTGGAGCGTTGTGACTTTGGGGCTTTAGAATCTTGGACGTTGGGACTTTGGGGCTTTGGATTTTTGGGACGTTAGAATTTTGTGGCGTTGGGACATCGGAGCGTTGTGATCTTGGGGCTTTAGAATTTTTGAGCATTGCGACTTTGGGGTTTTAGAATTTTGGGGCGTTGAGACTTCGGAGCGTTGTGACTTCGGGGCTTTAGAATCTTGGCGTTGGGACTTTGGGGCTTTGGAATTTTGGGACGTTAGAATTTTGTGGCGTTGGGACATCGGCGCGTTGTGACCTTGGGGCTTTAGAATTTTTGAGCATTGCGACTTTGGGGTTTTAGAATTTTGGGGCGTTGGAACCCTGGGGCGTTGAGACTTCGGAGCGTTGTGACTTCGGGGCTTTAGAATCTTGGGCATTGGGACTTTGGGGCTTTGGAATTTTGGGACGTTAGAATTTTGGGGCGTTGGGACTTCGGAGCGTTGTGACTTTGGGGCTTTAGTATTTTGGGGCATTGCGACTTTGGGACTTTGAAATTTTGGGGCGTTGGGACTTTGGGGCGTTGAAACTTTGGGATTTTGCGATTTTGGAGTCTTAGGACTTTGGAGCTTTGGCACTTTGGAGCTTTGAGACACAGGGACTTTGGAACTGTACGACTCTGAATCTTCAGCTACGCCCAACAAGATCCTTGATCTACCGCGTCCCTAATCGCAGCGGCAACACGTTCCGTGGGATCTGGCACGATGTTTGGCCATTTATGGCAGAACATCGCTGTCCGCTGAAAATAAAAGGACAGTTCTCGCTGACCTCGCGACTGACTCAAACGCATTCTATCCGAAAGCGTGCAGAGCGCTGACGTCACCGGACTGTACACGGCACTGGCAGTAACTGGCAGCGATCGCTCAGAGAGCACAGAGTGACTAATGTGATTCCTCGAGTTATGGTAGCGTGGACCGGAGCGATGGGTGGCGTTCTCAAGGAGATCCCAACCTACGCTAGATCCGCATCGTTCCGACTACCCATTGATCCCCTCGATAACCACGATAGATTTTAATATACGAAAATGTCGGGTTTGCCGGCCGGACCGTGGCCATTACGTTGCCATATACGCTCTCATTATCTTTCTCGCATGCTTTCCGCCTACAGGAACTGTGTTCGCAACCCTTCGTCTTTACGGGTAATTATTATCATTCACCGGCTACAACAAAGCGAACAGAAATTATCGGAGCCGCTCTAAACGTGAGCTTTCAAGATTCACTGCAAGCACGGGCAGATTTGTACCTTTTTCTTTGTCTTCCAAGAACCCTTCATAGTTTCAGTGCGTTGTAAGGCTTATTATACTGCGCAGAGTTGGGTTTTAGTACTATCATTTTCAAATTTTGTCACACCTTCTCAATTTAATCACTCTCGACTCAGGAACACTCTATAATCTATGTTAAAGCTGTAATTTATAAATGCACAACTATTTAGGAAATTAGCGGAAGTTTATCGAGATGAATTACCAGAGAAGTAAGCGGGAATAACGAGATTGTATATATTAAACATAGCTAACAAAAACCATTTCTGTTTCAGATACTCTGGAACAAACAACTCCAAACATGACCTGAACTTTACATCGCGGAACGTCAAGAATGCAGCTCGGTGAGTCTTCCTAATTGCAATAACTTTCCCCGTTCTATTAATAATTCCCCGAATTGTCACGTTACATTACCTATCACCGTTCAAAGACTAGTTAATACTGGTTGAAGATGTACCTTAACGCACACGAAGCAAACATCAACGAAAATCGAGATTCATCGGGAATCATCGAGGTTACGTGGGTGTAGCGAATGATTATCAAGTCTCCGTGAAATTCCACGCCTACGATGTTTTCTTTGACGGACAGCATTCCTACGACGCCAAATTCGGCTTCTCTCATTAATACGATTCGTTTCGAAAGTTGTAAGACGGACGTCACATGTGAAGTCTGTTACGCGTGACGAGTCGATTCGACGAATCGGGGAAAGATCATTTACGCAATGCGAGTGTTAAACTTGGCCGCGGACTTTCTCTCCGGTTAAACAAACGCCATTTTCTATCGACCGATCGCACAATATATTCGATTGAGTCACCGCACTTCCGGTTTTCCTTCGTACTGCCTCGGGGTTTGCCAAAGTGGGTCAGCTTTTGGAATTTGGTGGGGCTTTGGGGTTTTCGGACTTTGGTACTCTAAGATTTTGGGGCGTTGGGACTTTGGGGCTTTGGAATTTTGGGGCGCATTGGGATTTTGGGACTTTGGAATTTGGTGGGGCTTTGGGGTTTTAGGATTTTGGTACTCTAAGATTTTGGGGCGTTGGGACTTTGGGGCTTTGGAATTTTGGGGCGCATTGGGATTTTGGGACTTGGAATTTGGAGCGTTGGGAATTTGGGGAGTTAGGAATTTGGGGCTTTGGGAATTTGGGGCGTTGGGAATTTGGGGCTTTGGGAATTTGGGGCGTTAGGAATTTAGGTTGTTGGGACTTCGGAGATTCGGAATTTTTGGGGCATTGGGCCTTTGGGGCTTTGAAATTTTGGGGCGTTCGGAATTTGGGGTTTTAGAATTTTGAGGCGTTGGGACTTGAGACTTTGGAATTTTGGGGGGCGTTGGGATTTTGGGGCTTCGGTATTTTGGGGCGTTGGGATTTTGGGGTTTCAGAATTTTGGGGCGTTAAGACTTTTGGAGCTTCGGAATTTTGGAGTGTTATAGTACTTTGGGACATTTGGATTTTGGGGCTTTGGGACTTTGAAACTTCGGAGTTTTGGGACATAGGAAATTTGGGGCTTTAGGACCTTCCAGCTTTGAAACTTTGGGGCTTAGGTGCACAGAATCCACTGGGTAACAGTCCCCCGCAAAGATGACTTTCAACAAGGAGAGTCGCCGATCGTTCACAGTACAATGCGCAGACCGAATTACAGAAGGATCGAATTAATGTTGTTCGTGTTCACGAGGAAAGTGATCTCAGTTTTCCACCGTCCGTGAACGTGTGAACTGCCAGGCGAACCACTCGCTTCCGGTATCGGGTCTGGTGCAGTGAAACGTCTGTGAAAACGGGCCCCAAGCCTCAAGATAGATCCCGTGCCGATATTTAAAAGTACGGCCGAGTAAAAGTGGGCGTGGCTGTTCCGAACGGATTGTCTTTCCTTCTCCACCAGCATACCCACACCTGTGTGCCCGTTTACGCGACTGTCTGTGTATCCATTTACGTGCCAGTGTACCCATTCACTTGTCTGCGTACGGTACGCTCGCGCAAATATTTACGTACGCTTCGAAATTTTCTGCTCGGCTCGAGGACGGCCGTTTTTTACGCTTCAACCTGGTCCTTCAGTTTACCCAAAAAATGCCAAATATTTGAGAAGATCGAGAATTTCACGTTGTCATGTTCGCGTATTTGCACACACTGGACATTTTTTTCTGAGAAAATATTGCCTCTCCGTACGTCTTTTATTGTCTTCTCTCGCGCCACGGTGTTTACTCGGATCGAATTTAATCTCTTTTTAGGTTCGGCTAATATTCCGTTCCGCTAATATTTGAGACCTCCTGTGAAGTTCTCTGCAGAGTATAGTGATTTAACGATTTTTTTATGTATACGAATATGTTCGAGGATCTAGGACGTTTGTTTTAATGTTGCTATGTAGGGGAAGTTGATTTTGGAACGGGACCTTTGTTGGTTGTTGAACAGCAGAGTTCGATGACTGTTTGCCGAAAAATGCTCCCAGAGGTGTAAACCGTCCTTCAAGAAATCTCGATGCTTTACATAACCATAATTATTAAAATATTTCGAAATCTGTGCGAAACACATCAAAGAAATTCGATAAAAAGTTGTAATGTTCTCTATGAACGCTATTGCAAAACCGTAAACAACTTGTCAGTGATGAAAGTGAAATCTAACGAAGGAGATATTTCTGTCAAATCTGCAATGTAGAGTAAATTTAAAAAAAAAGTTCCAGAAGAAACGCGTGCAAGGGTTCCCAACTTTCCCTGGAGACCCGAGCAGATTTCTGCGGAGAAAATTCGCGTTTGTCGCTCGCGGACTATATCGAATTCCACGTTTTTTCTGCCGTGTGTAACGACCGTTACGCGACAGAGCTGCGCTGGGAACGGGCCCTGTCGGAGCGAAGGTTACAAGAGAGATAATTCGGGGAAACGTTTCTCGTTTCTCTCATGGTAATCGCTGCGAAGCATCGTGTCGCGATAAAGAGAAAGAAAGAGAGAAAAACAACGGGATAAAGAAAGAGAGAAACAAAGGCGGCGTCCTCTTGACAAAGACCGGCGGATTCGAAGTCGTTAACCCATTCGGAAGGTTGCAATCCCGGGTGCTTGTGCAACACTTAATAATTGACAATTACGCTTAAACTTGGCGTTTACGCCAAGGAGCTGGTGGTTCCCTCAAGTGCGCATAATTAACTAAAACGAGAGTCGCTCTTCTTCTTCTTCTTCTTCTCTATCATACGCCGCTGCTCAATGATTCTAATTACACGATTTTTCCATATAAAGTTATTTCAATGATAAACGATGCAATATTTGTAGCTGTATCGATAAGAAAATTCACAAAAAATTAACATTTTCTTCATTGAATAGTGCAGTTATCCTTTTCGGACATTATCATAATTTACCATTCATCATTAATGTGACAATTGTTAACTTTTACAAGAATTACTAAAAAGGATAGACTCAAGTGCTGACTGAGAAAATTGTAGCTTTTAACAATCGCCATTGAATCAAAGATTTTAATTAAAATTGTAGTTAATATAATTTGTCATAGTTTAATTAGCTAGAAATAGTGGATCCAAGTTCTGACTCGAAAAATGGTGCCTCCAGATAATTTTTCCTATCCCAACAGCTAAAAGAGACTTGTTAAAAAAGAGGTACAGAAAAATTGTTCTTCGTCAATCTTCGAGTTGTATCAATAAGAAAATTCGCCAGAAATTACCATTTTCTTGATTGCAACTCAACTCCTCGCGCCGGCGCGGCGAGCTCTCCCATTATCGGCCACTCGGCCCGGCAATTAAAATCGCCGAGCAAGCCACCGTGAAAATAACTGAAGCATCAGTCTCAGAAATCGGAGCAATAGTTTCCGAGCAAGCGCCGAGTTGCCATTCACCTGGCGGCCGAAAAGTTGCGAAGGAAAAATTAATGTTGCGCGGGCTCTCGACACAATTTTCCCGACAGACGGTTCTGCGGGACGTTGTGCCAACAAAGGATTACATAATTCCCCGCATTCCTGGCGAACACACAACAAGAGCCGGTTGTGTCTCGTGTCGGCGCGATACGAGAGAGAAAGTATTGTGCACGCACTCTCGAGAGGGCCTGGATCGAAATCGAAATCGAGACCGGGATCGGTCGAAACCGATTGGAGCTGTTGCTCGGTCATCCGGTGATAATATTAAAGATGGCCTCCGGGGAATTTCATAACGCGTTGCACTCGTTGCACAATCCGTTACAGAAACTTTTTTTGCCTCGCGGGTTCTCATAATAATTGATAAGCCGAGTTCTAATTGGACTTTCCAGCGTCCCCTCCCCATTAACGGGACGGTTTGAATTAATTGCGCCCGTGAGCAATTAGGCTGAGTGTTCCCAACAATATTGGACAGTTCAAGTCGCTGGGAGATTTTGATTTTTTTCGTCGAGGATGTTATTTCGCGAGTAATTAGCGCTGATGATATGGTAATGAATTAGCCGGCCGTTTCGACGAATTTATCTTGTATCGGAATTAAAGCGGTGGAGCTTCGTTAGAGTTCGTCAAAACAGCCAGTAAATTAATTGCCACACGCGGGATCCATTAGTTACGTTTATCTTTTATCGGGTTCGAATTACAGAGGGAGCTTCATTAAACCCTCGTTTCCTTTTCTTTGCTTTGCTTTTCGTTTTGCGGGAGGCTAGACTGCGGGGAAGCTCGGATTTGCATGAACATTCGCGGCGCGATGGAAATGCAAACTGAACGGATACGTAATTATCTGTTTCTCTGTGCCGTGCTGAGGAGAAAGTGTCTCTCAGCGCATACGCGCGGAGCTAACGAGAAAACAGTCCGAGGAAAACTGAGCAGGGAGTTGATTGTACTCTGTTTATCTCGCCTAATCGTTCTCATCAAAAATCGGTGCAAAGTAAATTCCTTATCTGCAATCCAAAAATGTAATTCCCAGCTCGATTCATTCTCCCAGGCTTCTGCTGCATTCTTTACATCAAATTAAGCTTTGAAATTGAATACTTTGAGCCTCGAACATCAATTTATCTAGATTCATCAAAATCCTCGTTTACTACCCAACTATTACAATTATTCGAAGACTAGAAACAGCGAAACGAAACGTTTGATACAGGCTATTGTTGATCGTTGTTAATAATACGAATGTTTACTCACCAATAGAAACGCCAACATGGCCCTCCGCCAGTCCATGGCTAAAATAAAAGAGAAAGTCTGATTAATAATTGGGTCGAACTCCCATGAGTACGATCGATCGCGCAAACGACTATCGCGCGAGAACACTTGCTGCGAAAAATGGTTTCTTTTCTTAGTCCCTACTCCTTAGGATCACTTAAGAATCGTTCTCCATTCATCAGATGGTAACTAGAGTCTTAGAGCGTCGTCCGGGTTTTGTTCCTTAACATCTCCAGATGACGTTCAGACTATTCGAACATCTCTAATCGGTCAGTGACCGCTGTGAACCATCTCGCATTCTTTAACTGCGCTCTGGAGGTGTTCCCATTCATAAAATGGTAACCAGCGTCGTAAAATTTCTCAAACATTCCCATGAGGTAACACAGTCTTTTCGCGAAGCAGTTCTACTGACGTACTAATGACTTAATCAAAAGATCTGCGATCGGTCAGTGACCACCAAAAATATCTTCTATCGACTAGGTTGTTCTAGCGCGTCCTCCATAAAATGGTAATTAAACTTTGAATACCTTCTAAAAATCCACTATCTATGCATCAAAACACAGTCTAGTATCCTCGCTATAACGTCTCTAAGCGGTCAGTGACCACCGCAAACATTCTCCACCCACAATCTCATCCCTACACACATTCTCCATTCATAAAATGGCGACTAGCGTCCCAAGCCTCTGAGAAATCACAGTCCACGTACAAGAACACAGTCTATTGTCCTCAACACTCCCACTGAGCCTCCTGAAAACCTGACGAAACGTCTCTAATCGGTCAGTGACCATCGTAAACCGTCCTCTATCCAGCGTCTCCTCCCTGCACGTGTCCTCCATTCATAAAATGGTGCCCGCAGCGTCGAGCGCCTTGAAAAATCGCATTTCTCGGAGAAAGCGGATTCATAAGGTCACAGATCGACGTCCCGATCGATGTTAGGCGACATCCTCGATCTATAACGATCCAGGACTCGTTCCGGCGCGCGGACGACGGTGGTTTTCGAGCTGGTTAGTCTAAGATCCGTCCGGCTCGAGAAAGCGACGGCGACGCGGAGTTTCGCGAGCACAACGCAGCAACGTTCACTTTTTCGAGGAGCGTGAGAGACCGGTGCGAGGAACAATATCGACATAATGCACACTGGACCACCGTGGTTGACCCCCCGAACAGACGGCGGCCATTTTCGCACTGTTCACCACGCGTTCTTTTTTCACAGCGTGTCCGCACGATCGTGTCTCACGGTGTTTCACGTCGCAAATCGCGACCAAACGAATCGCGGGATTTACGTGGCTGGTCGATCGACATCCCGCGAGGTTCTGGCCACCTTCTTTCCACCTTTTCTCGCGGACGGGAGGAGGCAGGATCGTGCCGAAGAGATCGGCGCACCTGGGCGAAACCAGGGCCGTAACGATCGCCACCTTTCACCTGTCTGCCGCGCGAGGAAATGGATCGTTTGATGGTCTACCGACGAGACTGGAGTGTCTTTGTTAGGCCACGGCTCGTTGCGGAAATGTAGATCGTTCTATATTCTTTTAGTAATTTTTACGCGGGTGCCTCCGATGCCAATAAATGGGACCATGTGGCGTAATCGTGACTAAAATTGAATCAAGCATTTTTTGGGAGAGTAACGCTGAATAAATTACCAGAAATATATATAAAAACTTTCCAAAGAATGTATCAGTCTTACAATTCGACCGGGATACTTTTATCAATAAAATAATATTAAATCAATCCGGTTTAAAAGGTGGTTAGTGGATTGTCTTTGTTGGGCCACGTGCTCGTTGCGGAAGTGTAGAACGTTCTATATTTTTTTGAGTAATTTTTATGCGACTGCCGAGAGCCTCCGATGCCGATAAACGAGGAGCATGTGAATCACGTAATCGTGATTAAAATTGAATCAAGTATTTTTGGGAGAGTAACACTTTGAATAAATTACCAAAAATATACTTTCCAAAGAATGTATCAATCTTACAATTCAACCGAGATGCTTTTATCAGTGAAATACTATTAAATCAATCCGGTGTAAAAGGTGGAGTTGCAAAAAAAATAGCGACAAAAAATAATTAAGTGCGTCGACAATCCATATTCACGATTTCGTAACGCTGAATATATTTATAATGAAGGCCGATAAAATAACGAGGACGAACACGAATCGGAAAAGGTCAGTAAAGAAAAAGAATGGTGAAACTTTCCAATGGACCTGCCCGTATTATAATGAAAGTGCGTTATGATGTAAAAAAATTTTTGGGGCTAGCTGTGTCCAACAATCGGTTTCGAAATATGCGCATAGATGCCCGGACGCGACGTTACGTTAGAGCAACGCGTAGGTATCGGAAGAGTATGGTCGTCACGTAGCGTGCCCACGTCATGGCTTGTCGCGCGTTGAAGTCACCGGCGACTAGGACGGATATAGTCATCGATATTACATGTAAGTATGGTCGTGTGTACGTTCGCGCCGTTACGACATCTCGAAATAGATTAATACGTTTAACGCAGAAAAAGAATGCCTACTGTCAATCATGGCGCAGCTATTTCTGCTTTGCTGACACCGTACACGCTCTGTACACCGTCTGTAATAATCAGGCTACCATTGAACTTAGCTCGGGCACCCGGATACAATTCTTCGATCTAGATCTCGATCGTAAACGAATACTTTCGGATTTTCCAAACCAGTGGAACGATCAAATTGGAAATACGACTTTATACACACTTCCATTCCTTAATTCTTAATTAAGTAAGCAAGTTGCTTATTAGTAGAAAGCGGATTTTATGCATTTATAACAAAAATCAGTAGAAGTAATTCTGTTATATTGTTTTCGACCTATTCAATATATTAAGAAAGAAAATAAATTTCTATTTCACTTCCGTTGGTTACTAATCAGTCAACTGCGGATCTTCATGCAAAATAAAAGTCGCCTGCATCGATTGCGAGAAATAGAAACCAAATTGGATGTCAATTCTTTCCTTAAATTATTTTAAGAGAGGAGAAATCATATATTGACATCTTCAATTTTGAAAATTTTCCAACAATTTTGAATTTCATCTCCTCAACTTTCCTATAAATGCATCAGACAGAAAATTTTTATTTTGTAAATCTAGTATAGAATTCTTTCTGATTTCGGTGTAACATGAAAATTTTCAAAATAACTTGCGGAAGCTTAATCGTCGAAATATTATTATAACTAGACTGCGGATTTTTGTGCAAAATAAAAGTTGACTCAATGAGTTGCGTCGCTTTTCTGGCAGTTCAAAACTGATAAAGTCCAGGTTTGATAAAGGGGCTACCGTTCCATAACGATCGAGATCGATCCGCGGATCGCGTGGGCGGCTGGATCCTTGGCGGCCGCGTATTTGGTCTCGCGCCACCTACGGCGAGGATGAACAAACGGAGCCTTGTGCTCGTTTTCGCGCTTGAATCCATTGCATAACTATGTACGCGTTTCATTAAACCGTCTATTAAGCCCGCGTTGTCCATTCAGCCGGTTCTGGCCGGTCAACGGCGACGTTTTCCCGTGCATGTCTCTCTCGAGAAAGGAAACAGCCGCCGCACAGCTGTCGCACGGCCTTCCACCACACTCGTTCGTTTTCGGAACGTGTACACACGATTATGCGAACGTAGTCGAACGTTTTACGTGTGTGCTGTGCAACGCGTGACTCCCCCGCAGCCTTAAACCAGTAATTTCGCTCTCCGGAATCTAAATTTTCTGGAGAGAGCTAATCCAAGTCTACAGACTGTGGAAATTTCATGCAGTAATTTTGCATGCCGTAGCCTAAATCTTCTATAGAATATAAAGTGGAAGTCTTCAGGCTGCACAGTATAAATTTTGGAATAATAATCTGGCATGCTAAATTTTCTATATGTATACGGTATAAATTTCGAAGCAGTAATTTTACATTTTGGAGAGTCAAATAAGGATTAAGAAAGGAGAAATAGATTTTGAAGAATGCAGATCAGTTCGGTGAAACGGATTAAATGGCAGGGCGAATTGCAGAGCCGTACGTTGAGAAACGACTCGCTTTCGACGACCTTGGGAACCACGGGGAGAGAACCATTTGAAACGCGAGCGTGCGTAAGCGACTCGTGATGACGTAAGCCGCGAATTTTTCCAGGGATCATTATTTCCCGATCGAACTCCGCGTCGCGTTCTGCTCTCCAGGAACTCGTTCGCCAGGCGCCTTCGCGCCCTTGAACGTCCGCCAACGTGGTCGTCGTCGTTGTCGCAACCTCGAGCAAGAAAGTGTTGCGCCATCTTGGTGTCACCGTGATTGGAAGCGCAAACCCATAGAGATGTTTCGCAGCCGCTCGCTCACCTATCTTTTCCCTGATATCTCTGATAACATCTCCGATAACGTCCGCTCCGATCAATATTACCGGTCGTCGGAGTTAATCGGTCCCGGCTAATCGAGTGGAAGTATTGTCATTCTCCTTGAAACGCTATAGATCAACCCTAGTTTACCCTTTCGTACGTGGACCGTATTGAATTTACTTTTTCATCAAATTACTGCGATAGTTTCCCTCGAAACGTGCACGAATCTTGTTAAATAACACGAATATAACGCAATCATCTAATGTTTTATTATTAGAACTAGCAGGCCCTCGCCATCAATTGGCAGTAACATTATTTTGGACCCAAATCCTTTATCCACCGATTCAAGGCGTTCAGCAATTATTTATTATAAGGTGGAGTAAATGCGCAGAAAGTGATGGTTCATAATTAGTTTGTAATTTCTTAACACTAAACCTACCAAGCATTAAAAGTATCTGGTGAATATTGCCTTAGAGAAATGGCAACACTAAATTTATTGCGGTTGATTTTTATAATTTTTATAATTTCGATATAATTAAACCGGTCATTTGATCGTGATAGGTCTAGAGTGTCAGGCTACCTCCGACATCACAATTCGTGAGTGAAACAATTTTTTGACGACATTCTATACTAAAGGGAGTCTACTAAATCCGAATGACAAGTTTCCCGGTTTCGCTGGCGCGGAAAAGGGGAAAATGGTAACCGGATATTTACCTGTCTCGATCGACGTCCCAGCGTGCATGTGTCCAGAATAGATCCTGCTCGGTCCAGAGCGAAAACGACGAAAAATCCGCTCCAGCTTTTTCTTGTGGGCCCCGTTGCGAAACGTTCGATCGCGAGTCGAGCGTGAAGCGATTTAAAGAGTGAGAGAGAAAGAGAGAGGGGAGAGGGGGGTAAGAGAGAGAGAGAGAGGGACCACACCACGAGAAACGGGAATAAAACCCAGTCAAGAAGAACAACAATCTAGAGGGGATCACTGTTGACAGGCTCGCGGGTTCCTGGGCAGTTTGGTCTGGCACTCGTCCATCACCAGCACTTCCGGTAGCACGGGGGGCTGCGTCTTACGCGCGTCCTCGCGGGCCACGAAGTCCTCGCGCGCCTCGACATCCCCAAAATCTTGGATGATCGATCGATGACCTTCGGGTCTGACCACTGTGTACGCTTTCATACACCGCAATCCCGAGGATCGGTCATTCTGGAAACCGGTCCGTGTATCCTGGAGCTTGGCGGATCCACGCAAGCCTAAGCGAAGTCGAAGAAACCTAACGAACTGAAGCACCCGCCTTGAATCTCTGCTGTTGTCCAGCTGGAGAAGACTCTATCTAGCTTTGGTAGACCGTGTCAAGGTCCCAGGAGGGTCCTTCATGGTACAGAAACTGTCCCGAAAGTGTTCGAAGATGTTGGAGCTCACGGTTTGAGCAGAGGCTGTACGATGTTTCGATGATTCGTGAAGGGACTGGTTACTTCGAGCGGGTTTCCGTTAAAGTTTCAGGTGGAGGCGAGTTTCTATGTAGTTTCCCTTCGAATTTCGTTCACGTTTTCGCCACTGCACCACACACCTGCCGGTTCGTCGATCCGCAGAGAAGCAGCCGAGCATGAAGAGAGCCGCGGAAAAGAAAACCGTTGCGGTCGACGCGAGGCTCGAGACTGCACTGTGCTCCTCGTCCTGTGTTGTTACGCTCGTGGTACACGCAGGGTACCACGAGGCGGAGGAACAGGGAACCGGTGGGACGAGAGAAAGAGGGAGAGAGGAGAGAGAGACAGGTAGAAAAGGAGGGGGCAGCAGGTTGGACGCTGAAGAGAGACGGGGGATTTGTGGAAGGATACAGTAGCGATAAATGTGATCAAAATTCGGAGAAAGCTATCGGTTGGTTTCGGGGACCTTTTTCGGAGTTGGTGGATCATTTCTGGAGAAATATAGCCTAATATAGCCGAATATAATTGTTAGACGAATTTAATGAATGAGGGGGCAGCAGGACGCTGAAGAGAAATGAATTTGTGGAAGGGTGTAGACGTGATTGAGTGTGATAACAATTTGGAAAACGCTACTGGTTGGCTTCGAGCATCCTTGTCGGAGTTGAAGGATGAGTTTTTCTGGGATTAGGTGAACTTAGATCCCCGGTGATCAGGATAGTGGGATATGTGGGCTGAAGAGCAGTTTGCCAAATGTGGTTGAGAGGCGAGAGTGGAAATGGGATGTCCTTTTGAAGTTGCAGATTTTGTGATGGAAAGTTTTCAATTATTATTAGACTGCTGATTTAAATGTAAATGGATTAATAGAATTTAATGGTATCGTTAAATTTTTAGTTGTTTCCACTACCTTGCAATTAATACAGACAATTTTTATTTCGCGTTCGCCATCTATTGATTATGCGTATAGGGATCGATGGGAGAGTAGTTGAATTATGAGAAAATGGAAAAAAAGCAGCATTGACGAAGAAAGTGATAAAATTGCTTTGGAAGAACGAAGAAGTGAGAGAAAGAATTTTCGAGATAGCGAGGGTCCTGTTGAAATATATCTTCGTGAAGAATGTTTCCTATAATAAGGATATTTTTAGGTGTACGAAGAGACAGAGAGAGGATCCTTTTAAAATTATTTCCAAGAAGCAATTCGGTGATTAAAATTTTCAAATATGAGTATAAGATAGATAAAAGAATGTTTTATTGATAAAAGCGGGGGATCAAAATGATCAAGATAGAATTTTGTTCGCAAGGATAGCGAAAGGGTTTTTTATGGTATTGGATCCGTCCTAAGGACACTGGCAATTTTTCTCGGGGATAGGAACAAAGGATACAGCGGAAGGAAATGACAAAGACCAACATTAGTAGGAGTGAGAACGAGGATCTGCAATGATCTACGGAGTGATTGAACGATCGACCGGTAGAGCGCGACACTGAAAGGACTTTTATTTGCTCGGCGCTGGATCTGCGATAGCGATGGGCACTATTACTCCCATTGTGTCAATGAAAGAAAAATAGCAAACACATTTATATTAATAAAAGCAGTTTTTGATATCCGTTTAATTGCGGTAATAAAAGAAAGTAGTAAAAGATTTGAACTGTTGGAAGTAGATTTAGATAGAACAACTCTTCGTCTTTGAGTGAGAGTTTGCAAAATGCCGAATCTAATCAGAGTGAGAGTGAAAATTTGTGAGAATCGAGAAAGATAGGAATTTCGGAAACGTTCGACGTGACTCGAACCCATCACTAGCGACAGAAGTCTCGCGAAAAAGGGGTAGAAGGAATAAAGTGAGAGGAAGAAAATGGCCGCGGATTGTAAAAGGAAGAGGACAGACTGTATTTACGTCATCGCCCGGGTTAGATGCTGTGCCACGATCCTCTCGAGGGATGTAGACTTCTGTGATTCTTCTTGATTCCCTCCGAGTAAAATACTTTGTAACCGATCAGGCAAAAACCTGTTGCGCTCCGGACATTTTCTTTTTTCCGGTGAAAGAATTGGCCTCCGATACCTACACCATCGTGTACATAAAACGGACAACATTTCTGGAATACGACAGAAACATTCAGTCCATTCCAGCTCTCAGTCCTTTAATTTTTCAATTATAACGCTTTACGTATCAACGATGGTTTGGTGTTCCTTAAAAAATCGAAAATTGAGAATTGCGGGTATTCAATTTCTCAGAGTTGATATTTATAAGACTTTTAGTAAGTTGTTGAAAAAGTTACTAATTTATTAATCCGTAAAGAAAGGTCTAATCGTAAGTTCAACTTCTATGTGGGATCGTATAATATTAATCAATTTATTTCTTTTTGCCTCCGTTAAATACATTAAATGGTAAATGAAAAATTGCCTGATTTATCAATTTTTCTCTTGTGGGGGTGTAATTAATTTTTTCTTTTTTAAACAAGCGTCATCTATCGGTAAAGATGGATAGCAAGTACCACACGGATAGGTTGCCATCTGTAAAATGACTGATCTGCTTAACTCAAAGAGAACATCGGATAATGAAACCTGGCCGCTTTTTTAAATTAGAAATGCAAATAAAAATATGATTGTGCACAGTAGCGACTGTATGACATTTCACACAAAGCAGGCAAACAATGAATGACCTAAGAACTAAGAAAATCATAAAACTGTACTTCATTATGTGCATATGCTGTTCAAATGTTTTCGATTTATTTTTAACTTAATTTGCGACTAAGTTAATGGCAAGAAGAGCAAACGGAACACCTGGATTATTACAGAAAATTGTTTCAGATGTCCCTGAACACCAATAAAATAGGATCAATCCGAAAAGACAGATAGCAGCCTTACATACGGATGATAATGTATCGTTGCTGGCAGAGTGTAAAGTGTGCACCACACCACGTGCTATATAGGAGAAATAGCATAACACAACTGAAACATGGCCCGCGCCTGTCGTATTTCTACAAATTTTTATCCTTTGTTAAATAGCAAATATTTAAAATGTTCAGTAAATATATCGAGGTTTCGATCGAGAAAGAGCATCTCACGAGAACTCCAATCAAGTAACTATTATGTTTACACAGAATCAACTCTTTGACATCCTAACCTCAAGCACTACATTACTACTTGATTTCTATCATACTCTTTTCCGTCACCACATAATGCGACGTGAACGATAAAATATCATTCATCTAGCTTTGTTCTGTATGCTTTTTTCTTTCAATATCCCCTTAAACTTCTTTAGGCATCATTTCGTCCATTCTAACCTATATTTTTTCAAAATAGTTGCGCGGCTAACAAATATTATATATATACATATATATATGTATATATTTTGTATACATGATTAAAAAATACATTTATTACCACATTGATTCGTTAAGAAGTTATTGGTAAACATAATATATTAACACTAGGTTTGCAGGACGAATCAAAATGAAGGCTTCTAATATTTTTAATTTACGATTATTGAGATTGTAAAGATGCATCCATGAATTATTTAATAAATTTATTTCTTTTTATTATTTTTATGTAGTAATGTGAAACAATCGCTTTCAGTGCTCTGTAAACCTAGTGTTAAATTCTATCTGTTCCAGTCATTTATTACGCTGGTTCTGAATAGCGATTACTAATTGTCCTAGCTGTTTTGTTCGTATTTCACAACGCCAAACATATAAAAGGAGTAAAAACAGTAACGAGGATCGAAATGGAATAGTCTGTACAAATTGTATTTTGTAGATTTGGACGAGGAGTTATTACCTACCGACGAAAGAAACTTTCACAAAATGATTCAGCACAGACAAAACGAAGCGAAGAGGACCGTTATAGTGCAACTGAATAAATTTAATGACGCTGCCGAATGCACAGAGTTCTTAAAGTCGTTCGGAAAAATATCTTGTGTATATCATTATGTCACAAAAATGAGTCACGTATGTATATTTTGTTTGTAACTGTTCTTGTAAAATTACAAAGGAATTTTCACCATGATTGTACTCCAATTTCTTCTGTAGCCAAACATGTTATTAGTGCAATTCAAAATGAAGGACGATGTGGGAAAGTTAATGAATACAGTCAAGTATTTGGATACCGCTGCGTATATGAGTGTACCTACAACAATAATGCAATATCAAGCTGATGGTCTATATGGGGCATCGCCACTGTCAGGGGGCAAACACAACTTTCGAAAATATAGTCATCATTTTCCCACCTGGGTTATGATCAAATCGAATCTATTGTATTCAAAATCTGTAATGTATTACCGCTTCATGCATATTCACAACTTTAATGCAATTGTAAATGAACAATCGAATTTTATCTTTCAGATATCGGAACAAATGGTAGTGCTGTGTAAGACAGTCAAACTCTCGGACATCGATATAAGATTAAGATTCTTCACCGCTTATCAGCTGTGTCTCACCTTGGGTAAATTATTCCCAACCATTTCCATTTTACCATTTGGTTCATCCATATCCGGCTTTGGACAGCTAGGATGTGACCTGGACATAGTATGTACTGTTGCGAACCGTGTACCAATAGCTCAACAGGTAAGTGTGCATTCTGATTTCGTTTTACATTTCCACGTGACGCACGTTTTTATGAACTTTGTAAAAATTGTAAAAACTTCAGCACATGTATTTTCTTAGAGGACCCAAAGACAACTAATATATTGTTCGAAACCATTTTCTGCTATCGAAAGGGTTGAACAACAGGACTTCCTGAAACCGTTAGCCATGTTGCTGAGCAAATTTGTTCCTGGTGTAACTAATACGCAAAGTATTCTCAAAGCTCGGGTCCCCATTATTAAATTTTCCAATACTCTCACAAGCATGCAGTGCGACCTTAGTAGCAACAATCTGTAAGTATTATGTGCTCATCACGCTTTCGCGTATTTAATTCTCGCAAGTAATCTGTAATCTTCTTACTCGCGTTCTACAGGTCCGCTTTCTACATGTCCGAGGTTTTGTACAATTATGGTGTGATGGACTGGAGGGTTAAACCACTCGTGTTCACATTGCGCAAATGGGCATACTCTCAGGGTTTAACGAGCGACGTAGCTGGCCAAAAGATAACAAATTTCTCTCTGACTCTGTTGACAATGTTCTATCTGCAACGGATAAAGATTTTGCCTCCTATGGTTAAGATGCTTATATCATCGGGTCAGCTAGGTGAATAGACTATAGATGATTATAAAAATGTCCATTTGCACGCTTAATTTTATGACGACTGAAGTAAAAGAATTTCTATCGTTTGTCAAAATCCATAATCTACCGCCGGACAGAAATAGCTACACGATTGACTCTAAATGCTCTTCTCTCTTTTGTCTTTCAGATCGAAATGAATTGTGTGCAGTTCTTAAACCAATGGTCCGGACGTTTATAGACCATACATGTTCGGACAACAGCTCATTGGAAGATCTCCTGTTCGGTTTTTTCGAGTTCTATGCTACCTTCGACTTCAGCGTGTACGCCATATGCATCCGGGAGGGGAAGACCAAGAGAAAACCGGATCTCTCGCCCATTTACCTTGTGAATCCGTTGGATCCGGTATTGAACGTCAGCAGGAACGTCAGCGCCACAGAATTGAACATGTTCATTAATCACTGTATCAATGCGCTGGACGCGTACAACAAAAACAAAATCAGCAACATTTTAGATCTAATAGAGGTATCTAATGTTAAATCTAATCAGAATGAAATGGCAGCCGATCTATCGCACGATGCACAACTGCTAGAGTGTGAAATCGAGAAAGACGACGATGTGGATCAATCGAATAAATTAGAAGAGATAATAAAATAATAATTAATTAAACTGCTGTGTCATTCTAGATTAGTTCTCGTACCATCGAATTTTATACGACTCGCCTGGTCCTTCGTCGAGTATAATGATTTCCCGTGTTTCTTGATTCGAACGGTTCGCATAAATTTGCAGAATACGTGACGAAAAATAGGGGATGAAAAAGGTGACACCGACGTACTTGGTAACTTGTATATTTCTCTATTATCAGCGATTCGACAGTTCTCATACATGCTTAATCGTGTACATTTTCTATAATTGGTAACGTCCGCGCGATCCGTCCTCGGACCATGATCGTTCTATCGATCGTGTTCGGCTCTCGCGAGGATCGTCCGCGCATCCTGCTGGAAGCTCGATCGTGTTCGCGATCGTTCTGGCGGACGATGGATCCCCGCGCGAGTACGTTCGCGATTAGGCTATTGTTGCTCCTCGAGCGGGGGAGTGTCGTCGTTTAAATTCGTAATATGTACTGTGGCTGGCAGTGTTTAAGTTCGCTAACTACAACGTCCTCCTCCCAACGGGATAAATTCGTCGCGCGACGCTCGACGTCGGGTGTACACGTTTCTGTGCCTGTTTCTCATTTTTTCCAGTTTCATTTTCTTTTTCATCTTTTCTTAATTATTACAAAGTAGCCACATCGCCACGTATTCTGTGTATATAAACTCTAATTACAATGAATCAGTTCGATCGGTCAATTTCATCTTGAGCAGCTTCGGAGACCCGGTTCACAGCTATGGAACCGGCGATAAAATGTCCTCGATTTCAGGACCTGTTCCGCCCGGTTAGGCGATTATTAGGTGCAGGAAACATTCTGGAGGCTTGAGACTGTGTAAATAAGCTCGATCGTTCAAGCGCTTTCCGATTTCAGTACCCGGAGACTGCGGATTTTGTGCATTCTTACCGTAACCGAGCGAAATACGATCGAATAATGTGTTCACGCTTTACCCACCAGCGATTCGATAGTTTTTAAACATTTGTTACTAGTCGAATGCGGATTTTTATACGAAATAAACATTTTCCACGTGAACTGTGAGCAATGGAAGTTAGATTAAAATGTATTTCTTCTTTCAATCATTTTAATTGTACGTCGAAAATGATGCAACACTGTTTTTCAATTCTTCTACTGTCTTCATGCCATTAATCGTCGACAGAATCTAAAGGAATATCAATCGTCAATTCTAAGAGATTCTCGGTAGGTGAAGCGTCAACAATGCTGCGCGCACCGTAATTTCCTTTTGGATTTGTTCACCGAAGAAATAAATTGTTATCGAGTTTTAAATCTAGTTTGAGCATTATTACGATTTTTACGAGTCATTATTTTGCATGATCTTCTTGTCCAGACTCTGTCAACTACCCATTTCTGCATGAAACATCCGCAGTCTAGTGGTTGGAAGACTAAAGTGAAAGAAACGTTTCTTCCATCGCCGTAAACATTGACAAAGAGTATTTAAAACTGTAAAAATGATTGTCACTCAGATCATTGAATTATTCACTTGCAACTTTCAAAATCAGCTACCTATCGCCACTTCAAAATGAATTTTCTACGACACCAATAATTCAAGTTCAATGCCAGGAAAATGAAAAATTTTAATGGATTCTTCTGAACCACCCCATAATTCTGATTGTTACAATTGAAAACAGAAATTTAAAGCCACAGAATTTGTTCCAACACCTAACAATCGTGTCGCGCCTAACAAAAATAGAAAAGATGTGAAATTCCTGTATTTTGCGAGAGTCTTCAGCCCCCGAAGGATGAATTAACGAGAAGAGCCTAAGTCCAAGCTGATTTCGAGTCGAGTCTCCGTTTTGGAACGTCGCTGGAGGTGTTTCATCCACGACGAGTATACCGGACAACGCGTAATCGTTCTTCCTTCATCTTTTTCCTCTTCTTCATATCTCTTTTTTTTCAAAATTTTCTGTTTACGTATTACTCCACTATTGGCAGCAATACATCATGACCTTCGGCGCTTCGAAGTGCAATAAAAAAGCTATTCAATAAAAAATGGAGAAGCGTTCTACGCTGAAGGCTGGCGATGACCCTGAAACAACCCCTTGACCAGACACAAAACGGGTATAGAAAACTCGTCGAATTGGGGGATCGACGAGAACGAAACTCGAAAACCATTTTATATGGTACGGTCACTCGCGAAGGCGACGTTCTTTTGAGCTGGCCGCGGATGTTTATGCAAAAACGATCTTGGAAATTAGATTAACACTTTGCCAACCCTTATGCACTACTACATTAATTAACAATTTTGTTTCTGAACAAGTCGTCTCGAAAAACAAAACGATTTCTTGTTGGATTGTTATTTAGAAAAAAAAAAAATGATCAAGCTCTTCCGGTAGATAAAGCGTCAATTCTAAGATCCTAAGTAAAAATTCACTTTTCCCATCAGTGTCATTTTCAACCCCTATCTAAGCAACCTATATTCCTAAAATATTCCTTTAAGAATTTTTCACGTTTCACTGAAAACGTCGCGAGACCTACCTTTTGAGCAGTGTTCTTCAGAGTAGATATTTATATGTAAGAGATTTATGTAAATATTAAAGCTTCGAACTTGTTTATTCGGGTTGCTCACAAAAGGGTTGATTCGTATCGATAAAATCTTCACGCGATGCTCGAACGTTGCACGAGGGTTGCGGTTCAATTGGACTGTCCACAGAAATGTGTTTTTCCGACGACCATGTGCGCTATAAATGCATAAAATCCGCAGTCTGGTTTGAAGGGTGCACTTCCTCGAAGGTGCGGCGGTTTTTATTCTTGCACTTGTCTCTCTGTCTCTTTCTCTTTGTCATTCTCTTCCAGACGAATGATTCTTGACTCTCGTGATCGCGGTCGATTGGTTTTTTTTTTCTTTTTCAATGCATACAATATATTTATACACGTCACGCGAAATGCCCTTTGATCATCGTTCGTGTCCGTATATATCTCTAATAAAACGCTCAAAATGGTCGAAAAGAATCTCGTGGAACTCTTTCGCGTAACAATATTTCTCTACTAATTAACAATGTACTAATGGATCGAAAGGTATAGTCCTTCGATTATACTTTCCCGAATGTACGCTAGGTGTTTGGAGGGTTTTCGATTCCCTCCCAGATAGCCGGACACGCGACCGAGTCATCTTGTCGCATAAATCATCGTTGCCCGACAGCATCATCGATCTAACGTAAATACTGTGTTTTAGGTTCGCTGTTCTGGCCAATGAGATCATTAAAAGACTAACTTAAAGCGAACTTAGTTCTGTACAAACGGAAGTGAACGTACTCCTCTGTTCTGGTAACATCGATGATAGTACCATGGACGAGTGATTCCGTGAAATACTGAAGAAGCTTCCGGTGTCGCCTAACTTTACACCGAGTCCAGAACACAAGCAGCGATTGGTCTCAATTGTCACGTATTCGAGCCATTCATCATCTGGGCTGGACATTGCTAAAAAACCTTATTGAGCATCCGTGTTAGTTCTTCTCACGGTAAATAGAAAATTCAATCCGTTTTTATTAACAATTCTAAAGGGAGACACTCGGATCTAATCGTTTTATATGTTTGAGGTGTTTAAAGACATTCTCTGAACCTCAATTTAATTTTTCCCACAGTGAGAACGAACAGAACTGTTTCTCTTTGGCATGGAGATGATCAGACTTCAATTGAACTATCACCTAAACTGGACATTCTTGAAAAAGATCGTTGTACCTTGATACTAACTCTCTGTGTGGTAAGTATACAAGCTTCGATCCATTTTTATTAACGATTTTAAACATGCTTTCTGAGCCCTCGTTTTAATCTTGTTAGCAGTGAGAACACACGGAGCTGCTTCTCATTACAACAAAATTCCCAGACTTGAATCCTAAATGGGACGACCCTAAAGAAGCTCACCAACCCTACCGTTGAGGTAAGTTATAAAAATTGTCTGCATCAATTGCGAGACACGGTAGTCGTTTAGAAGCTGTTTTCCTTGTAGGAGTAACAAAATCCTTGCTGTCTAGCTATAAGCATCAATCCATTTTTGTCAACAATTCTAAAAAGAAAACACTCTGTTCATATTCTGGGCCAGACTAGTTCAAAGCAAACTATTCGGTTGTTGCGTGCGAAACGTACGATTTATAATAGTAACGTTAAAGAAACATCACAAATTGTTTCGATATTTCATAGAGGAGGTGCGAAAACAATTTTGTGTTAATAGGCTTCCGGTAAAGTGTTAAAATGTAAATTAATAAATTGGCTATAATACTTGATCAAAATGCTCCATAACAATTGCGTCCTAAAATCGGACGTTTCGTATGCAACAATCTAATGATCCTGGGTTACCTTTAAATCACCGACAATCATTTAAAGGTAACCCAATGATCGTTTACAATCAGGCGACCGTCGACGATGGTACCATCAAGGAGTCCAGAGAAGAGGACCGCCAGCCGAGACAGACAACCAAACCGGGGCCGTCCGACTATCTGGCCTGGACACCTCGGAAAGCTCCCCGAACCCGCACCCTGACTATCCCCGTGTCGGCTCGGCGCTTCAATTCGTCTTGCTCTTTCGGTGATGGCGGCGATGATGCATGTAGTGGTGGTACTCATGCGACCTAGTCTCCTGCACCGCCGCCACCAAGTTGCGCACGTCCTCCTCGTGTCCCTCGAAGCTATCCGATTTCTTGAGCTGGCCGAGGGATGCGGTTGCGCCCTCGCTGCTCCGTTTGTTCTTGAGCCGGGGGAACGTTTCCCAGGACCGCTGCTTCTGCACCAGAGGCGACGACTTCGATGTAGGCCCGATCAAAAGAACCAGTGTTTTCCTTGGTTCCTGCGCGGATTGACCTACCGTCCCATCGGCGATGCTCGACCGTCTGCTGCCGGATCCGGTGGTGCTCAGGCTGTCGCAACTCGCGCGACGACGCCTCCTCACCTCCGTCGACGCTTTTTCGTCCGCATAGAACAC
The DNA here is from genome assembly GCA_028455795.1 of Lasioglossum marginatum. Lineage (NCBI taxonomy): Eukaryota > Metazoa > Arthropoda > Insecta > Hymenoptera > Halictidae > Lasioglossum > Lasioglossum marginatum. Next base: position 5,135,525 of record CM052262.1, read on the forward strand.
GTCCTCCGAGTCACTAGCCGGGTACACTTTCGTGCCCTTCGCGGACGGGATCGGTTGGTCGTCCGGGACCGCGTGCACCTGCGCCTGGACACGTTTCTTCGCCTCGCCCATGCTCGACGCCTCCGAGATCCGCTGGTACTCCCCTTCTTCGCCTGCTGGAACAAGCAGCCCTTCAGCGTGCGTACAGGATGCACAGAAACCGATGGTCACCGGTTCTAGAGGTGAATCTAGAGTCCACCTCTGAATCGGTAGACATTGGGATAATACTTTAAACGATGAACACCATGTAGTTCGGAAAAAATAGTGGAATATCTCCGCCTCCCGTTTGTTGAAGTAATATCGTAGGTCCTCGTCTATTCAAATTGGGTTTGCTGTCCCGCTGTATAACACACAGTCCCACCTCAATTTCAATGAGACCGTGCGAGAAACGTGTGTGAAAATTGTTGGCAAAAGATGGTGGAACGCGGCCAAAGTGTACGGGCGAGCAAACATGCGATAAGTGCTCCTCAAATTCCTCCTCCGAGAGAGAAAGAGGGAGAGAGCTGTCTAACGGCATAAAGAAATATTTTTCTTGCTTTTGATAACGGAGAGCTCCGTCGTACCGAAGTTACCCTAACACGTTCGATTTCCGATAGAGTCCGTGGCGCCTCACACATTTTGATCTCCCGGGGACAATTAATTGTTCCGACGCGGAGAGTACACAGAATCACGTTCGACAGACAATCCAATCGGACCACGAGCACCGTTTCTAATTTACTCCCCCGCGCAAAGGTGTTTGTCTGATCGTTTTATGCCATTGAATGACGCCGAGCCGCGGAGACAATCGAGCGCTGGTTTTAATTGAATCCCGGCCCGCGCCCGCACGCGTTGTTTTAATTGCGATTCTAATGGCGTTCGATCAGGAGGACACTCGAACGGCCGGAGGCCCGTCGAACAAAGGTAACCGTCTCATTATACGCGCGAGGACTTACTCCACCGGTCCGTTAAATTTATTACACGAGCCACGAGCGGTTCAATCAACCTGTTTGTCAACTTAACCGCGGACAACGATCTCTCGCGTGCTCGCCGAAACGATTCGAGGCAATCGCAACTTTTTCTGTACTCCGGAAAAAAGCGTCGCAAATTTTCATCCGACGAATTACACTGTCCAACAAGTCGAGCTTTAAAAAGACTCAAGTATAACAGTAAAATTGCATTTCTTATGAGATCCAGATTATTCTATTTTGCATTGTATCAACCTGTGCCCCTGCATCAACTTTCCCCTACACGTTGGACAGTGTCGCTGAACAACAGAGAGAGAGAGAAAGAGAGAGAGCCAGACAAACACTTTGCACATGGTCCTGAATTGGGCACGAACGAAGTATAATAATTCTCGTGTGCGTTCATCAGGGTTTTATTTCCATTGAATTTATAATTGCTATCTACATAGTCCTGTGGTGGTAGTGTGTGTGTGTTTTTTTTTTTTCAGAAAGAGAGATGTATGTATAGAGCGAGGGGGAAGGGGGAGATAGAGAGAGTCGTCTCATCAGTTTCCGTCGGATCATCGGCAAATCCGTGGTCACCGTGTCCTAATTCGATCCAGGCCCACTACCATCGCGCTTAGTTAGTCGTGCAAGCGATCTTCACGGATTTGTTCTTACCAGTCGTGTGTGACTGTGGATGCTGGGAGTCCGCGTATCTATCCGGTTGGTCGAGGCCTTCCGCGGAATTGCCGCCGCTGCCGCCCTTCCGGGAACGGCACAGGGAGCGCATCTTGCTGGCCGAATGGCCAGGCGGTGTTTTCGGTTTCGAACCGTCCGGCGATTTCCTCGATCGTCGGCTCTGGCTTCGATCGCGGCCGTCCTCCCTTCCCGGCGACTTCTTCCGGTCCTCTTTACTCCTAGCCTTCTCAATCAGCTGGTTGAAGACTCCCCACTTCGACTCGGAAGGCTTTGCGGTCCCGTAGACCATGATGTTTTCGCTGGAGTCCAGCACAGCTCCGACACTGGACGGGGTGCAACAACGCGGCGGCATCTCCTTCGTTTCTGCAAAAAGCGATCAGACTTAGCACCCACTGACAGTCCTGAATCCACTTGTGCGTTAACAGTCCTATAGTGCAGTGGAGAAACAACAGAGGATGGGAACGATTAACCCTTTGCGCTAGCGATTTTCTTTACTTCTTTGTCGTTTAGAACGCCCTAGAAGAAAAGGAATATGTATACTGATTGTACCCCTAAGCAACAGAACTGTTTATTAGATTTTGATAACTCGATGTCATAGAGTCATAGAGCAAGGGATTAACGTTTTTATGTTTGTACGACTGTGGATTTTGTATATTTATGACAACAATGTGCAATTGAAAGACTAGGAAGATTAAAAGGAGAGTATGTGAATGTATTATTTTTAGATTATATTGAAATCATTATGTTGTTGTCGCGATCTGATGATTGTTTTGTATACCTTTCATATAGAGAGCATTGTCGGCACTGGTGACAGTGGACCGTGGCTGACGGATGTCCTTGACCGGTGCTTGGGTCTGAGGCTGCTGCGGCGGTTCCTGCATCTGCAGTCGCGACAGATGATCCAGGAGCACCTTTAGATCCTGATTGCATGCCGCGTCTGAGACCGCCATGCTGACTTCACCGGCTGTAACTCCCGTCGTGTAGGACTTTATGAATGGCTCCAGTTGCTGGGCTAAATTCTGCAACTGCTTCACCTGGTTCCTCAGGGACAGTATGTCGTTCATCTAAAACAGCATCGAAATAATCGATCAGGTCAAGGGTACACGAGGAGTTCGTCTCGAAATAGGGGAAACTAGCTGAATTTAGACCAGTGCCTACGTTGGGCCTAATCTACAATTCATGATCGACGAATACCATTAATAGCACTGTGCATATTTTTCTTCCCCAAGATATGCAGAGTAGAATGACCTTTGTAATTTGGGTCATTGCATTTTATTTGAAAAAAACCAAGGTTGAACTTTATATCATCTCTACGCCTATAAAAAAAGTTAGCGGCACCAAATTATAGGACTCTCAAGGGGCTATTCTGGTTTTTCATTTTCAACAAATCGATTTTTCTTTTTCTGCATTTTTGAAACTTATTATTATTTTAAACTAAAATCTAATTTTATCCGATGCATTCTGTTTCTTGTAGTACCTGAGAGTGGAAGATCTCCTTCTCCATATGAATCCTACACAACTGTTCGTCCCACAAGCCGTCGAACACGTTCCTGAGCTTCTCTAATTCCAACTGATGGTGCTCCAACTGTCTTTCCAGCAGCCGACAGTCCTTGACCACGTGCTCGTAGCGTAGGCCCAGGGGTGGAGCGTTGGCCCTCCTCAACAGAGACACGTCGTGATGAAGCTCCCCTAAACGCTCCTTCACCATCAGCAACTGCTGGTTCAATTCCTTGAGCCGAGTGTCGAATGTCCTACAGTGATTGGTGAATGGTTCACCATCCATTCCGCCTTTCGTTGGGATCCTCTGCGGAGCCTTGCTGCTCTGCTTCGAAATAAAACGCGTCGTATGATCTCTAATCGTTGATCCGATCATATATCGTCGATACTGGTCTGAGTAAATCGTCTGACTAAGAACACATCCTGCTAAGAATACTAGCGGGAAACGAAAGTTGTCGGTCTGGCGTACCGCCAGTTGCGCTACGTGAACGTACTGGATGTTCTGTGGCAGTGTTTCCAGAGTGGATTTAGCAATAATTAGCTCCAACGATCGGTACAGGTCTCTAGCTTCCGATTACAAAATTGGAACTTGTTAGCTACGAAAAGAGGTAGTTATCGAAGGAGTCCTCTTGGAGTACCGATAATACTCTGGTTTTTTTCGACAATGTCACAGCTACCAAATCCAGCTCCGAGCTAGGTCCTCCTTTCAGCCGAGAACACCCAGCACAACAGTTCTAATCTGGCTACGGACTACCACCATATACCAAGTACAAGCCACATCATATTATATCGAGAGTAAAATCCTGTCAACGAAAATACTTACACAGAAGTGTGCACGAGAAATGCAGTGAAAAAGAAACTTGTAATATGAACGTAAAGATGGAGAGAGTTCGTAAATCGAGAGAGCTGGCCAGGCCGAATGTGGTTAGCTACCTGAATCACCGGCGGCTCCGGTTGGATGATCCCGTGAGTCTGATCGTATAACGACTCTTTCGGGGGCTGTGCCTGGCCTACGAACGGCTGCATCACCCTGGCGAACTCGTTTCTGTAGTTGGTCTTCGGATAGGCGGTCATTAGCGGCGGCCTGGATGGATGACCGAGCTGAGCGACTCGGTTCAATCGTTCCAGCATGGGATGGGCCAGCTCGAGAAATTGGTATTTCGTCGCGCTGCTTGTGAACGCGGTGCACAGCATCAGGTGCATCCGTAATACAGGAAGAGCGCTACCTAGCGACAACAGCTGAGTCTGAACCATTCTGTCTTTTGTTTCGAACTGTCTTTGGAGCTCTGTTAACACGCTCCCATGAGTCTTGGTTATAGCCTCCTGCATGCCCTGGCAGAAAGAGTTCAACGCCTTCTTCTCGGACTCTAGATTGTGCTGCAATTCCTTCAACTGCAACATCAGAGCCCTCACTCCGTCCTCCACTCCAGCTTGCAGCTCCCTGATCGACTTCACCGTTCTCTCCATCTTCTTTGATGCTTGCTGGTAAGCATTCTCAATGTCCACGCAGTGTATCCTTGCTTCGGCTGGTGTGTCACGGAAACAGGTAGCGCAGAGCATGCACTTTGCGGTCTGGCAGAACATTATGTACTGTTCCCCATGGGTCGAGCAACGACGCTGGGTGTCCTTGGTGCACTTGCTCATGTGCACCACTTCGTGCGAGGAGAACATTTTTGCACGGTGCGTGTGCTCTCTGCAATGCGTGCAGAGGGCTTGTCCTGGAGAAGATTGTGCAGTTGTGTATTGTGGCACAGTGTCGATAGAATGTTATCGGTAGACTGTGGGTCTTTACGTAAATTCTAAATTTCATAATTTATTTTGGGAAAACCAGGATGAGAAACAAGTTCAATTTATCAACTAGAAAATTCCTTATGGTAATTGTTTCTTGTATTTTATAAGTGTGCACATACTATAAATGCGTAAAGATCCAGTCTAGTTATCTGGTATGAATTTCTGTCACGTACCACATGTTGTACAAAAAAACATGGTAGACTTGTCTCGCTTATCGCAGTTGGCACATGGTGGGTTCTTCGAGTTGGCCAACTCGACTAGCTGACGCATCAGCTGATCGGACGGTGGTAGTTGTGCTCCATCACTCAGCTGCGTTTGTTGCCTGTGCACAGTAACATTTTCTATATTTTAGTAAGCCAAAGCAAATGTAGACATTAGAAATTTTTAGACGCAGCGTACCCAAAAGGGAATGCAGGTTTCAAAAAGTTACTACAGTATGAGACGCAGTAGTTTTGTAGCGCAATCCTCAACATGCATGCGTCTCAAAATCAGTGGATCTCATAATCAAAGTCTCTCACAGAATTGGAATGACCATACTCAGGCTAACGTAAATATAAAATTCTAGATTCTGTGTTGGAAACTATGTGGAGGCCTTTCGACAACCAGATTGACCAGAGAACACGAAGCGAATAGCAAGACGAACAGAATACCTCAGACGGTGTGCGGTTTGCAAGAGTATTTCCAAACTGATATTCCTGCGTACGACAATGTATTAACAAGGTGATGCTTCGCAGTGTGTACACATTGATAATGTGACTTGCATATGTTTGCCAAACTTAACCAGGGATCGTCGCCCACCCTGAGGGTGTCATGCAATACCAGTTGTAATCTACCTGCAGATAGAACAGGTGACCTTTCCATCGATGCAACGGATGCAGCGAGCACAGAACGTGTGAAAGCAGGACAGCAGACAGGGCTCGTTGTAATAATCGTGGCAGACAGTGCAGATCAGAGGGTTCCTGGGTCCGCCACCGGGTATACCTGTCGTACCGTCGCTTTCGCCGACGCCGACGCCGACGCCGACACCGACCCCGTCGACGGCCGACCCCGAGCTCGCCATCGTCGGCCAAACCAACGGCGGCCACCTGAAAACCAGAGAACACTCAGACCACCCGACCCTCTCCTGGACACTCCTTGGACGTTTCACATTGCACCGGATCTCGTTACACCCTTAACGCCGCCGAGCCACCCCCGTCGCAGAAGCACAAGCACACGGGGATGGTTTTCGCGAACGTAAAGTAAAAATTACGTGTAGGTATCTGTGTTTACCCCAAGACCGTTGGCCCGCCCGCCGCAGAAAACCCTGATGGATAGTTTATCGGCTCGTCATTCTAACGTAGTTTGGTGGGCAACCCCGTTTGCGCCTGACGATCAGCTCTGACGTCACTGAGGTGCCACCAATCTCGCACACTTCCACGCTGGGGTGGTACGTATACAGAGAAAAGGGGACGGGCTGCTGTGCTGTGCTGCTGCACGCGGCTATGGGGGTGTGTGCTCGTCGTGCACACACAGAGACCTTGTCACTTCATACACACAGACCCTCCTCTGACGTAAGCGCGAGAGGGTAGTTGTGCGCTTACGTGCTCGCCCGCCAGCGATGGCTACGGCAACTTCGTCCCCCCGGCGAGCGACGAACAAATCACTGGATTAATCCACCATTGTACGATGATTACGTCTCACCGTGTAATGCCCGCTAATACTGTAAACTGTTACTTTCTCTTGTAAAATCTCTTCAGACCTTCACTATCGGGTCCGCCGAAGGGTCTACGTTAGATAGTTTCTCAATAGCCGAATGTAATTGCATATACTACTATCTAGTTGCACATAGTTACTGTAATTCATGTGACGTCTCTAGAGAAACTGAAAAGGCAAAAAGATGTATCTACTTCAGCCTTTCTTTGAAAGTGATAACTATAGACAACGGATCTTTATGCAAAATAAACATTGTCTGCATCAATTACAAGAGAAGGAAACTAAATTAATTCAATATTTCATAAATGAACCGTTAGAGATAGTGCTTGTCATTTCAACATTATATGGAATTCATTTAGTGTTAATATCCTTTTCCTTTAAATATCTCGAAACATGAAATATATGCGACTTAGACCACTTTCATAATTATGGGTACATTTGATCTTTCTTCTATTTTGTGTTCCACTTATTCGTTTTCGCCATAAATGCATAGAATCCTCAGTCTACTTATAATATTCTACATACGATAAAACATCCGAATTTTGTACTTGAACAAGAAGTTTTCTTAGGGGTGGCGGGTGGAACCACTGTAGCCCTATTCTCCTCTATTTTAGGGAACTATCCCATCCTACTATGTTTTGTACAGAGGTCTAACTGGTTCTTGTGTTTCAGATGAGCCAGCGGGTTTGAAGCCATCGCTGCCAGCGGGTTGTAGGGGTGTTGGTGCCACGGGCTAGGATCTATGTGCGTGAGAGTGGCAACCCCCGGCGTCACCGCCCCTCGGCACCTCCGTCACCCCGTTTTCTGCACTCCTGCAGGGATCTATATGCCCGATATATATACATTCGACCTGTCGACGTGTACATGTGCGAGCTGCTGGTACCGAGAGACGAGCGTGTTCGACTCTGCACGGGAGAGAGCGTAGGCTCGCGTATATAAAGCGGTGGAAAACAGTAAAAAAAGGAGAGAGAAAGAAGGGACGAGTTTCGAGGATGGAGGGACGGTAACAAAAAAAAATGAAAGAAAGAGAGAAGGGAAGTGGGATTATGCATATCCCCTTTGTATCCGGACGGCTTTCCGTTCCGCAGTTTTCATCCACTCGTCGCCACACGATATTAACGGGACGTAATACTAAATTTGTCCTACCGCCCTTCCCCGGCGCAGGGAGCGTGCGCCCTTGTAACCTACAAAAGCGGGCTGGCGACTGCATAAGCACGCTAACTCCTTCCCGGCAATCTCCTTCCCGCGTCTCCTGTCTCCGTTCGCCAGACGATCATCCCCTTCTTCCACCCCCTTCCCGGTCTTCCCACGTTTCAACCCCTCCATTTTTCTCGTTCTCCGTGTTTCTCTATCGCTCGCGGATTCCGCGAGAACGACTGGACGGACCTTCATCTAATCGTTCCGCTCGGATTCCAGGATTTATTTGTCTGCGACAATGGCCGGCCTGCAAGCGAACCGGAGCACCACCAGCCCCCTATCGATCGTTTAAAAGATCCTACGGGAGAAGGACGCGTCGGAAACGTGCACTTTGGACCGCCAATCTGCAGCCAGGAATCCACCGATTGGCACCCTAGGACCAGGACCTGGATCTGAACCTGCATATACCCCGAGCTACATCAAACTGCCCTGATTAATTAACCGTTTCGCGGTTGAGCATCTCCCCAAGCATAATGAGAATCCACCAACGGATGCGGGCGTCGAGGACCAGTAAAAACTTCCGATTGTCGCGCGACGCTAAGGGGAAAACACCTGAATAGTCTCGCACATTCTTTCCCGGCGGGCATTGTATTAGCTGTACCAAATTAATTCGTCGCTTTAACCCTCATCCGTCCCTCATTTTACGAACTGAATCTGTCCCTCGGTGTCAAATTGACACAGTGGTAAATTCGCATTAGAAAAATAAAAGTCGCGTACTTTTGGGTAAATTTACCTACAAACAACAGAACAGTATAACTTATTTCGGGCAAACTGTGAATGTTGTGATGTAAACATAGACACAAGGAATGGATGAGGGTTAATGAATTTCAACTTTATTTCGAATTCGAATCTTTCAACCATTGTAACAATTACTAGACTGTGGATCTTTATGCAAAAGATTGTGCACTATGAATGCTCAGCCACATTCTTGCACTTCGTCGCGAATGCGCAAAATCCACAGTACACTGATGACGATAGCAATGTATACGCTCCTTTGTTGGGCACCTTGAATGCACCGGCGGGTAGTTATTTCGTTAATAATCCCTCATGAGCGCTAGCTGAGAGTATCCGAGGCCATTGAATTAGTTCGGAACCCCCCAAGTCCGATATGCTGCGCGTTCGACTGGAGAAAAACACGGCCTACGGTGCCAGGGAAATATCCGACGACCGAAGAGAGTGGATAGCTGACCCTCGAACGGGTCAGTGAATGCTAATCCCACGACCCTTCATCCCCTCTCCGCTAACCGCAATGTGCATCTCCTTCGGGCTGCACCGGAACCGGTCCAAAAAATCCATCCCTGTAGAAGGCATCAGGGAAATTACTGCGTCTACGTTTCTATAATGCCTCGTATGATCCAGTCTCGAGCCTCATCTTCGCCGACGTCCTTTTGTGATGCGCCACGGGTCACGGGTTCCAGACCAACCCTTGCTGAATGGCGCAACAGTCATTGTACTGCGAGGTTTCTTGCTTCGAGTGCACCTTCGACCGCGACGCAAATGTCCGGCTCTGAATTACTTAAAATTGTGTGCGCTGCATTTCTTCGAACGAGGTCCGTTTTAACAGAATAAGCGAACCGCATTATTTCAAGTGTTCCAGACTCGTATGCATAAAAATGATTAAAAATAGGTTCTTGCAAGTATTAGCTACAAGCGAGAGCATTTGCTCTCGTATTTACTTAGTATCTACTAGGTAGTGAAGTTGAGTAAATTTAAAATATTCGGTTGAAAGTGAAAGGTTTTGCTTGCCTTTAATAATACTTTTAATTTTATGCATATCTTTAAAAAGAGCCCCCTTTCAATGATCGTCGGAGAAGATTGGCTAAAATGTTGCGAGCCACAACATTTTCGGAAATTAGTAAATAGTTGCGTTAATTTCGTGTGTCTAGCGAGCTGCTCGAAAACCTGCAAAATTGTAATAATCAAGGCGGCCCGAAGCTCATAACCGGCGTAGCGGTAATAACTGCAGTGGGGTGCAAGGAATGCGTCGATTCTCCCGGAACAGCCGCAATTTCCCGCGAGGGCGTTCTCCATGCTGCAGTTTTCAAGGGGCGGACTCCTGCGAAACGCTATTTAATTTTTCCGTCGTCACGGATTCGCGAGAATTAATGTACGCCGGTGGCTTTCGATTAATTAAAAGTAACTCCGGCGCAGTTACAGGGATAATTCTTTGGCCTACGTTGCGCTCGTATGTGCTCGCGAGCTGGTGTGCGCGTGTACACACGCGTCATTGTAACTGGTCGAGAGTGTTCCACGCGCTTTTCATTCACCGATACCCAATGTGCAGGGTCTCCCGTTCGTGCGATCCGATCGACCGATGAAATTTCACCGTTCGGGTTTATTAATATTCGTTTAATGTAGCGGCGACGATTATCGGCGGAACCTGAACTTTAGTGAACAGGCTGCTCTAAAAGTGAAGGTCTAAATTTAAAAACGTTTCGTTCATGGACTTTCTAAGAAGCCAAGATTAGGTCGGAGAGTCTCTCGTCATTTGTAAACGAAAGCTACGATTGTCGAGCTGAAACATTTTGTCAATTTGTAGGAATTTGTTGCAAAGAGATCAATGCGCTAAAGCTTTCGGAACTTCAAGGGTGCTTTATTGAACATATTATAACAAGTACAAAGTCATTTGTAGATATGTGCCCATAATTATGAAAATAGTCTCAGTTACTTCACATCACATTATTCTAAACTAAATTAATCCAATGTAATTTTCACGATATTGTCAGAAATGAACCGTTAGATAGTGCTTGTTATTTCAACGTTATATGGAATTCATTTAGTATTAACATTAGACTTAGACCACTTTCATAATTATGGGCACATATGTCTAAAATGCAGAAACTAATTTGAAAATGGCAGGAGACTTCCACGATGTATATTGCTTCATTTCTGCGCTCGGCGATCAGACTGTGAATTGTATGTGAAGGCGCATGAATTTAGTAAGAGCAATGTTGTTCCTATGGGATCGGTATTGTATCTCATTTGTGGATTTTGAAACTGCCTGTAGAAAGTCACCGGCGAAGTTATTACATTCCCAGGCAGTTCCCCGCGGAATAGCGTTCCATTCTTTGAAAGTTAGTTAACCGGCGGCGTCTGCGGCTCTTTTCTTCCATTGCGCCTATGCTCTGTATTCTCGCGGTAGACGTGGTCGTTAATGATACGTGGTTCATGGTATTCGCGTCCCATTCAAGATCAGCCTGCGTGTCCCTGTAGCTGCCACCGTAGGTGTCGGTGTAACTGTAGCTTGAAAATTTTTTACAAATGCGGCATATAAAAGACGATCCCATAGACAACATTGATCCGCGGACTCATTTAACTTTTAATTACTCGCATATAGTACTTGTACAATCGCGAAACTTTAAATTTAGTACTCTAAGGTGTCGACCATGCTATCAAATATCTATTTTGCATTAAAGTAGTTGGTTTATTGAATGCGACGCGAATACCATGAATACTTCTGTCTATGTCTACGAATAATTAATAGAACGTATAGTTTGTAAAACGTGTTTTGTAACACTTCTGTTGATGATTGAAATATTTGGAAACGTAGAGAGTATAGTGATTGCTCGGAGATGCGCTGCATGGTGATCAATACTCTCATCTTGAGGCTAATATGCTGAATAAATGAGATAAGGATAAATATTGTGAGTAGAAGCAAGTGTAGACTTGCTTGTTTTCGATCGTATTCTAACCATAATAACAAGATGAAATTAATAATTGTAATATACATATATCTGTAAATACAAGTAGTATAAGCGACGTTATAATATGTGCACGTTGATTACAATCTGTAATTGAGTTTCATTAAATGGATCAAAAGTAATTTCTCTGTTGTAGATATCATTCGTGTACCTTCATTTATTATTATTACATGTAGTCGTATGAGAATAAGTATTTCAGATTTAATTGAATTTTTCTAGCGAGCCGGTTAGTTACAATGTTACTTGAACTAATCTCGAACGCGTTACAACTTCGATATTCTGGACGAAAATTGGCTCTTTGTACGAGGAATACACGATAATCGAGTAGGTGTTATATGTGGCTGAATTCATAGATTTTATTGCAAACACATTCACGGAACAATCCATGAGCAATGAGCGCATTATCCATTAATTTATATGATTGTTCTCATTGATTCGGAAGCTATAAGTTGTGGGGTTTCGCTGTAAATATCGTATATAAATATGTATTAGCGAGTTGCTTCAAGAATTTTCAGCGCCATGGTGGCGCCACCTGTGTGGCGGGATTGTGAACTAATTTTCCCTATCCTCCCCATGTGTAAGACAAGGACGGAGATAGTGCGCGACAAGGACAGAAGAGGTCTCGCTCGTGCCACCTCCTTTTTCGCGGCGCTTCGAATCTCCTGGTAAGTATTAGGAGAACATGCTAAGCGAGGAGGTATGTTCCTATAAGCCAAATACTCAATAATCTATGAAATCAATCGATGATTCATTAATTACTCGCTTCACAGCAACAATTCATGAACTTTAGCGATTGGAAAATACGAGGCGCACCTTCAGCTACTTTCACGTATACTTTTTGATTGGATTTTGTTAGTTGTTAAATAGTTATTAACACTTTTCCGGACTTCTGTACAGAAATGAACACAAAAATATTGACACCATCGTACAAATAAATTATTTTCTGACTCTCCAGACATAATTTGTGAGGATTTATGATCGAGGTAGCTAGGATAGACCTTTAGCAACAATCCAGTAGCAATTTTGTATAGATCTGACTCGTATTTAATTTGTTATTAACAATTTTTGCAGAGGGTACTCGTTTCTCCTATGCCCGTAATGTGATAGACAAGGAGAGGTATAGCGTGCGACAAGGACAGTAGAGGTCCCGCCATCTTCTTTTCAGCTACGATTCGCTCTTTTTACCAGGAGAGTATTAGGCGAACATCAGAGCGAGAAGGTATCCGACTGAGTACAGATTTTACCGTAGAGTCGGCAATCTATGTATGCTAAATTACCATTGATCAATCCTAGTCAAGTCATGAAATTTCTATAGAGTCGGCGATCTATGTATATGATCTTGACTATAGGTCTCGCTCGTGCCACCTACTTTCAAGGCGCTGCTAATCCCCTGATACTTACTCCTGATAACATGAAACTGTCCGAAAATTCATTAATACCTCGCTTTCCGATAATAATTCATTAGAATTTATGGTCGGAGAATACAGACCAGACCATTAGCAACTTTCACAGTACCTTTTTGTTTCTAATTAGTTTATAATTAAACAGTTATTAACGATTCTTCGAACTCCTGTCCCGACACAACCTCAAATTATTCCGAACACTCTCCAGAAATAATTAATTTTCCAATTCCAGGGACATAATCTATGAACGATCTCGCTAAAAGAATCTAGAATGAAGTTTCAACTTCATTCCCGATTTAATTTTGTAAAGATCTGTTGCCTAATTACTGAGTCATTAGCGATTTATAAGCTGGTGGCATGCCGTATATGACTGTCCTTGTCGCACACTATACCACTCCTTGTCTTACACATTACGGGCATAGGAGAAACAAGTACCGTCTGCAAAAATTGTTAATAACAAATTAAATACGAGTCAGATCTATACAAAATTGCTACTGGATTGTTGCTAAAGGTCTATTTTAGCTTCTTCGATCATAAATCTTCAGAAACTATCTCTGGAAAGTTAGAAAACTGTTTATATGTAAGATGGTACTAATATTTTTCAGCTCACTTCTGGACAGAGGTCCGGAAAATTGTTAATAAATATTTAATTATAAACCAATTGGAAACAAAAATGTACTGTGAAAGTTGCTAATGGTCCAGTCTACATTCTCCGACCATAAATTGTTATGAATTATTATCGGGAAGCGAGTTATTAATGAATTTTCGGACAGTTTCATGTTATCAGGAGTAAGTATCAGGGGATTAGCAGCGCCTTGAAAGTAGGTGGCACGAGCGAGACCTATAGTCAAGACCACATAGATCGCCGACTCTATAGAAATTTCATGACTTGACTAGGATTGATCAATGGTAATTTAGCATACATAGATTGCCGACTCTACGGTAAAATCTGTACTCAGTCGGATACCTCCTCGCTCTGATGTTCGCCTAATACTCTCCTGGTAAAACGAGCGAATCGTAGCTGAAAAGAAGATGGCGGGACCTCTTCTGTCCTTGTCGCACGCTATACCTCTCCTTGTCTATCACATTACGGGCATAGGAGAAACGTGTACCCTCTGCAAAAATTGTTAATAACAAATTAAATACGAGTCAGATCTATACAAAATTGCTACTGGATTGTTGCTAAAGGTCTATCCTAGCTACCTCGATCATAAATCCTCACAAATTATGTCTGCAGAGTCAGAAAATAATTTATTTGTACGATGGTGTCAATATTTTTGTGTTCATTTCTGTACAGAAGTCCGGAAAATTGTTAACAACTATTTAACAACTAACAAAATCCAATCAAAAAGTATACGTGAAAGTAGCTAAAGGTGCGCCTCGTATTTTCCAATCGCTAAAGTTTATAAATTGTTGCTGTGAAACGAGTAATTAATGAATCATCGATTGATTTCATAGATTATTGAGAACGGTATATGGCTTATAGGAACATACCTCCTCGCTTAGCATGTTCTCCTAATACTTACCAGGAGATTCGAAGCGCCGCGAAAAAGGAGGTGGCACGAGCGAGACCTCTTCTGTCCTTGTCGCGCACTATCTCCGTCCTTGTCTTACACATGGGGAAGATAGGGAAAATTAGTTCACAATCCCGCCACACAGGTGGCGTCACTATCGCGCCACTGTTTCTCTATCTGTCCTTGTTGCGCACACAACCTCTCCTTGTCTTACACATTGCGGGCATAGGAGAAACAAATACCATTTGCAGAAATTGTTAATAACTAATTATATACGAGTCAGATCTATACAAAATTGCTACTGGATTGTTGCTAAAGGTCTATTCTAGCTACTTCGATCATAAATCTTCACAAATTATGTACGAGAATCTGTGTTTGCAGCGAGGCAATGGTCGTTGATAGTAGAGGAGGCAGAGGAGGTAGGTTTTTAGGTAATTAAAAATACTCCGTTATAAATTAGATATTATATTAAATAAAAAGTTTCTTTTACAGATCATCCAATTGGCGCCACCGCCATCGCCGGATGACTAAAAGAAGAGAACTAACTTATAGAGACTTATAGAGACTTGAATTATATATATTAACAGTTACATTACTTTTAATTATATATATTAAATAAAGTTTATTTTGCTACAATTGTTGTTACGTGCATTTCATGACGGCACCACATTGTCCCATGGGTATGTGGCTGTCCATCTGTCCATAAGCCAAACGTTGGCACTGTTATATAGCTTATACGGCCTCTCTGATGCAAATTAGCTTGGGAATCGATAGTCGTGTGATCGATTCGATACGCATTTGCCCGCGTAATAAAAACGAGTAATTAACGGAATTTGAAATTAACCATGCCTTCGCGTGGTGAAGATATATTAAAGGGTTTCCAAGTGTATCCTTCTCTATTAAATTTAAGTTGAATCTCGAACAGTTTGTCATTGCGTGCGTGCTTCTATAGGTTAGGAGAAGAGGAAAATAAACGCAACAACGCATTTTGTAATACTTTCATTTACTTGTTTATTTAATATTTCCTTGACCGAGTTATTTACAGAAATTGGATGAATTTACGAGATGCAGATAGTGGGAAAATATTATGGCAAGGCAACGAAGATTTGTAAGTACAACATAACCTGTTTATGTTCTTTATACTAATGTCGTACTGTTTGTTTACATTGAAATAAATATATATTTTTTAAGATCCGTACCTGAAGTAGAGCACGAAGCGAGAGTTCCCAAGAAGATTTTAAAATGTCGAGCGGTTTCTCGTGAGATTAATTTCAGTTCTGCCGAGCCCATGGAGAGATTTAGGTTAGAACAGAAAGTATTGTTCAAAGGACGTTGTTTGGAAGAGTGGTTCTTCGAGTTTGGGTTTGTCATACCAAATAGCACGAACACATGGCAGAGTTTAATCCAAGCAGCGCCAGAAAGTCAAATGATGCCGGCCAACGTGTTAAAGTACTATACTTTCATCATTTTTAAGCTATGAATGTTTATGCGAATCCATCATTTCTTTACGCCAACAGAAATAAGAATCAAACGATAATTTAAGGGGGTAGACTCGTTTCCAAAATGCATTCGTATGTAGCTGTCACAGCTTTATCAAAATAGCTACACGCAGATTTGTGCTTCAGAATAATGCAAACTATGCCTCGTAAACGTAAAAATGGGATTTTTGAGGGCGACTGGGGCCTAGATTGATCTTTCATCTAGCGCTTTTGACTACTGAAAAACCCCATTTTTGTTAGAAGACGCATTCTGCATCCTTGCAATCCTGGAAACGAGTCTATCCCCTTAAAACTCTATGCTTCCATTTTAATATCTTGCAACGCAGTGCATAAAATTCACAGTCTGTTCGTTACTGTATTATTTAGTCGAGTAATTTTCTTTTTAATTTGTTTCTAGCGGCAATGTGGTAATAGAGACAAAATTCTTCGACGACGATCTGCTGGTCTCCACAAGCAAAGTTCGACTTTTCTACATCTAATGATCTATCCAAGTATTCTATCCAAGCATCAACACTACATGGGTCCAACGAATACGTTTCGATGCACAAAATACAAGATGGAATACAGAGACTACAACGATTCTAAACAAAAGTTCATATTGAACGAATTACTTTATGCACCTACTGTGATATGCACGTGCTAGATGTATTTTTCTCACGAGATTCACTTGGCAGAACGAATGGCACATGTTTGTGACTTTCAAATGAGCTGACAAAGACTTATTATAATATTGTTGAATGTGCACTTTACAGCACATTGCGTTTTTATTTATTAAGTACGGATGGATGTAGTAATTTTTGTACATATTGTAATACACTACACTGCTGTAACAAAGCAATATATACATATACATACAAAACGTGTATTTTATATGCTACCCCTACTAGCTATTTTATAAATGAATGTTGTAACAAATGTTTAGTTATCGAAACTTTTATTTTACATTTCTTTTATTGCCTCTTCGGTTCATTGCACCTTCCACCTACCGCTTGGAAAGAAAGAATTAGGGTGCATCTCTACACGATATGTGACAGTAAATATTTATAACAAAACAAATCCTAACTGTAAGGACTAATCTCCTAAACGATGGCTACTGAAAAACTAGAAGATTAATTAAAATTAAAGAGAGCTACTTGTGCTACAGCTCTTGTAAGAAGGACTAGAGTGTGAGAATCCATCTCTTTGTTATCGCAAATCCTTCAATCGTATTTATTAGAATAGATTTATAGAATAGAAGAAAGACATAGGTGTTTTATAATTCAGTGTGAAAGTGAATTAACACGAGCATAGGTCGACCATAAGTTTCGAACACGTTTGATACCGTGCTTGATCTCTAATCGCTTTTCGTTGCTCCACCAAAATTACTAAAAAGTGGAGCTCCTGATTGCAGCAGCCCTCTGAATCGTGGTTTCGCGATTTCTATAAAACAAATGAGAAAAGCTGGGATATACCTTCGCCCCTCTGTACACCCGTGCTATTGATTCCTGGTGTACAAGCAATACATTTTTGAGGCTTCACTACCCCTCTTGAGGGAGTTCATGTTGAATATACTCTATCCCCTACCCTGTCTGCATCGCACAGGTGTAAGGAAAAAAAGGAGGAAAAGAGAAAAGAAATAGCGGGAGTTGCGGAGCCACTGTGGTACCCACACGAACTTCTCAACCTGGTAGTGATTCAATTACCATTAGCCTATCCTTCATCGGTCCGTCGTACCGGACAGCCTATTCCGATGTTTAATAATTAGTTAAAACGATTATCGTTCGGCGAAGTATCTCGCGATGGATCTAAAGGAGGAAGACGACGGTGGCAACGATAGTGGCAGACAATTGTTTTTGGTTGGTGCACCCCGTGATCCGTTGGTATCCGCCGGTGCGATTGTCGCCTCTGCTGGTGTGCCAGACGAGATCAACCCCGGTGGAGATCTGCAGTCGACGGCTCTGGCTGGTCTGATAGGCGCGCAATCTTCCTCGGTTTGCTTTCCAACAAAATTCTGTAAGTGCACCCTGCCACCCCAGACCTGATTTAATTAACTGGCGCTCTCTCTACCTGTCGGCCCGCAGCAAGTTGGGGCAGTCCTCAATTAAATTATTGCTAAATGCATTAAGCGAATCGGCAGCCCTTGTTTTAAATAGAGTTAGTGGTAATCAGTTTAACAGTTATGAACCATTTTGCCTCGTGTGAATTCAACGTGATTAAACACGGCGCGCGGCGCGCGTATCACTTCGGGAATCATCCGTTGATCCATGCCTCGGGCCTCTAGGCTTCTGCCGTACACGATTCTGCGATAGCGTTCTTGTAGTTGATTTCGTAATGAGAGAGTCGAGATCACTGTGATCGCCGAGATCCAGAAGTGTGCGGGAACCCGAAAATGTCGGTTCTCTAATGCCGGGTACTCGAAGGTCGGAACGGGTCGAGACGAGTTGGAATTCTCGAATATGTACACCGAATATATTATCCCGATATATTCGAGACCCCTAATATGCTTGGAAATCCCTAATATTCCAGAGAATCCCGAAATTCTTGAGAGCCCGTCCCGATCCCGAATAACCTCGACCGGTTACCGTGCTTGATTGCAGCTTACGACTTCTCGCCGAGCCCGGGAAGCGAGGACAGACAGTCTTCCGGTGTTGGTAAGAGAAAACAGCGCAGATACCGCACCACTTTCACTAATTTCCAACTGGAGGAACTGGAGAGAGCCTTTCAGAAGACACATTATCCTGACGTGTTCTTTCGTGAAGATCTTGCTCTACGTATACAACTGACCGAAGCCAGAGTGCAGGTACTATCATATTTCTATCGCTGCGAGATGTAATCGTTCGTTGGTGTGTCACTGTTCGCTGTTCCGCTAGGTGTGGTTCCAAAACAGAAGGGCAAAGTGGCGGAAGCAAGAGAAACAATGCAAAGTAACCACTCACATGCCATCGCACTTGCCACCGTCGGACTGCCAAGAAGTTCAACAGCAACAGCAACAACAGTCGGATCACTTGTTGTTGGAACCACCATTGGGAAGCCCACCGCCCATATATCTTGGCATGGAATGGGCAGGGTTTTCACCGTACAGTAATACTGCCACTGCGTCGCCTCTTGTGGTTAACAGTATGAATAAGGCACTGGAGTCGGAGACAGATGACAATCCTTTATTGGACCCGGAGCTGTTGCAACTGAAAACTCCACGTTCCTAATGTTACCAATGCATGCCTATACAGTAGTGTAGCGCGCCAATACTATTCCTTCTATTCGTATAATATAAGTACATTTCGTGAATGTCTGATGCAACAATTCTTTGCGATGGCACTTGAACTATGTAATACAGCGTGAAGCAATGGCAATTATTGTTTGAACACACGGAATTTGGAAATTAATATTGAAATGGTAATAATTGCTGCCTCACCCTGTACAATTAGTAATATGACTACCAGTTTTGATCGAGATTATCATTTAAGAACGAGGGACCAGAGACTTTTATCATCGAATGGAAAATTAACGCTAAAAGTACTTTGACTATTGTTATGTAGATTTTGTAAGAATATATGTATAAATTGAATCATCCCGTTCGATGAATCCCGCGCGAAGCAACGGTGATTGTACATTTTAGAAAGAAAATCAAAATTAAAATATCTATCCATGGGAGATGAGAGACCGTCGAAAAAGAAATCGTCCCGACGTAAAATAGTAACGTTAGCTTTATTTCGGTGTGCATATATTACAAATCATTGAGTCAACTAAGTTATTGAATCGGTTGATCTTTTCAGGAGCAAGTAAGTATTTCAGGATGCTTCTTCTGATCTTTCCATTCGAGAGATTCTGTTTAGAGAGCATTATCAACTAATCCTCTTTTCTCTTTTGTTTCTTTTTTTTTATTTATTTATTATTCTTTTAAGAAATATCTATACGACAGTCGACTGTACTTTCGTGTAAGTATTAGCAAAAGGGTTTCGTAATATCGTGAACGATCAAGCGGAGCATCCCAAACGAAATAAATTAATGATGGTGACAGATGGTACATTGAAATTATGCGACGTACGAATACTCATCTGCCTTGTTCGGCGTGCGCTCGATATACTGCTTATCTATGAGGGCTTCGATACACTTTTTGATCATGCCAATCGAGGGAATGAACGTTACTTTTGGTTGACTGAGTACCTGGAACATGTACACCATCGACGTTCAATCATTATATAATGTTCTCGCAAAAACGTAATAGAAAGGATGGAGAAATAAACTATTTTACCTCCTGTACCAGTTGATTGTGTGTCAAAATCTTACGGCTCTTCATGATACGGACTATGGCTGCTTGCAGGTACAATTTTCTGTCTTCGTCGACACTGCGATGCGTTGCTTCGGAGTCGTTGTTCTCTTGCGGCACGTCCCGTTGCGACGAACCGGTTATGCGAAACTTCGTTCTCTTATTCGTATAATCGAAGTTCAGCGACAGGACGGTATCCTCCTCTAGATCTCCCTCCGTAGACTTCTTCAAAATCCTACTATCTACTAAACTAGCTGCGTGTCTCATTAGCTGGTCGTGCGACAAATGTAGCGAGGTCGCAGCCTCTCGGCACTGTATTGAGTTGCAGTGTTCGAACAGAAACAGCAACGCCATTTGGTAGGTGTGCAGGGTCACTTGGTACGGTCTCTTTAAGTAATTGAACTTGAGCTCGCCTTGACAAAGGTGATACAACCAAGTGACCTTCCGGCCGTTGAATTGAGCATGATAAAACGTCTCGAACGCTTGTATCGCCTTCTCCAGCTGTTGCGGGATGTGAAATGGTCCTTGCCACGGAGGCACCGCCAACGGCCACGCACCCGCTTGCAACACGTTCACCGAGAAACCTATGCGCAATTGATTCTCCCTGTCGCTCTCCCGCAAACTAGCAGTAAATTTAGCGTTCAAGTCCGCCGACACCGAGATGTCGGTGAACATCCTATGGAGCTTGTTCGTGAACTCGTATCCGCAAGCTTGCTTCAAACGCTCGATCATCGACTCCTCCGCGTCCATCGACTGATATAGCTGATGGATCAATCGCTTTGCCAGCATACGAGCATAGAACTTCTGAAAGACATCCTTGTCGTTGACGTATTTGAACACAGTGATGCAATTCGCTAGTTTCTCCTCAACTTCTCCCTCTGACACGGCTCTGGCCGATTTCCTCAGCAAAGAGTCGCAGTATCTAGCCAACTGAAATGGACACGTTTCGGACCATGAGGATTGTCATTCATGGCAACTGGTGAAATTACTAGAGGCGTGCGAGAACCCGCAAATGTCGTGAATCGAGATGGGTTCTCAAGCATCTTAGGATCCTTGAATATTATCCGATATTTTCGGGTTCTCGTGCATCTCTAGAAAGTATCATTCGGTTACTCACTAGTTCCGGTGCTTTGGCTGGCTGCCGTGGACTTGTCTTATGATTCACTACCGCCGAGCAAGCTTTATCAAGAGCCGCTACGAACATTAAGTCAGCTTGGAACACTTCCTTGATTAATTCTGAATATTTTTTATGCACATCCAGCATGCTCTCTACGAATTGCGTGTGTATCTAGATTCATGGGATTAATACATCAGTTTTATAAGTAACTTAAAGAGGAATTCTCGCGTAACTGCCGATACGAATTTAATAAATAGATTTAGAATAAACATTCCAGGACAATTGACTTCATCTTTGCCGTTTACGCGAGAATCACCCCTTAATCTGCATTCGGTATTATCGTTTCACTCACGTTGTCACCCTGTACATTTTCAATGGCCTTCAGTCCCTGCTGAATGATGTGTTCGGTAAGTTTTTCTACAATAGGAGTTAAACCATCGGGTAATGACCTTAACAGTAGATACAAGAGCGATAGATCCTTTCTACTTTCGTTCTCTATCATACTCTCCGCTTCCGTGTGAAGCCAGGATACGCACGAGGCTATCATTTTGTTCTCACAGCACATTTTCACCTGCAAATCATTACTGTCGAACAACCAACTACTTTAAATTAATTGGATAAGTGTGTAACGCATAAGAAAAGGTGCGTACTTTAGGCACAGAACTTGAATGAAGGAACTTATGAGCGCGAAGCTCCTCCAGGGCAAGTTGAGACGAAACTTGTACCATGTAATGCAGTACGTCAGACTTTTGTCGCAGGGTAAATGCTTGGCTCGTATAAAACTCTCCACTGGCTTCGAGGAAGGGTTGTTCAAATATCGTTTGGTACAACTAAAATAGAACAAGAACAATATACTTTCATAATCGAATACACAATCCGGAAATACAAGAAAATGAAAAATGTGAATAATTACTTTCAGCTTTAATACCATCGACTTGTACTTTTCAACTTGAACAAAACTATGTATAACACCCCAAATAACTTCTGTGTTTGTTATTTGAGCTTTGCCTACTCTGTCCGCGTGAATACAGTCTAATAATTGCGATACCAACTGTCTCTTTAATGGCATGATCATTCGTTTCTTCCAAATATCTAATCCGAGCTCGCCTACTTGCAGTTGCTCTTGGTAATTAGGCATTGTGGAAGACGTGCCATAAATGATATCAGCATCTGAAAACTTTTGCTTCCTAATGTGATGTTCGTTCAGATGCAAATACAAGCGATGCAGATACTTGGTGCCCTGAGAGTATTCGCACCATGCGCGATGGTACGCTTGCAGCAAATTAGATTCATTTTCGGCGGACACCGTCGTTAACAACTGACAGACGTGCTCCTCCAGAAACTTTTCCGTTTCATTGTACAATTCGTTCTCAAACGATTCTGGATAAGCAACACACAAAGAATAAATATCGCTGAAATCAAACATAGATCACTTGTTTATATCGAAGCGGACTCCAGAATTTTCGATTAGCAGTTAGCAAACACAAACTACCTGAATCTGTCGTTCCACACCGCACGTGGAACATTAGACAATGTTATTATATTCTTTATAGTCTCTTGCAATGCATCCCATGTTTCCTTAAAATTAATGTTCTTGGGTTTCAATGACATCCTTTTTCCACAATCGAAAGAGCGCTGAGCAATCAATCGTGTAGAGATTCTACAATGTAAATACCGAACTAGTGAACCTAGAAAAAAAGAAAATTCGATCAGTGACAATGCAAAATTTCAAACATTTACATAACAACAAAGAAAAGTGACAAAATACGGAGAATCTTCTCTCTCACTGTGCTCACAGACAAAAACGACAATAAAAAAAACTCACGAAATTGAAAGAACTATGCACGCAATATCCACTCCAAGAATAATCTTTTAGCTATAGATAAAGACAGACGGAGTTTACAACGCTTTGTTCACGAATTTTCTACATCGACGGTTCAAAAATAACATAAAGAGAATACGTTGCTAAGCATTTCCTCGCAGTTATAATATTCCTTTCCATCTACCACAGCAGCAGCAGTATCTTTTTGACACCTTTCTTTTGTTGTTGCACGAGAATGATTTTTTTCGGTATGTAGAATTATTGTATCGCGACGAGATCGAACCGATTCAGCACACTCGAAATAGCGCCGTGCAGGTCTCGGTCTCGAACGATCGGAGATTGTTTTTAACGATTGTTAGACGTGTATCATTTTTCGTATCGGGATCTCGATCTGTTATCTATCGGATTATACATTTGGCTGTGACGTCTCGATTCGATCGTCGAACGAACGATAAGCTGCACGCGTATACGCGTGTTACGAACTACAGCTGACTGGTACCACAGTACCATATCCAGATGGTCATGTTCGGAACCACTAACCAAAAAGTCGTGGAAAGAGTGGTCGGTGCGTGTGTATAGAGAGACACGGTTACTGATCGAGTTGGATCAAGAAAAATCTTTCCGGCACTCTTAGCCTCGGTATCCCGTCGGAATCATTCCCTGTCGCAAAATACATGACATTTACAATGACTCATTTTCATCGAACACATTCTCTCTTTCTTTATCCCTCTCGTTCCCCTTTTCTCTCTTTTTTTTCTTTTCCTCGCGTGCTTTCTTTTCTCTCACTTTCTCAAACCATGGACGAACAAAAATGTTCTCGATCTATGCGATGGACAAGCGAATTCTACAAGGCACACCGAACTACCTCCGATTTCTCAATAACGTCGCAGAGCCATTATGCCCTTTGCTCTTGACTTTCTGGGATTTTGGGGGGGGGGGGGGGGCGCGGACTGACTTAGAGATCCCGCTCTCTATAGAGAATACTCCATTTTATTTTTTATAAATACAGAGCGCTCTCGCAACGGGGCGAAACTTCTGTCGGAACTTTTGATATCGTTGTATCAGGTTGTATCCCTAAACTGAGTAACCTCGATACACTACGCGCGCACAATGTTGTCGCTTCTTTATCTTCATACTCTCTGGTTCGTATATTTTCATCCCTTTCTCTGGACCACTGGATGAAGAAAAATCGGAAACTTTGTAAAGCGCGGCAATATTTGAAATGTCAGGACCTACATATAATATTCCGCACTATCTCTTCCGCACCTATATATACATATAATTTTCCGACACAGTATTTAATAAAAAGAAGTGAATGAATATAAATGGTATAGTACTATATCTTCTATGTAATTGTGATAAAGAATTGGAGTTTACCATCTTTACCATCTCCTTTTACGACGCTATTCCCCCTTCCGCTACGGCTCGGTCACGTGACGCGTTTCGTCTGTCGCGCATGTGTCACCATGTCACGTGACCAATCCGGTACTGGCAGAGAGAGAGGGTAACTTTTTCCCCTCACACATCATCGAGTCAACTCCCCTGATAATATATCTGGCGATTCTGCTTCTATTCTACATACTTTATGTTCCGTGATCACGATTCGCGTTCGAAACGGCACTTCACATTGTTTTGACTTCAATCAGTGACAAATAGTAAAAAAAGAGCTCCCGAAAATGGTAATTATACGTACACTGAATAATAGAATTCTTATGCATATCTCTGATATTAAATAACATTAGTTACTGTCATACTTTAACAGCTTTAAAACAGTTGCAAAATGAAGCAAGGTTATGTTGCTGTCAGATGTAGGGATGATAATGCATATTTGTTAGTTGACAGAAAATAGTCATGATTACCTTTCGAATTGAATGATTTTTCTTTTGTGAAACAAGTCTTTGATTATTCATACGAATGAATAGTTGAACGAAGTCGATTTGTGTACATTTAATAGTGGTACGTAAATCTATAGGATGGTATAAATTTATGTTTCTCCCTTTCAGAGTATTCTAGCATATAACGGAGGTGCTACTATAGCTATGAAAGGCAAGAACTGCGTGGCGATAGCTGCTGATCGTAGATTTGGTATCCAAGCGCAAACGATAACGTGTGATTTTCAAAAAATCTTTGAAGTTGGACCACACTTGTATCTCAGTCTGCCTGGCCTTGCCACCGATACTCAGACAGTAATGGAAAGGTTAAGGTTTCGCTGTAACCTTTACGAATTGAAAGAAAACAGAAAGATTCAGCCTAAGACATTTGCATCCATGATCTCGAATCTTTTGTACGAGAGAAGATTCTCGCCATACTTCGTGGAGCCCATTGTTGCTGGATTGGATCCAGTAACTTTCGAGCCATTCCTTTGTAATATGGATTTGATAGGATGCATTTGCTTGCCAGGAGACTTTGTGGTTGGAGGAACATGTGGCGAACAGCTCTATGGAATGTGCGAATCGCTTTACGAGCCAGATTTGGAGCCAGATGATCTTTTCGAGACTATCAGTCAAGCTTTAGTAAATGCATGTGACAGAGACGCAATATCTGGTTGGGGTGCTATTGTTCACGTAATGTACGTAATTTTAGATCTTTCCCCTGCTTTTCGTCGATCTCTTCAAGATAGTAATGCAAACATTGTTACAGAGAGAAAGACAAAGTTACAACAAGGGTTGTCAAAACAAGAATGGATTAAACTGACAACACAGATTCACATTATGCATAAGACCATAACTCGGAAGCACTTACTAAAGAAATGTACACCCTGTTTAAATAAATTAATAATTTTCAATAAATCGGTTGTGGATTTTTTATCTTTGTTAATGAGTATCCTCTCTGGTATATATATATATATATATATATATCAGTGGTCGAGTATGTAATAATTGCTAATTGATTAGTTTGAAAGTGATAATTGTAGTGTCAAAGCACAGACGATTATGTTGGTAACACTTCGAGTGCGCCGGCTGGGTTCATCGTGCGCGTTATTTAGGTTATGTTCCCTTGTTTAGAACGGTATCGTCTGCTCGATTCGTAATGGTTTGAAATATTTTCACCAACTGTACGAACGCATGTAGAACATAATTATAATAATGGCTTTCAATAGATTGTGCGTAGCATTCCGGCAAGTAACAATCAATAAGCAAGGTACGTGCGGATCTTATTTTTGAATCACCAAAAATAATAACCTAAAACATTCTTTTTCCAAATCAGAAATGTTAAATGTGTTGAATATTAATCGAACTTCTTTTTAGGTAATGTTATTGCAAGATACCTTTCCTCCCATTTTTCAAGAAATGAACATAACAGTCCGTCTTCTTATTTACTTGAAAATGCAACGAACGTAACAAAACCTGATATAAACATTAAATTTGCACCAAGAACTCTGAATATAAATTTTGGGAATCTAGACAGTAGAATCATCAAAAATATCATTGAAATACCACTTAAGGATATACCGTCGATAGGGGATCCTTCAAGGCAATGTCCGATTCAGCAAGATCTACCGCTAACAGATAAAATTTTAGACCTTCCTACATTAGGGAATGTCGTGGAGAAGCAAGCGGTACGTCTGATAGTGATTCGGAGGAAGAAAATGAAGAAACATAAGAGGAAGAAGCTGCGTAAAAGAATGAAATTTCAAATGGAAACTATAAGAGCCAGACGTAACCTGAAGAAGGAGAAAGCATTTCAGGAAGAATTACTTGTAAAAATCAAAGAAGCTGAAGCATTCGATGCGAAGGCATATGTTCAGAGTAAACTTGATATACTGCTTAAAGAACGTATACCAAAAACGTATAGAGGAGAAATATTGCCACCAGAAACGATCAAGCAGTTTTTGGCAGAAAAGAAGGCGAGACTGGAGAAAAAAAGGGAGAGAAGTAAATTTCGCTTAACTTTGGATTAACTACATGTACTAGACAAATAAATATTCGTTGCACTATGAATTCTGCATTGGTGTATTTGTCTTTTAATAATAGTATAAAGTGTTCATTCTAATAGATCTCGCACGTAGGAAACATGGAACGATATCAACTATGTAATAAATGTATCCAAAACTTTAATTGATACTTATAAAACATTTTGTATTGGAGAAATCCGCGTACATTGTCCGACGACGGTTTAGAAACATTATTTAAACAGTCATTTATTAATTACATCTTGTCTTTTGATCACATATGTACAATTGTTATATAATACTACGATAGAATAAATAGCACCTTTGTTTATCTTTGCACGGTTGTCCAGAAATTATGATGCGATTCTCGAAAAATGTATATTCATTCGCGAGTATATCCGACACTTCCGAATGTCTTGCAATATTTCGTTTCTATAAAAATATACAGCGTCTCGTCCGCCAGAAGCATACACAATTTACTTTGTAGTCTTTAGTCAATAAATACACATTTAATCGTAAACTAAAATAATAATCCTACCTAAAAAATGAGAAATAGAGTATCAATAGCGAAGTCTTAATATCATGCAATTGACTTTATGATCGCCCCCTCAAGTCTCTCGGTCAACTCTATCGTGTCTTGCTACAAGACGAACCTCATCTTAAACAATGTTCTCTGTTAAAAGTACATAAAAACCAGCTCTTTCAGCGCTTAAAAACTAAAACAATTGTAAGTCAAACACACATCTATCCCTGCTTTCAATGGAAGACAGACTCTGCGATCTACTTGCATTGATATTAAAAAAAAAAAACAAAAACATGTTCGCGTCTAGGGTAATACCTGACCCTTCTTCACTTCTAACACCTTTGGTTTGTTGACGCCTATACTGCCAGTTTTTAGGTCGCTACTTCTACCAGAAAAATAGTCCTCGATCTCCTGAAGCGTTTTACCCTTCGTCTCCGGTAAACACAGGTAGAAGTATATCGTACCGAACAAAGATATACAACCGTACAAAATGAAAGTACCATGCCGAGTAATCGCGCTCGCTAAGAACGGATAGGTTTTCACCACGGTAAAAATGAAGGAATGGGCTGCCATGGTAGTTAGACCGCCGATAATACCGCGCACTTGTATCGGGTATACTTCCCCTATCATTACCCACGGTATAACAAGGAAGCCGAGGGTGCAAGTTATGGTGTACGCGAATATGCACAAGATGGGGAACCAAGTGGCGACGAGCGGTAGATCGTTCTGAGTCCAATAATCTTTTAGCCACAAGTACCCTCCTAATCCTACCATAGACAACCCACATCCAATGGAAGAGACCATTGTCAGAGGTCTCCTTCCGCATCTCCTGCACAAGATGCAGGCCGCAATGGTGGACGTTAATCGGACTGCACCGAGAATCACCGCGGCTAAGTACTTGTCCAACGACGACCCTGAGTCTTTAAAGATTTCTACAGCGTAGAAGGTGATCACGTTTGTGCCTGACCACTGGTATATCAGGAAATACAAGAACAGTAGAGTGAACGGTTTCAGAGCGTTAGGCTTCAGAAGAGCGCTCACTATCTCGCGGAATCCCGTCAGACGTTTGATGTTGTTCTTATTCGAGAAATTGATAAGCGTTTCCATCTCCTGGTTGATGTCGCAGGTGCTACCGCGAAATTGTTGCAGGGCCTCTCGCGCTTTTTCCGGCCTGCTGCGAGATATAAGATAAGACGGCGTTTCAGGGAAGATGAACATCAGCATCAGAGCTGCGAGAGGGAGTATCCCGCTGATAGCTGCGCAAATGTTCCAACTGAGCATGCTGCCCAACGCGTACTCGATCAAGACACCGGTGCTCACTCCAATACTGGAAAACGCGGTCAACATCCCCCTGAGATGCGGTTGGCTCACTTCCCCGGTGTAAACTCTAGCCGGTGCGCCCACCATGCCTGATCCAAGACCCACGAAGAACCTGCCAGCGTATATCATGCGAATGTCGGTGGCGAATGCAATTAATATCCAGCCGAGTAGCGCGGGAATCTCTGTGATGATCAGGGATCTCTTTCTTCCAAGGACGTCCATCATGTACCCGGACATCAGACATCCAATGGGAGTTCCGATGGAGGACATGCTAGCTGAAAAATTAATTTTATTGTTAACGTATGAACTTTTTTTGTAAATTTATGTGCTTCGGTAAATCTTTTCTTGATTACCTATCCATGACTCCTCTGCCGAATCCGCAACGATGGGAATTGTACTATTTGGCTCTTGAAGCTGTGGCAGAGCAATGGCGGAGAAACCAAAGGTCATGCCTGTGTTGATGGTTCCAAGCTGGGCCACCAATGCTGCTAGAACTTGCCTAACAACGCTTCCTTTGATTTCACCTCCTTCTGGATCAGTGTGCGCGTTATCCGAACCCAGTGTGGCCTTTTCATTTTCCACGTGGTCGGACGGTTGAATCTTCGGGAGGATGACAGAGCCCACCAAGGACGACTTGTCCGAGCTCTGAATGTCGCCATTTTGTCTGTAACAAATTATTCGAGCTGGTTAGTCGATTGTAATAATAGGAAGCATTTACCGCTATCAAAGAGAAAAAAGCGTTCAAGGTGATTTTCAATTACTCTCGTTTGGGACAATTAACCGTGAAATGCGATTGTTTCGTGGTATAAAAAACGCTAGAAATTCCGCGGTTCGCGAACGACCATAACGGACCGTGTTGTTGATGCATTCACGATTGTCAACTCGTCAAAGAGCAATAATGAAGTATCTCCTCGAGTCTTCATTCAAGATTACTGTAAAACTAATATTAATAGTCCACTATTGACGTAGCTGAGACGGTCGATAATTATTTATCTGTCAGACAAAATAAAATGATAAGTCGATCATTTTTATTGCTCGTGAAGCAGATACTTGGTAAATATCCTGAGATCAAACAAATACTTTGCAATTACTTGGCTAATTGGAGAAACAAAAATTTAATCAACATTGGACATATATTGCTGCGGCTTGCGTCCAGAACAATGACCATGCTCACACTTCATGCTAGCATGATTCATACTCACTTCTGTTCCGTATCTCGCTTCCTTTTCGACTTTTTAATGCGACGAAAGGTCGCGACGGAAAACGCGTG
This sequence comes from Lasioglossum marginatum, assembly GCA_028455795.1. NCBI lineage: Eukaryota > Metazoa > Arthropoda > Insecta > Hymenoptera > Halictidae > Lasioglossum > Lasioglossum marginatum. The sequence goes on from CM052262.1 coordinate 5,165,670, forward strand.
CGAAGCACACAACTTTCTTTGCTCTCACGCTACTGCTCGATCCAATTTGCTATCGTACAGGGCGAAAAAAATGGGAAAAATTCATTGACCGTTGCAAACAGCCAAAACGGAAGAAAACCTCGTAATCGCGAACTCGCGCGATAAGAATAAAATATCATCGGTGAATGTTCCGGCGTTGTTACTAAATGACGCGCGAACAATTCGATGATGCAACATAGAAACGTCACAACGCGACAAATGAGAAGGTGCGATTACTTTCGTATGCAAAACAGGATTGCATGGAACACAGGATTCAATGTAAACATTTGCAGCTTGGATCGAGCGGATATATTGAATTTCCCAACTCTTGAATGAAAATTCATCTTTTCCAATAATCTATGGAGCCTATCTTTTTTTTCTAATTCTGTTAGGTAATACGATAATTTATTCCGCCGCGGGACTGCTACAGAAAGTCAACACTTTCTATCTATAGCTACACAAAATTAGGCTATATTATCAAACAGAGCAACGCACTTGAATAGCCTTAACCTGGTATCCTCGTAGTTTACCTCGAAAACCGAAATAAACTTGGGGGTTCCTCAACGAAAATATTCTACGTTTACAAAATAAGGATTTAAACACTTCCTTGAGCGTGGGTTGTAAGAATTGTAACCCTGACGGGAGCAATAAAGTGATATTACACTTCTTTGATCACTAAAATTAACACATTACCGACCGATGATTATTGCATAATTTTGGAAAATCTGTGGTTCATGGCTAAACACTTTTTCATGGAACCTTCAACAGTGACAGCAATTTTCATTGTCAACTAACAGGTCACCCTCAATAACGTCATCCAATACTTTCATTTAAGATTGTAAAAGAAAATTTCTATGCTCTTTTGGTACAGAACAAATTTTGAACATCCTATTAATAGGCTTTCGGCAGGTAAAGTGTTAAAATGAATTTCGGGGTCCAACTCCTTTTCTTCTTAAACGTATAATTTGTTTGTAAAAATTGTCGATCCAAGGAATTCAAGCGTCGCGACCTATAGTGGCAGGGCCGGATTAAGCCAGCGCGGGACCCGTAGCAAATGTAACCAGGAGGCCGTAAGTTTTGCATGACGATATCATAAAAACAAGAAAAAATGAATGACCTTTTTATTTTAGCAAAAACTTCTGTAGCCAGGGCTATTACACAATTTTACAAGGTAAACATTTTCTGCTGCAAGCGCGGGGCCCCCAGAAGCGCGGGGCCCGTAGCATTTGCTACTCCTGCTACTGGGCTTAATCCGGCCCTGGCTAGTGGAACTATTCGCAATTCAAATTAGGAAAGATAAGGAAAATATAGCGTAAACGTCATGGAAATTAGATGCAGATTATTATCGACGTCCGCGCGCATTCAGCAAATAGAATTTCGAATTTTGGCATGATCGAGACCGACTATTTTAGCCCACGAAAGGGTTCAAGTGTAACACAAACGAATACCTCGGGTGAATACTATTGTCCCAGGGTCCACCGAATATAAATAGTTTAATTACATCACGCGTGTTTGACAACGGAGGAACACCAACACTAACCGCTGTTCGTAAACGTGAACAACGAGCGATAAACTTTAACTTGTGGTCAGCTGCTACGGAATAGAGCAAAAAAAAAACATGTGCGACGAATACGGTCGAAGGTAATCACTGATCGTGACCATTAGACAGCGGATCATTATGCATTTATAATTAACAAAAATGAGTAGGTGTAATTTAAAACAGTAAAAACATTAAAAGAATTTAAAAATTCTGCCTTATTTTCAACCTTTTATCCATGTTGACAAAGAAAATAAATTTCCATTTCACTCCAGTTTGTTATAATTCAGCTAAAACATTCTTATTTTGCATAAAGATCCGCTGTCTAGTGATCGTTTCACGAACGATCGCGATTTGAAACCGTTAGAAATATTAATTACGCTTGAATTAATGCAGACAGCTGTTTTACCCAACGAATAGTTCATATTATCGATACGATTATTTATTTTTAAATGGTCAATTCTGTAATGATTACCGACGTCAATGCCTACGAAAATAAACCGTAAGTTATCTTGCAGGAATAAATGTGCCCTCTACGTTAAACTAAAGATAGTAGACGCAAAATCAGCTGCCTGTTGCCTGATCAATCGTCAATAATGCTACTCGACATATTAATAGACCAGTTATATCAAACCATGGCGAATAGACTGCTAGGAACCCGTTAATCAAGTTATTTGTTTAAATAAAGAATCAGCATTCTTTATCCAGGATGCTTAAACGATTCTCGAAGGTAACGAGCTTAGACAACGAGCGTTGGTATTAAATTCGCACTGTCGCTGGCTTATCAGTTCTATGTAAGTCGCACATTCCGCCGATCTAGAATAAAAATAAATGCCAGCACGAGTTGTGCGACGATGTTTTTCTCGACGATAATTTCTCTTTAAAGAGCCTGCTGGAATGAGTAAACTAAATATGCGTAGATGACGCAATGTTGGGAACGGGTGAACGAACGGTGCCAGTGAAAAAGCCAGGAAAATATGACAACATTCCGAACGTGCAACTCGTTTGGTAAACATCTGTCGAGGGGGTTACAGCTGAACGTGTAACAAGTAGATAACGCAATTAGCGACGATTAGCGGCGTGAAACGAGGCAGAAAATTCACGAGAAAAATTCGCGCCGATCCGTCGTGCGTTCTATAAATAAACAATAATCCGATCGATTCTCTTTGTCGAAGCTAAGAACTTTAATCTCGATCGTCCGTCAAAACGACGTCAACATCCTCTGTATCGTTAATTATTTACACGAGAAATGCCTACTGACAAACTCACGTACTTGAATCAACACAGTGATCAATCTATTCTTTATTATTAGACAGCGGATTTCATGCATTTTCATGACAAAAATGAGTAGGTGTAATCTCGGACAGTTAAAACATTAGAAGAATTTAAAAATACTGTCGCATGCTTTCAACCTATTCGCCGTATCAAGAAAGAAATTTTTATTCTATTTATTATAAAATAAAAATATAGAAAATAGTGTATCAGAGCCTTACTCGCGCTCCATCATAAATCAATATTTATTCACGATATTTGTTAGTGTAGTCGACACCTTCGTTTAAAGTATCAAATTGAAAGTTTTCATATTGCAAGTACTCTACATGCGAGTAATTAAAAGTTAATAACAACGGCGCACAAGGTGACCGAGTAATCGAACTCTTCGCGGACGAGGGTATTTGAAAATATACATACCAAGAACATTTTCCACGGAGAACTTTGAATGAATCTATTAGAAAGAAATCGTTGCAGGACCGTTCGAATCTATGTTTAGTGGCACGGCGGAAAGCTGTTAAAGTTTTTTTTCTCTGATCGTAGGAAAAAGAATTCCAAAGTACGAGCTGGCTTTCGTCCTTGGTCGCCATCGCGGTAAACAAGGAGTCGCGTTGTTTTCAGGCGAGGAAGAGAAACCATCTGCGTTCCCTAGTCGATGCTCGATAAAGAATGCCGGGCGTTTCGGTGCCAAGAAATAAAATACCGGGCCCGAGTTTCTCGTTTTAAACCGAGAAAATTCTGCGCGACTGCCACGTGCTACCGTAGTGCCAGTGCGCGCGCATGCGCGTCGAAGGCCGAAAGTAAACACAGGATTACTTACTCTGCCGTGGTGTTCGTCATGCTGATCCTTTCCTGCGACGATTTTTCCGGACGAAGTAAAAATATGTATATAGGTTATGTATACGAATATCTATGTATATATATATTATCACAGTCGGTCGATCACAACGTTGCAATCACTGCGCGGACGAAGAAGCTCGCGCGGTTCATTGCCTGCTTGTCTGTTCCCTTCTTTGTTTTCTCTCCGTCCTCTTTGCTCTACCCGTGTTTTCTCCTTCTTTCTCCTTCTTGCGACGCAATTACGCACTACGCGTTCTGAAATAACCCTCTGTTCTCTCGAAGAAGGAAAATTGTCGCGCCGATCGTGCGTCCCGGAAAATCCAACGGACGTCTCCTTCCATGGACAATCTCTATCCCCGAAACTCACCGGATCGTTTTTCTTGATGCTTCGCGGATCGATGATCGATCGTGGACGATCGCGAACGATTTGACCGTGGGAACGAAAATCACGCTGTTTGTTGCTACTTGTTACACGCTACTTGTTGACAGCACGACGCGCACGCAACGAATGTCCCCGTGACACGCTCCCGCCGCTTATATATGCGAAAGTAGTCTGCCAGAGGTGGGAGGGGGTGCGCGCGAATTTTGTTATCGCGCGCATGCGCCCCTCGAGCGCCCGCCAACATTTCTCGAATTTGTACCCTTCCCTGCGACGCGCGACGTTTACCGACGAATACGGTAATGCCGAGAGGCGTTTTCGTTTCGCAATTTCTTGTTCGGGAGGCTTGCCACCATGTTTTCCACCAGCAACAATGGCTTTTCGTTATTTTTTTTTCGCGGCTAGATGGTCTCAGGGTGAGTCAGAAGATAGCGTCATTTTTCTGAATCAACGGTTCAAACGAATAATGAGAACGTTAAATGTATGATCCACTGTATTTTTTCTCACTGAATTTTTAACACGAATCGCAACGAGCTAGAAACGTAACAGACACATGTTATGAAAAAGACAAGATTTAAATCATTTCTTATAACTAGAGTGCGGATCTTTATGCATTTATAGCAAAACCGAGTAGATGAAATTCAAAATTGTTGGAAAATTTTTAAAATTGAAGGTGTCGATACATGATTTCCCATCTATTAAAATTATTAAGGAAAAGAAATAACGTTCAATTCAGTTTCTATTCCTTGCTATCGATGCAGACGATTTTTATTTTGCATAAAGATCCGCAGTCTACTTATGACGGCATCTTTATAATTTCCATAATTGTAGAATAAAAAAGATCTAGAACGTTAAATGAACATCTTATTCCTCTGCAGTCGATATTTAAATTAGAACATTCTTATGAATAACATCGTTTCTTCTTCAATGACATCATGAATGGAGACGTTTTGCAGCGACACAGTCGTGCCAAATAACATTTTTAAAAAGTGTTCCGTGTAAAATGGGGGTCATTGTTCGCCGAAGTCGTCTCTTTCGTTGTTTTGAATTTCAGCTTGTGTTGAAAAAAGAGCGTGGCCGTTTGTTCGACAGCTAATAAAATAAAAATTCTGTGATCTTAAAAGCGAGAGCTCCAACATCGTTCCCGATTTCTTCTCCATGGATTGACAATATAGGCTGCGCGTCTCGTAATCTACACTCGAATCGATAAGAACAATCGATCACGAGGATTTGATCATTTGTTTATCTGAGAAAAATAGTGGCGTATCGCTGGGCGGTTCTACCGACTCGTGACTGAATTTGTCACGATTGTTGTTCGTGAAACGCGATATCGGCGGACCATATGATTCTGAACAAGCGAATCGCGATAAAACATCCGCGCGAAGTGAAAGTAATTGTCGCACGACAGTGAAATTACAGATTGATATCGACAGATGAAGAATTTCGCTTTCGCCTCTTCTCTCGATTTCACAGATTTTTCCACAGCCATCGAAAAAGTAGTGTATTTTGCTTGTCAACGAGGATTTTTTAAAATATTGAAAACATTCACGCAGTCTAGTACAGGGATGGCCAACCTTTTGCATACCATGCGTCAATTTTGTTCGCATACGAGTTCTACCTTTTTACGTTCATTATTTGGGTTGGAAAATGGGAATAGGGAAGAATCTGCTTCGCTTAGGGGTGGAAAAGGGATAACTCAAATCACGCAACTAAATTAATTAATTTACGCAAGTTCAAAAGATGCACGTTTAGCGGAGCACCGATCTACAATAGTGATAGACTGCGGATCTTTATGCATTTATGAAGAAATTAACTGGATGAAACATAAAACAGTAAAAGTCTAAGACAAAACAGCAAAATAACAAAAACAGAAAAATCTAAGAATATTGTTACGTTGTTCTCACCGTAAAGAGACTATTAAGGGGTGAAATTAATTTTGATTTAACTACTGGTTCTCACAATCGATGCACAATATTTTCATATTGCATAAAGATCCGCAGTCTAGTGATAAATGATCTCTTGGACGACAGGGCGATCGCTGTCGTGAATCCCGTCAATTCACATCCTACAATTGTAAACTGTCAAAAAATTGCGACGAACTGACGAGTAAGTGGGCTCTATGAATTCAACTGAGAGCACTCAGGTGTTGAAAATATGAAGACGGATTCACATACAATGAACCATAGGTTGGCCACCCTTAGTCCAGAAGGTCGCACAAGATTTTCAAGAATTTTAGGAATAAGCACCGTCGTTGCGATTTATTGTCTCGATTTTAAGCAATTGTTTCCGAGGACAAATGAAATTGCAATACGGTCAGAATTTTCGAACGGTAATTCGGTCGGGGATCGACTTAGTGTCCCGTTTACGACTCATATTTTTAAACCCCGCCTACTCGTCGGGACTCTAAGCAAATAAACCAGGTCATAAACGCGGTGCAATTAGATTTCATGTGGCTGACACCGCTTAACGAGTAAATTTCCCGTCCGAAGATACCTGCGCGAGGCTTAACGTTGTTATGGTCGTTGGTCAACCGTGATCGATGCTCCGAAGATTTTTCGACATCGAGCGCGAACTTTGATATAAATAAACAGCAAACGAGATTGGAAGTGATCTCCTATTATATTATTGAAAGCGTCGCGAGACGTCTTGTCGCCATTTTGCCGGTACAAGCCGCGCTACAGAGCGTACCATACACGATACAAGATTTTTATTCTTTTTTCATTTCGTTTTGATCAGTTCAACACCGAATCGAGACTCGCTAAATATTCAATCGTTTATTCAACAAATAAAATGATTATTCTGATGGCGATGGATAAAATGATCAATTATTATCATACTCTTGGAAAACTATTTTCATTCTGTAATAATAATCGATTATTTTATACATCGCTTCGAAAGAGTTTCGTTTACTGCGATTATGTTGATTCATATACTAAATGATTCATTTGGAAAGAATCGGGTTCCGGAGGCAGACGATCGTCCGAAAGAAGACCGATGGCCACTGTTATCGTTCACAGTTTCGTTGATTTGCCCGCGATGACGAATTTCGCACACAATGGAACGAGTAAAACCTGACCGAGCGTGAAGAAGATAAACTTGCATAATAGTCCCTTTCAGGTAAACAAGTTAATCACCGGGGTTGGCGATTTTACAGCGGGTGTCGCACGGCTTAGTTACCATTTGCGGGAAACGGCACGAACGTTCGTTCGAACGCGTATTATATTTTATCGCAATGTTTTTAAAATTAGAGAAAAATCGTCGGTGTAGGATTGTAAATGCAGTATTAATAAAGCGGATCAGCGGAAAATCTTTTAAGCGTTTATCCGTCGTTAATGGATTAGAATCAGCATCTTACCCCGTGTTAGAAGATAAATGCAGAAACAAAATGCGTATTGTTGAGATATGAAGATGAAAATTGAGATATGAAATAGATCACTGTTTAATCAATTTTCTGATTGGTGAAATTCATTCTGATCTAACGCGCACTTCGATTTAATTATTTAATCACTTCCTGAAGTAACAAGTCGGAATATTAATTAGCTGTCTAATCTAATCAATTTTTAGGCAGTTTACATTTATTGTATCCATGCTGTAATTGTAATTGAATTTTATGATATTTCCACGGGTTCTTGTGGGAAATTGTGTGAACTGTCATCGAAAATGTTGTTCGGAGTTGTACTATGCGTGATGAATTAATTGTTACGAATAAATATATTCAAAACATTGCATTTAATGATACTCACCTGTCGGAAGTGGACGCGTTCGGGAACGTCTCGTAATTCTTGTTCCTGGCCATGGTTGTTCGCGGACTGAACAGGTTTCGCGTACTGTTGTGGTCGATTAAATTATTCTCTAGTGGTTTATCGGTTCCCGTGTCACGAGTTTCTTCGTATCAAGGCTCGCAGTCATGTGCTCTCTGCTGTCTTGACCGTCGTTTTCTGCAATTTCGCTTATTTCCAGGCCGATCATCCAACGTCTTCGCTGCGCTCTCTTCCAACAGCTCGAGCCACCTAGAAAGTTTCATATTTGATCAGAAATCCGGCTGATACCTTCCATGCAGCCAGAAATCATGCTAGAAGCATTTGTTTCAACGATAAAAATGAAATTTTAATTATTTCGTAAATATTCGGTAAATTAAATTTGATTGCAACTCGACTTCAGCTTGTCTCCATAGAGTGGAATGTATGTAACCATAATAGAAGAATTCGCTACATCGACAAAAATTGAATTTTATTATTTCGTAAATATTTGATAAATTAAATTTGAAACTGAAACTCGACCTCGGCTCGTTTCGATGGTGTACAATTTAATCATAATTCCCAGAGTGTTCTACCTTGAAACAGTATTCGAGTCGACTGACATCTTGTTTCTTTTACTGGTGCAAAAGGTGCAAAGAAGTTGCTTATTCGAGAGATAAAACGCAATTTCAAGCAGAGGCGTGTTTTAAACAAATATTCGTTCACTTGTCGATATTTGTTAACGCCATCGAGGGGTTTTACTAAAAATTTTAATGTTTTAAGAATTGTCGATATGTAATCGAACCAGTAAAAAGATATTTATGTTTGTTTCTTTTTTTAGTATTTTCAGAAGAGAGATAAGATCGCAGAGATTCGTATTTCGGTTCCTCCGACCGGAATTGCGTGTCGAAGAGTTCGCCGCAGTTATTGAATCATCGATGCACTGTTATCAGACGAAGATAAACAGACCACAGACTATTCAACGACGGTTGATGTCGGAAATACATGCTGTTAGAATGCTCGAAGGACTATTGCGCGTTCCCGTTTCGTCACGTTTATTGGATTAATTGATGCCGTCGCGTGTTATTCTCGGGACCAATTCATCCTATGGAATCACATAAATACTGCTGAAGAACACGTTTTTATCTCCACGATTACAATCGCACTAATTATTTTATTCTTCCAGTTAAAACCTGAAGTTTTCGTATTTTTTCCGGAGACGCTCATCTGGAAATGTAAAAGCTAGGTTGCAACTTTAACCTACCATTATTCAACGTGCCATTCGTACATTCATTATTTAACGTACCATTATTCAAAATATTGCTTACATTATTAAATATATCGATGTCTAATCAATTTCTAAACATTTAGGTATTGTATGAGGTATTATACCAATTTCACATCCATAAAATTTCCAAAATCGTAGGGAATGGAAATATTCTAGATCGGAAGAAATGTTTAATCTTCCAGTTGAAATAGTTCCGAGTGCAAAGCGTTAGTTATTATCAATTTTTCCAAGTCGAATGTAAATCGGTTTTGGAAAGACACGAGTCTCGATGAAAACACATTCGGTTATGCAACAGAGACCTCAAGTTTAATCATTTTCCATTGCAACTGAAACTGAACGGCTTGTTTAACGCAGCGAGCCAATTGCATTTAATTAATGTGCTTTTTTCTCACTTCTGAACGGTGCTGTGAAAACGCGATTTCCATCGAAGCTCGCATGCTCTGTCTACGCGATCGCACGCATCTCTTTTTCCAGATGAAACAACTTCCAGTTATGCTAATGCGTGCACGGGAAACGTTTCTTTTCGTGTGTGTGCCTATTTTCGAAATGGTAGATCCGATTCGAGATGACGTTTATATTCGCCACGGTGCAGATCAAATAAAAGTTGCCTGTTATTCAGACACCCGTTGATAAACCGTTAAAAAATATACTAATAGACATAATCCAGGATAGAAGATTTCCGAGTTTTTTTATTACTGACGACCGATAAGCCTGTTATGCTTATCAAAAGCATATGCGTGCCCGAGCGGAAAATGAAAACATTCGCGCGAATTCGAACTCTATGCACTTTCCCAGAATAGACGCGGAACGCACAAAAAACGTAAATGTACATAATTCTACAAATGTGTAAGAAGATCAATGTGTAACCTTATTACAATATTGTGAAAATTAATTTTCTCACACATTCATGTAAACGTCGATTATAAAAATAATCGATGCAAAATTTATACTTTCGAAGGAAGAATTTAAACGCATTCTTTCATCACAATCATGCAATTTAACACTAGGTTTACGGGACCCGTCAAAATGACGGCTTCTAATATTCTTAATGTGCGATTATTGAGATTGTAAAGATGTTTCCCTGAGGAATTATTTACCAAATTTATTTCTTTTGGAATACATTATTGGAGAAATGGCCAAAAATTTGGATAGACACATTCTTGTTATGTTTATACAATAATGTGAAATAGTTATTTCTAGAGCTCCGTAAACCTAGTGTTAATATGTTCAACTTACACAATCCTCTGCAACCCACAATACACTTAATAAACAGTCAAAGTCGATACAATAAGAATCAATGAATAAAAATGGTCAAATACGAATACACATGAAACTCGAATTCGATATTTCACAACGATTCGATAGAAAATCACTATGTTTTCTTAGAGTAGATGATAACGCCCGATTAGACGAGAAAATGGCCGACAGAAGCACTTGGCCCAAACGACGGCTGAATAAAAATGATCAAACACGAATAAATCAAATACAAATAGACACTCACGAAATTCGATGGGTATTTCACAACGACCCGACAGAAAATCACTATGTTGTCTTAGCGAGCAGGTGATGATGGCCGATTAGATGAGAAAATGGCCGTCAAAGAAACTGATAAACGGTCGGTGACCGGCGAGAACGACGATTGTACCGCGAATGAAAATGATCACCGAATTGGGCCCGGCTAGCTCGAAGGTTGCCCAATGATAGACTCGCGGTGATTTGTTTGTTTGCTTCGCCGTTATCAATGACGGTACGCGCTAATAAAAAGGAGTTCTCGGACAGCGAATCTTCGTTATCTGGCTCTTGAGCCGTTTCGATTGGAGAGACGTGTTGCAGCGCGCGAAAATTACACCATACTACGTTTCGATAGCCAGTGGACGATTCTCATTGACTTCTATAGTCATTCATTTTTTAATATCCAAGAAATTTTATTTTGGGATGCAACACGAATTTTCAACGTACAGTTGAAACATTTAGGACAAGTATCTTACATTTTTATTGTAAGATACTTGGATAAAGAAATTTCCAATATTCCAAGTATTCAATAATTGTGTAGTAATTCCGATCGCTCCTGGTATTTTTAACTTTAATAATTTTTCCTGCCCGTGAGTGAGAAAATATTTCTCAATGTCATGAGCGATTTCAGAGGTTTTCTTGATTGCTAAAGCGAGATTTTGCAACTATGTTGACGCTGGGGAAGGTCAGTGAAGTACGTATAATTGTGTAGTCTTCCGAGTTGGATGCGTGCGACTGATTTAGCTCGGTTGATAGATGATTGTCCCGTTTTGTCGATTGTTGTTGGGCGTATCTGGTCAATTTATAGGAACTAGAGAATTTTATACAATTCAGTATAACAGATCTATACAATTCGCAGCAATTATTTGTTTTACAATAAGAAAACTAGAAAGTGCATTGTAATTTCATATAATTTCTATAAAGAGATTGTCGTCTATTTGAAACGTTTATGCAGCTACTGGGAAACACGATCGTGAGAAACGCAGTTCCAAGCGAGTAATCGTGTTGAGTAATATTCTGTTGCAATTTCAGCGCGTTAAGCGATAGCGCAAATTAACTACCATTTAAATGCGGACTTCGCGAATTACTTGCTGAAGGTATTTTGATTTCAGCCGCAGAAATGTCTGCATTCCAACAGTCACATATTGCACGTGGTCGTGCGTTTAAATAAAGAATTATACATAATTGCAGGCCTACGATTACCACGAAATTAACAGACACAATTTTCTGTGAACTGTATAATTTTACCTCACAGCCTCGTTTAACGATTATTAGCTATTAATTAGACAGATTAAATCGGATAAATCAATGTTCCCCAGATTCTGGAAGGATTAGCAAGATCACTAGATCGCTAGATTGATCACCGACTACTGTTAGTCGAGATACAAATCGTCGATCTGCTATCTGAAAATTTAACGAGCTCTACCGAGAATCGGTAGTCGGCAACTAAATCGTGATTGTCAGCTTGGATCAGTCGTATCGGGGGTCAACGACACGAATTCGTAAATGAAAGTCGAGAATGTCACGTACTGTCACTTTAGTGGTCAGGATCGACGATAATGAATTAATTACGCGGCTCATTACGGCCATGAGTGTCGCGTGCCACGATAATTCGACTATCGACTTGACACGCCTGATGTAAACGATTTTTCTTCCGCTTCAAAATTTCTTGTTACAGGCTCGACCATTTTTTTCATAGACTTTACGAATTTTTTGTAGCCTCTACAACTTTTTTTTATAGGTCCGACAACTTTTTCGTAGGTCTCACGATTTATTCATAAGCCCTCTGACTTTTCTGGAAGGCTCTACAATTTTTTCAACGAGTTCCAAAATTCGTTTATATACTCTACAATTTTGTTCATCTGAGCATCATGTCCTCGAACCAAAAGAGAGTCCGTTTGTCAATGTTAGAAAGAAGGGTTCCATTGTCAGAGCCAATTCTCGACAGTGAATTCGTTATTAACAACTCGGTTGGTGGAGTTACGACGACCAGGAACGTTTTCACCAGTCATCCTCCGCTGATGCAAGAGCAGTATGTTGATCAGGGTAACCGAGAAGTGTCTAGCGTTTTTCGCCTCGCACTCAAGAATTCAACGACAATGCGACACCCGAGCCAGCCATTGCGCAGTACTATGTCATCAACGAAGACGCAAGAATCCAGCGTACGGTTCAAAGGAACTCTTGACCTTACGGCGATAACACAGTATCGATTCTGTCAGTTCAGTTTCGAGGAGTGTGGATCAGCTGGTCGCTCGTTGCAGGCGGGATTGATCGTGATCCGATCCAATCATCGAATCGACGGGGATAATGGCACGTCGCCAAGCTGTCTCGCTGTCGTTGCACGATGATTTATGCGATCGGAGTTCGGATTATAATAGAGACTTCGCCGGACGAAAGGAAATATCGATTGGATCTCGGGCTCTAGAGTGTTCTCTTCGAGGACAGGGGGATGGTGTGGAATTATTAAGGGTGTCAGGGTTGTCAGGGTTGTCAGGCTCTTCGGATCATTTCGATCCCTTCGAGTTTCTGTAACGGCTTAATGTGGCGAGACTCTAAGTTAGGTAGAACTGGTAAAAAATGGTAGAGGCACCTAGAATTAATTTAGGGGTCCAGAATATCAATCTAAAGACTTTAGGATCCACCACATCGATTAAGAGTCAACAGTTTCCAGAGTCATCCCAACTCTGTAGACAGCGTCTACAGGTCCTTCTGGCAATTTTATAAATTTAGCATGAGATTCTTAGAGTCCTCAGGGTCTAGTAGATTTATCATGACTCACATTAGATGGTCTCTAGAGGTCCTTATAGCGATTGCCTAGATTCACCAAGACTCCTAGAGTCTTCGTGGTCTGTTAAATTTATTAAAACTCCTTAGTCTCTAGAGGCCATCCAGAGTCCCCATATCAATCTTAGGGATCCACTATAGATCCCTAAAGGTACTCATAGCAATTTTCTAAATTCACCAAAATTCCTGAGTCCATCAGAGTCATCTCGACTCTTTCGTCAGTCTCTAGAGTGCATCTAGAGTTCCCATATCAATC